>BMAV01027578.1:422289-504229 GCA_019973955.1 Trichonephila inaurata madagascariensis | reverse complement strand
AAGCTGCATTTTTTAATGTTTGGATATATTCGCCATCTAATGCACACCTCCTTTTTTATGAAGGAACCTGAAATGTATGTACTCAATGCTATTATGTCTTGAAGTCACTTATTCAAAATATTATCACAGGATTTTGAAAAAATAGTGTACTTCTAGAACTACTACCCTTTAAGTTCATTAAGTATGTCACATTTCTTTTAAATAAACAGTATTTCCACGTATGTCCATCTCTAATTTCTTTTTTGCTCTTTTTTTATTTTCTGAAGCTATCATTTTTATGCCTGCTATATAACAAGGTCTTAAATTTTGATCTTATTTTTTATGTTAAAAGTGTGCATTATACGCCGGATTTTACAATTTATTTATTTAAAGATTTTACTCCTTGTTTTCATAATATCTGTTAGAAGATTGTTACAATAATTTTGTTGCATTTCATTTAGAATTTTATAACTGTTAATGAAGTTTGTAAACTGTTGATATTATTTTTGCTTTTATTATATAATCTCTATTTAGTTTCTTCTGTAATTTTTAATACTACATTTTTAAAAATTTAACTGAGTTTTATATAATTTTCTAATTTTTTTATAAACTAAGTATAAATTTTTAAGATATTTCTTGTTTTTTTTTTCATAAATATTTCCAATTTTCCATTCAAAACAAAAAAATTATTTTAAAAAAAATTATGCTTTGATTGTGTTGAAATTTTATAAACTCTATAGAAATGAGACATCAAAGTTCGCTTTGTACTAAACGAATAACATATGATTTTTTTTTTTTGTTCCCACATATAAAATAGTTATTTTTTTGATGATAATAATTAGATATGATTAGAAATAACTGCTCAATATATTAAATACTAATGCTTTTACAACACTACTTTGCAAATGCAATTGCAAGACACCGTCTTAAAGGAAACCCCATCAAAGCAGATTCGCAGGTCTGTGAAATCAATGCTAAAAGAGACCTCACATGAAAACCATCACCTGATTAACAATCGAGATCTTCTGAAGCATGAAAATTCACAAAGGTGGAACAAGAACCTATTGCCTTGCAACAATAACCCGACACTCCACTAACTCCTCATCATGTTTTTGATTGTCCTGCAATTTTACGCTCTCTGGCTCTCCTTGGATAGTGTATCTTTGAGCATTGACTCTATTCAAACAATATCGTAGAGATCACAGCCTGTTGTCAACTTATGGTTTTCTTTGATTTCCCATAAAAATGCCATCACCACAGCACTTTATTGCAAAATTTGAATTAGTATTTTAAATCAATTTTTTTAATATATACGAGGGTAAGTTGAAAAATAAGTTTCCCCTGTCGATTGTGGTCAGAGTTGTGTATGAAAGTCAAAAAATAGAATGAGACATTAAAGATATGACATACCTTTATTTTTCCACATAGGTACCAAGTACATTGAGACATTTGTCATATCGCTTAATAAGCTTCAAAAAGCCCTCCAGGAAAAAATCAGGGCTTTGCATATGGAAGAAGCGTTGAATGGCTTGTTTCACTTCAGTATTGCTTCCAAAGCGCCTTCCCCCGAGATTTTTCTTCAAAGCCGGAAACAGATGGAAGTCGCTTGGTGCGAGATCAGGACTGTATGGCGGATGGTGTAGGCGCTCCCAACCAAGAGTTGCAATATGGTTTTGCATTGCCGTCGCCGAATGTGATCTGGCATTGTCATCCAACAGCAGAACGCCAGATGTGAGAAGGCCAGGCCGCTTTTTCCAAATCGCCTCTTTCAATTTCGACAGGGTGTCACAGTAGCGCGTAACATTGATGGTTCCAACCTCCAAAAAGTCCAGCAACAAAACTCCTTGGGCGTCCCAGAAAACTGAGGAGCACTTTACCTACAGAAAGAGTTGTCTTGAACTTTCAGACAGGTGATGACGGATGTTTCCACTCCATAGATGCGGCCTTCGATTCTGGCGTGAAATGGTGGACCCACGTTTCATCCCCCGTCACAATCCGAAACAGAAAGTCATTGCCATCTTCATGGTAACGCACGAGATGTTCCAGGCTGACTGCCATGTGTTGTTCCTGGTGTGTCGAGGTCAATTGTCGGGACACCCATCGTGCTGACACTTTTCTGTATTGAAGAATGTCGTGGGTGATGTTTTGAGCTTGCTCATGTGAGATTCCAAGTTCTTCCGCTACTTCATCGATGGTGATATGCCGGTTCGCTCTAATCATGTCATCCACCTTCCCGACATTTGCATCTGTAGTGGCCGTGCGCGTCTGTCCAGCTCTCGGTATGTCCTCTACTTGCTGACGTCCATTACTGAATGTGCGACACCATCTCCGCACCATTTGCTTCGACATCACACCTGGCCCATTGACTTCCACGAGGTGGTTATGAATTTCTGTTCCTGATACTTCACGTGCCCATTCATAGCGGATAACCGCTCACTTCCTCCTTTGACCACAAATTCAAAACGCACTTTCTATCCATACCTACCGGGGCTCAAATGAGAGGCTGATCTCCGCTTTGCGCAGGCACTGCAACAGCGCCATCTACTTGATTTGCAGCGACCTCTACCCAATGGTGTATCGGTGACTTGCGCGTTTTCTTGCTGTGTCGCCTTTCGCCCATAGCCGTTCAACGCTTCTTCCATATGCAAAGCCCTGATTTTTCTTGGAGGACTTTTTGAAGCTTATCAAGCGATATGACAAATGTCTCAACGTACTCGTATGAGAATAATAAAATAAAGGTATGTCATATCTTTAATGTCTCATTCTATTTTTTTTGACTTTCATACACAACTCTGACCACAGTCGACAGGGAAAACTTATTTTTCAACTTACCCTCATATATTAATCAATTTTATTGAAAGAAAAAAGCTATTTTTGTTAGGAAAAATAATGAACATGTTTTTGGACTTGAGTTGGTAGCTAATTGTAAAATAAACACAGAATGTCTATACTGAAATCTAAGATTTATCTTCTCTTTATATATATATATATTTATTTTTTCATATACTAATACACTCATGGACAAAAAAATTAGCACACCAAGAAGGAATCGTCAAAATGAAATGAAATTTTACATACATAATGACTACTTTGATATAAGTAAATGATTAGAAAATCAAAGAAAATGGATAGTTTATTTCGGAGGAAAAGGCAAAAGAATGGAGGATTTAATACCCTGTTAAACCCCTTCTAGCGCAAATGCACAATGCGATATGATCGGGCATTGAGGCATACAAGTTCTGTATGATGTCTTGAGACATTTCGTTCCATATTTGCTGTAACTTTGCCTCTAGTTCATTCTATCTCGTGGTATGCCCAACTCACCATCCTAAATGATCCCAGATATACTCGATTAGAGACAAATCTGGGGATCGGGAATGCCAAGGAAGGGTAGTAACAGTGTGGAGACAGTCTTGTGACACCCTTGTTGTGTGAGGCTGAGCATTATCTTGTTGAAAAATGGCTCCTGGGAGCCATTGCATAAGTGGCAGCACATGTGGTTGCAGGATGTCATGGACATACCGCTGGGCTGTCATGGTGCCATGGATTAATACTAAGGGTGACAATGTACTGTAGGCAATGGCACCCCATACCATCACACTAGCTTTGAAAGCGGTATGTCGCTGTAAAGCAAAGGCAGGATTGAGGCATTCACCACAGGGTCTCCACATACGAACATGATTGTCATCACTGCTGAGATTGAATCTGAATTCATCGCAAAAGACGGCCTGCTTCCATTCCGCTGCAGTCCAGTTTCCTTGTGCGCAACACCACACCAAACGGAGGCATCAATGGCTGGACGTCAAGGGCAGCACACGTAATGGACGCCGTGATCCCAAATGTCCTTCAACCAGGCGCCTTCGTATGGTTCGAGAAGACACAGGGGCCCCTCATGAAGGTGCTACATGTGCCTGGAGGGCGGCTGATGAAGCAGTTGGCTGTATGCTTGCATTTCTTACGATCTGGCCGTCTTCTCGACGACTGTTCTGTCGAGGGCGTTCTGAGTCTGGTCTTCGTGTAAATGACCTCTTGGATCCACTGGTCCCAACACCTCCTCACAACACAGTCAGAGCTGCCTGATGACGAGCTACTCACCTAGCTAACCACCCAGCTTCCATCATGCTGATGATTCTCCCCCTCTCAAACTGCGACAGCTGCTCATATTGTCTTCAAAAACGACGTAATGGCATGTCTACCTCAGCTCTTCCTTTGTAAACAATTCAGCACACTCAAACAAGCTTTAGTTACCAGTTTAATACTTCATGGAGAGCGACGTTAAACGCCCTCTATCGACTATACGTAATGCGCAATCACGCTGCATTTCTAATCATTTGCATATCTCCCCGACATCTACCTTCATGCCAAGTTTCATTACGATCCCACAATTATTTCTTGGTGCACTAATTTTTTTGTCCATGAGTGTATTACTAAATTCCAGTTAACTGTGTAAAAAAACTGACTGAGCTACTAATTTTTTGTAGTTATGGAATGAACTTTGTGAGCTGATTTCAAAGAATCCCGATGATGTTCGTTCTTTAAATGTTGATGCTATTATCAGAGATGGCTTAAGACGATTTTCTGACCAAGTGGGCCATTTTTGGAATTGTTTGGCAGACTATTACATTAGAAGTGGTTTATTTGATAGGGTAAGTTTTAAGTTTTCTTCTCTACCAAAGAAATTCATTAATACTTATATTTAAAAAACAAAATATGTTTTAAATGTATGAAAAAGATTTTTTTAAACTTATATGGGTTCAGTCCTAGGAGAGCCCACACCCTTGGTGCTAATTATTTTGGTTGGGGATAATTGCGCCATCTTGGTAACTCTACTTTGATACACTAGATAAGGTGAACCTAACTATTTCTGGAATTTTCATATTTTGTCGGCAGGCATTTCGAATTTCATTTTGTTATTGGACACCAGGCTGGAAGTATGGCTGCGTGTGTGAGTTAATATACCTTAGAATTTTTTACTTTGTTGAATATGAAAGGTAAGAAAGAATTGATTGAATGGTGTATGAAGGAAGGATTGATTGCTTCCAGTTATGAATGTCCTAAATGTAATGAGCGAATGGGATTATACAAACGAAAGAGTGCAGTTTTGGACGGATTTGAATGGAGAATATATATGGTGGCGCTTAAACGTTCATTCGCTTAGCGATGAGACCTTAAGGACCTTTTTAAAATCTATTATTACGCTGTACCCTCCACTTAGAAAAGATCACTAGTAAGAAAGTAAGTGCTGTTTTTATATTATTTATCTCAAATGTTTAATTTCAGTATTATTTACATATATTTTCATAACGCATCCACCTTATCCCGCTCTATTCATTTGCCACCATTGTCGTTTTTGCTTGGGGCCATCTCATTCTGGCTTGGCGCTTATTTCGGTTTGTCACCAATGGTGTGGGCTCTCCTAGGATTTTACCCTTATATGCATTAAAAATATATTTCTATTATGTGTATTAAAGTGTAAAATTTTTTTTGAAAAAGTTGCTAATATAGATACACATACATATTTATTCATGTATGTAAACAGTTTTATAAGGCTGTTGTGAAAGGAAAAAAGCCACCCCTAAAAAGTTTTTTTGGAAGAAATCTATCCAACTTGTTTTCTTTTTGTTATTTTTTTGATAATGCTTTAATCACAATATTAAAAGCCTATAAATTATAATGTAAGTTCTGTAACTGTTTTTAAATAATATTTTTGAAGTTGATTTAAAAAGAAATAAAATTAGTTTTTTTTTCCTGTTAAGTTTATTGCATTTGATCTTATATTTTCATATTAAAATCTTTTGATTAATTTTTACATGGAGTCAATTTTTATCTGATCTTTGAATTTCTGTTTCATCATGGTACCTATGTATTTAAATGATGCATTGTACATGTTTATCTTAAAATATCCAGTGGTTCTTTTTATACCATTATTTGTTAGGATACAATATAATGTGTTTTATTGAATGTTATAAAATAATGTATTTTATGCATGATTATATGTTTGTTTTTATTGTGTAAATGTATGTAGCCCTCATATTGTTTTAAAGTGCTGTGTTAATAAAAATCAAACCATAAATATGTACTCTGTCTGAGCATCATATAAAATTAAAAATATTCCTTATATTTTGAAATTTCTTAAAATTTATTTATTTATAAATTATATATGTAAACAAAACAGCATGTTATTAGGTAATGAAAATTTATGTGAAATTTCTGTTTATTGGAGGCTATGAAATATATATTTCTATAATACCTGCATATTTGTTTTAGGCTCGTGATATTTATGAAGAGGCAATTACTACCGTTATGACTGTGCGTGATTTTACACAAGTGAGTTTAAAACAATTTTCTTATTATGACATATCTTTGCATAAAAAATTGTATTTTTGTATTTTATTGGATAGCATGTCTCATGTGCCTCCTATAAATTTAATTTTTCAATCTAGTAATCTGTCTAATTAGGCTGTTATTTGATATTTCATTAGTGTTTTAAACCATTTAACAATGAAAAATTTGCTAAATTTTTATGAAAGTTCTGTAAAAATTTATACATTTTTTAGCTTAGACTTTTTATAATCATCTATTCATAGCAACATCAGTTTATAAAATTGCCCTTTCAATTCTTTATCGATATCAACTGTTTAATATCACTTAAAAATACTGCATAGTTAAAAATTGTTCCTTGATCAGTACTTCGTAATTTTGATATTTTATATGAATTATTATTTTTCTATTTTATACTTTTTGTTTCATCTTTTATTATGTGTTGCATTTATTTATTAATATCAAAATGATCCACATATATTTAAATCTTTCTCATTAATTTAATTATTTTAACTTGAACAAAAAAAACTATGCCTCTAATTTTCTAATTATTTTTTACTGTATTGGTCTTTTATATGAAAATATTTCTGTAATAAACTTTAAATTAATGTTTATTTTCAGCACTGCTATGTAAGAATTATTTTTCTATTTGACTGATGTTTGTTTTTATTGTTGCATAGATTGTTAAAATAGCAATTTTAATATTATTTTGATGTTTATCATTTTTACAGGTTTTTGATGCGTATTCACAATGTGAAGAAAGTCTTATAAAAACCAAGATTGAAGAAGTTGAAAGAGAAGGCTCTACAGAAGAAGGTTAATTATTTTTGCAAATTGTTTTTTTTTTAAAACAGAGTGTCAAATTTTTCTTTATTCTAAATATTAAATAAATAAATATTATATAAGTTACGAAAGTATTTCATATAGTTGTAGTCGATAAATTTAAGGTTTGCTGCAATTTTAGAATTAAAATCTATTTTTATTTTCAGATATGCCTTGAGTAAAAATTTTTCAGTTTGCTTATTTTCCTTGTTTACTTTTTAATCTTTATGACTTTATAATTATTTTTTAAGTTGTAATATATTATTTAAAATACAGCATATAAATGCAACAGAAAAATTTCTTTTTTCTGATATTTTGAGAACATAAACCATGTTAAAGGATGACTAAAATAAACTAAACATTAATATATTAATTATTTTAAATTTCTGATACACGAATGCTTAGTTCTATCAATAAAGCTCTTATTTTGAAATAATTTAGAAGTATTTTTTAGTTCATGTTACATATTTACAAATTAAAAATTTTAATTTTGTCCATATTTTTCGGGGGAAATTAAATTTTTTCTTCCTTTTTACTGAAGTATCTTTTATTTGCAGAGAAAATTTTTGTGCATAATATTTTTTAAAGTAATGTGCATCTGTTTTATAACTTTTTTTAATTATAATTTTTTAGAAACTCTTGAGCTAGATTTGCGATTAGCATGGTTTGATTACCTTTTGGAAAGAAGACCTCTTTTACTTAACAGGTAATGAATAGTATTTGCTTAATTAAATGTTTCTTTTCTGTAAAAATTGATTGTTAAAGCAATTTATATTATAAAAGAAAGTGTACAATGTGCGTGACACTAAAATTCGGAAACGCGTGTCAATACGAGCAAGGGAGTTATATGCTGTGCTACTCTTCTATCCCCCATCCATGAAGAAGGTTCCCATTTTTACCTGAATGGACCCCCAAAGGGCATTGCTAGGGTTTAAAGGCTGTATCACACGTACATTTTCCATGCAACTTTTTTGTCCAATTTTTGGCCTAATCTGAGGGGGAAGGGTTGCCGTAAACAAAGTGACGTGCTCTGACTTCAGCTGTGCTCTATCTCCACATTTAAAAATTACTTGTCGATTTTTCTGCTTCGGAAATCGAACATACAAAATTATTTCTTTTATTTCGTTTGCGCTTTTGTTGATGGGTGTAAACAGAAATGGAATACCATCCTATTTAAAATATTATACGCCATTAAAATATTATACACCATTAAAATATTATACGACATATCTGATGTGTTAAACCAGTGATTCCCAAAGTGGTTTATATAGACCCCCAGGGATCTATGACGACCTGCAAGGGTTCCACGTCAGCGAAAAAATAATTTAGGGGTCCATGAGGTGTAAATGGTGGTCTATGATGGTGGCTCTCATTAAACCAAATCATGATTTTAGTTTTTAAAAAAATTTAGTCTTGTGGAAAACAGATTTTATCTATTTAATAGATTTATTTACTAATTTTAATAAGGTTAATTTGTAGTTACAAGAGTAAAGCATAAATTTTATTAAAAACAAACACCATGTCCACAATTTTGGCTTCAAAAAGATATACCTGTCATTTATCATGAATTTTGGAATATCGTAAGAAAATTTTTAATTACTTTTTCAGCAGGGTTGCCAATCTCCAAAACAAAAAAAGAAGGGGGGGGGGGGTTCTGGACACTACTGAGGAGATTTAGGGTTAAACCTGACACAATTGATTCCAAATGTTGAAAAATTGTTATTGAAGTACCAGATTTCTTTCTTTCTTTGAAAGCATTTGTTTGTTGCTCATTTATTATATTAATTAAATTTTAATTTAATTAACATGTTTTCTTAAGTTTTAAACACTATATACTTCACTTCAGTTAGAAATTTAAACCGTTTAAAGTAAGTAGATCTATACCAGCTGTCAAAAATACATTTAAATTGGTAAATTTGCAAAAATTCAATATTAAGTAAGCAGGGGTCTACCCCAAACCGAAAAACATGGCAAAGGGTCTATGAGACAAAAAAAATTGGAAACCTCTATGTTAGACGAAACCAAAGCCGCCATTTTGTTTATGACATAGGGTGCCAAAGAACCCCATTGGCTGGAATTTCAAGCAACTTTTATTTGGAACAACTTTTTGAGCTCACTAGCAAAAAGTTGTTCTTAAGCCATTGCTATGGCAACTGAGTAAAAATTGCTTGAAACGTGTATGTCTGATATAGCCTTAAGTGGCATTACAGATAAATAATTCTGTTTTTGAACTATTAGACCTGCAGACAATAGCGTAACATACACTCCTGCATTGCGAGGGGCCCATGGTTTTAGGGGGCTCCAAAGCCTGACTGCTGCCAAGTACCTACTCTGTAAAATTCAACTTGGGGGCCCCAAACCTGACTTTGCTGGGGAACTCAAATGTTCTCCAGACTTGAAATTTTGTTGACATTATTTCTTTCATGGAGTAGATCTGCTACAAAGACAGATTTGCAAAAATCGACCTCCTAGAGACATTATAGGTAAATAATAAGTGCTTTCATTAAAAAATTATTTTACATTTTTCTATACGTTGCTTTGTACTGAATTTTACTCTCGTCACAATTCAGCTACTATATCAAGAATAATATTTTTTATTTTTTAAAAAAATTAACCCTTGCGTATGGCAGGTACTTCAGCTAGTAATATAATGTATCGTTACTGCCATACCAATGACATAAATGTGCAAAAGTCATAATTTTGAGAAAATTGCAATTAAGGTTTTGATAATTCATATTTCATTTTGTAAGGTGAAAGTTCCATAATGTTTAGTGGCCATAATAGCATAGTGGTTATGATCACATATTTTTGGTAATGTTGTTTCTGAGTCCTGCAACAGTGAAAACCTACTGTATAGAAGGGATGACACATGTGTACTCTGCAGAGGTCCTTAGGTTGGCATGGTGTGGAAGTTTGGAGAGTGGTGTGTTAGCTCAGGCATTGCCCTCATCACTAAACCATACTTCAAAGTTGCAATATCTATTGTCATTAGCTCTCATGTAGCTTCACACAAAGTGTGACTCAAACAATATTATTTACCGTAAAATCCGGCGTATAATGTGCACCTATACTTTCAAGCTGCATTTTTTGATTCTAAGGTATATTCACTGTGTAACGCCCACCCCCTTTTTACCAAGGAACCTGAAATGTATTTGTTCGATTCAGTCATGTTTTGAAGTCATTTATTCGAGGTATTATCCCAGGATTTTGAAAAAATATTAAACTTCTAGAACTACAGCCCTTTTTTAGTTCGTTAGGTATGACATTTCTTTTAAATAAACCACATTCTGATCTATGTAGAAGTCTATTTTTTGTCTGCTGATCTTTTTTTATTATTTTTGAAATTCTGATTTTCATCCCCGGCGTATAACCCCACGCACCCGTAAATTTTGATCTTATTTTTTGTGTTAAAAGAGCATGTTATATGTCGGATTTTATGGTAATTGTTTTACCATTTTGATATAGTTGTACAAGATTGGTTCATGACATGAAAGATGCAATTAGGCACTCATAACCAAAAATACAAATTTCTATCTTAACCCTTTTGCAACAGGTGTGTCAAATATGCACCAGTCTCAACCCCCCTTATCAGCTGACACGCTATTCAAAGCACTTTTTCTGTGGGGATGGTCAATCCTGTTGAACCAGTATGAAATGCAATTTACTGCTGCCAGTGACATTTGAGGAGGATGCATGTGTGACCCACTCGTCTCTACAATGTTTTCCGTTGATCAGTTCATCATTGTGAAAAGGTTAAATGTGATTGTAATAATATATTCTCATAATCAGAGAGTCATATTTTGTTTTGCTGCTAAATGTAATACAATTGCTAAATTTTGAAATTTTTTTCAGTGTTCTATTACGTCAAAATCCTCATAATGTACATGAATGGCACAGAAGAATAAAGTTACTGGAAGGAAAACCAAAAGAAGTATGTATTACTTTTGTGAACAATTATTGATCAATCAGACTGTATTGATATTATCAAAGGACATTTTCTGACTAATATTTGTCACTATGTGTTTGAATGTGTTACTGAACAGGAGTTATTTTTATTTATTCATTTTTGTTCCAAAAAACTAATACATATTTTTTGAGATAGAATATATTTGTTGAGACAGACAAAAGTGATAAAATATGTAATATTTTGCATTTATTACTTTTTACCTTGATTTATATGTTAATAAGAATTGGAAAAAATGTCAAAAATTATATCAAGTATATTTTTACAATTGTGAAACTGGCATTTTTTATTGCATGGTCTCAAACTCATTTGAAATTTAAAAATAAAAATTTTAGATAATTTAGTGTTTTCAGCATATTTAGATTATAAAAGTTGCAAAATAGTATGGATATAATAAAATTAACATCTGAAATCTTTTTTCAATTTTCAAAAGGATTGAATGTATTTCACATTAAACTTTTTATCAATCCAGGATGATCTTTAAATTTTTTTTTTTAAAGATATATTTGTTTTACTTGAAACAGTAATTCAGGAATTGAAGTTTCTCTTATTTATTTTCGTTCTAGATTATTAATACCTATACAGAAGCTGTACAGAAAGTAGATCCTAAACTAGCTTGTGGTAAATTACATACATTGTGGGTGGCCTTTGCAAAATTTTATGAATCTCACAAGCAAAATGATGATGTAAGCTTCTTCAATTAGTAAATACTGTTCCAAATCTTTGTAAAATAATGTATACAAATTATAGATGTTATTTCGGTTAGAATTGTTACTATTGTTTTCTATTTTTCTAATTGTATACATTTTATAGGCTCGTCTTATTTTTGAGAAAGCTACTCAAGTTCCATACACAGAAGTTGATGATTTAGCTTCAGTGTGGTGTGAATGGGCAGAATTGGAAATTCGCCACAAGTATGATCTTATTAGTGATAAAATCTTAATTCTATTTTATTACATTAAAATTTTTCTGTTTTGTTTCAGATTTATTTCTTAGTCAATAATTTTTTTCCCTCCTATTTAGTACGAAATAATGAAATCTATTTATAAATAATTAATCAGATTAATAATATATTCATATATAAATTGGACTGATAAAATGATAAGGATTCATTGTATCAGCAAATGCATATTATATGAATGTTTTTAATCAGCTGCTTAGCTGAGAAAGTGAATTAATTAATTGACACCTGTTATATATATATACTGTAAAAATCGCTTAACATGAAAATGAGGGGACTGAAATATTTTTTCGTGTTAAAAGAATTTCCTTTTTAAAGGATATTGCATAAAAAAACACATATTCAACAAAATTTAGTATGTTAGAGTTCATTTTATTTTCATAGATATGTATATATGCATTTATTTAATAAAAATCAATGAAATTTAATACAAAATTTTCAAACCTGGTGAACCTGAACCTTTTGAAAAACAATACATTTGCTGAGTTTATGGAAAATAATCGGATATTTTTCTTTTATTAGCATCAAATTGTTTGATGTCATCCATTTTGTTATTCAATTCACCATTGGAATGAGTGTCTAAATAACTGTGCATGATTTTCATGATGTTCCTCATTTTGAATGATGTGGGAACAGGGGCTGCATTATTTTCATTTTCGTAGTAAAAATCTGAATCAATTATTTTTTGAGCTTTGAACAAACCCCAAAATGTCTTTGTTTGCAATAAAAAAATTGGGGCTGTACACACATTATCATCATCTACTGCAACAAATTCTTCCGATAATGCAGCAGGACACTCCAATAATATAGAAATTTTGCATTCCCAGTAGAGAAATTTTGTGTTACTCGATTTTTGTTTTGTGTTAAGAGGAACAAAATACATAGTAGCTTGTGGGGACTTTTGTATTATTTTGTGTTAACCGATATTTCCTCTTAAGCCTTTTCACGTTTGTATTTCACTGTATATTATATTTATATGGTATATTTTTCTACTTAAAATTTTAATTTCAATAGAAAAATAGCTTGCACATGTTTTTATTTAATATTTTTAAAGCTGGATTTGTTTCTCAGGTTTTCTTAACTTCTCTTAAAAACAAACTTTTTATGAGATTGAAATTTGGATTTACTTTAAAATGCTTTTGCTAAAATGTCTTATTTATTTATTATTTTTTTAATATTATATTTTGCTTCAAATAGACTGTTGATAAAAGTTGCGACATAACCATCCTGTGATGACTATGTCTAGTAGGATCCGCGTAAGCTAGAGGTGTGGGATTATCTAAATGATGAGACATTATGTAATTCTTAACACAACTTTTATTAAGAATAACTTAAATTACTTAATTCTAATTAACAACTTCCTTAAAGTGAGAGTTAACACCCAATTAAACCTTATATTCAAGTCAGATCGTGCAACTAGATCACTTATCTTAATTATATTTAATTAACTGTTTAATCTAATTTCTTATACAAAATATTACCTTTTATAGAGTCACCTTCCTTCATAGGTTGAAGTAATACCTATTACGTAATTTTAGATGAGAAGATTCAGACTTTCTTAATCTTTATTATATTTTAATTGAGATGAACGTATCCTTCTTCCAGAGCTATAGGACGACTATCACTTGTTCCGGATGATTCTACACTAAGTTATCTCTAGGCTTGCCGCTCTATCTCATCAAAGCTTCTATGCTTTTAAAGTATATCTCATTTGCATATTCGATCCGTTTCTCTTCTTGGTATTGGGTTGGAAAAGTTTTGCCATTAATCGTGGCCGTCAAAGAACTTAGGAGTTATGTTAGAAGAAGGACGCGAGAGACGTCACAAAGTAGTTATCTTGTTTGTAGTTATCTTGTTTTGTAGTTATCTTGTTTTATTTTAGTTACACTGAAATTAGTTAGTTTCCATATTGTGTTTCTTATAATTAAATATTGTTAATTTAGAAGGACTTCAATTTAGAAATACAAGTAATATATTTTTAAATTCATATTTTAGTGAATGTATCAATACTTATTCTGTAATTTCTTCTTTTTCCCTCTGTAGTAAATTTGAAAGCGCTTTAAAGCTTATGCAACGTGCAACAGCAATGCCTGTGCATAAGGGATCTTACCATGATCAGGTATTGAAAAACATGCATCATTAATTAAGTCAAAGTATATTTTCATTATTGTTTTATTTCTTTTATAATTGATTTCTTATTTTTTAGAGTCTTCCTGTTCAAGAGCGTTTGTATAAATCTCTTAAAGTTTGGTTACTTTATGCAGATTTAGAAGAAGTACTAGGAACATTCAAGGTCTGTAAAATAATTAATCAACATTTTATGAAAATTAATATTTAGAACTTTTCTGTATTACTTAATATTAAGAATAAAATTTTGTTTAGATACATTTTTTTCAAATGTCTTATGCTAAGATTGTAATTATCTTAGGCCCAATTTAATTTTTGTCTTTAATTGAATGTAAATTCAAATAATCCAACTATAAAATTCTTTGTTTTATTTCTGAAATTTACTTATGGTATATTTATTTTTAGTCAATTAAAGCTGTTTATGATCGAATTATTGACCTCAGGATAGCAACTCCTCAAGTGATAATCAACTACGGAGTATTTCTTGAAGAAAATAATTATTTTGAAGAAGCATTCAAAGTAAATTTTTGTTATATTCTCATCATTCAACATATGTTTAGAGTTTCAAATCGTTTTAATTAATGATTATATTTTTTGTGTGTGTTTGATGTAGTATTACTGTTATTAATTGTTCTTATCATTTCTGTAGGCATATGAAAAAGGAATCTCTCTCTTCAAATGGCCTAATGTATATGATATTTGGAATACATATTTGGTTAAATTTTTGAAAAGATATGTAAGTGAAATGATCTGATGTATAAAATATCAAATTTTATTCTATCTTTTTTTAAAGGTTTTTCTTATTTCATAATGGAGAGGAAAATCTTTCCAGTTGATTTTTGATAGTTTTGTGTTTAAAATTGGTATCTGAAATTTTTTTTTATTCGTCAGTTTTCAATAATTACCTATTGTAAGTAGTAATAACTAAATTATTAATAGAATAAGAAACATTTTGATAAATTCCAATGAAATTATGCTCTCAGAATTAACTTTTACCAATTTATGATTTAGACTACAATTACCAATTAGATTAACTATGACTAATTATTGATATAGAAAGGAATTTATTAAGAATGTAAGTACTTTTTCATTCAATTGAATGGAGAATGGCTAAAAAAAATGCTTATTTTAAATGCACTTTAAATCTTATTTTTCCCTTTTGAATCTATATTAATTTTTCAAATTTTAAACTTAGGGTGGTACAAAGCTTGAAAGAGCTAGAGATTTGTTCGAACAATGTTTAGAAAATTGTCCCCAGAAATTTGCTAAACGTGAGTATAAAAGAAACTAATTTGTTTGTTTTTTGTATTGAAATATTTTTAAAAATAAAGATTTACCATTATATATTTTGTATAATAGTTTAAATTTAAAACTGATATTTATCACCATTGTATTTTTTATATAATCATTTAAATTTAAAACATATTTTGATGTAATTGTTATTAATAAATGATTTATGTAATATAATAAAGGAAATGCGCTAAATGTTTTTACTATTGTAGCTTCATTTTATTTTTGTTTACTCTTAATCATTTAGGAATTTTAAGAAAAACTGATTTATCACAATTTGTTTAAGTGCATAATTTAAAATTTTTTCGAGAATGTTTTTATATTTGTGCTGAGATTATAATAATTTCTTGTATTTTTCTTTGCAGCAATTTACTTACTTTATGCCAAATTAGAAGAAGAACATGGTTTAGCTAGACATGCAATGGCTGTTTACAGTAGAGCAACAAAAGCTGTTCTTCCAGAGGAACAATTTGATGTATGTTGTTTTAAATATAAAAAATTTATGTTGAAATTTATATTGTTGAATAGTTAAGTTTTATTGGACACAGACATAGTTGTAAAAAGCATTACATAATTACATTTTCCATTGAATCTGAGAAAAAGAGTAAGCCTTTTTCCTAAGTGGAGAAGTTTTCTCTATCAATATTCTGCAGAGTAATAAGATATTAAAATATCTTATCTAAATTGCATGACAAATCATAAAATTTGACTACATATCTGTAGATACTTAATTTATCATGTCTCTGGGTCTCACTTATTATTACTTGCCTTTAAGAAAATCATGAAGCAAATTAATTTATGAAATTTTTTTAATGCATACAATTTTTTCATACTTTTTATTCATGTATTTAAGGCTGTCTTCGGTTAATGTTAAAGAATAGAACCCAAATTTGGAACATTTTCTCAGTTGTAAAAAAAATGAAAAATTAATATGATGTTCTGGCAAAATTATCCTTTATAAAGCAGCTTTTTTTTATCATACTTCCCATTTTTAACCGAGTTGATTCATTTTTTCTGGTATAAAATGTTTTGCATTTTTTCTCCTATACTGTAATGTTAAATGGGCTGTGCCTTCACTTATTAAAATGAAGAAGGAAGTATTCATAGAATATTTAGAAATTTTTAAAAACACTATATTGTTATAACAGAGGTACGAGTTGTAATATTGCAAAAATTTCAATGGAAATTGAGGCATTTTTCTGTCTGAAAATGTGCTTCGTGTTTAGTTCAAGCTCTCGTACTTTTTACCTATTACAGCCTTAAACAAAGAATAATGTTGTTTTTATTAATTTATTTATTTTGGAAAAAGATGCAGCATTAGTCTGTATTTATAAATTGATATTTTTCCTGAATATTTTAAAGAAGTATTTTAATATATATATATATTCTCTTTCTTTAAATATTTTAGATTTTGATTTTTGGAAAATTTAATTGAACATTGTAATTTTATTTATAACAAAGATATTTTTGTTTTGAAAATATCTGGATTTTTTAAAAAAGACTTCAAGTTAATCTTTGTATATTCGTCGATATTTCGGCTGAATTTATAAAATATATTGGTGCATTCTCTCTCCCTTTCTTCTTTTCCTACTTAATATTTAACTTCTTTTAAAAAGTAATTTCCCCACTTTTGAATTTCAAAATAATTTGAATTTTTAATGCATAAAGCTCACATAAATGTTCAGTTGATTAGTTTTTTTTCATTATATTAAATTGCCTACATTAAAGCGTGTGTTTTTCAAAAAACACCATTATTTGAAATAAACAATTACTGCAAATACAGTCGGGCCTCTATTTAACAAAGTCGCTAAATCCCGGAAAAGAGTATTATATGAAAAATTCATTATGTAGAGGTTCATCTTTTAATATACTTTATAAACCACATAAAACAACTTTCAAATTCATAAGCTCTATGTATTAATAAAAGTAATCATTCACACCTTTTTTAAATTAGTATATGTTTATTTTATTCATCTAACCCATGAAAAAAAAAACTGCAAGGAAAACAAGGGAAAAAAAATGTTGAAGAATGCACAGTGTTTTAAATATTAAGAAAATAATTTTATATTAAAATTAACGAATTTTAAGGATATTTTCAAATTTGAAACATACATTATTTTATAACTAGAACATGGGGGCATGGGACAACTCCACTGTGGGTGAAAGGGGACATCGAACATGTTTCTTGTAAACTGGACAATGGGGGTTAAAAGTAGCACTTCTGGGACAAAACATTTAGAACTCTATTGCGAGTTAAAATCTAATAAAGCCAGTTCAAGATTTATGACCACCATAAAACGTGTTAAAGAGAGAATAGCTTGAAATGTTCAGAAATACTTTAAAAATAAGAAGAAAGATATTGAATCACAAAATAAAAAGTTTGTTATATAGAAAATACACTTCGCTATAGAGAGGTTATTTTATGTAGAAAATCGTGAAATTTTCAAGGTTCCAGGAAAAAGTTCGCTATATAGAGAAATTTGCAATATAGATGTTCATTATGTAGAGGTTCGACTGTATTTTCATTAAAAAAATTTAGTTTTTAATGCAATTTCTTAAAGTATTGGTTTAATTCTTATTGTTTTCTTTTTTTCTATAAGAATTTTTTTTTATTTTAAATGTTTATTGTATCTTTTCAAATTCTTCTTCTGTTACAGATGTTTAATATTTATCTCAAAAAAGCTGCTGAAATTTACGGTGTGACACATACTCGAGAAATCTATCAACAAGCTATTGATGTTTTGTCTGATAATCAAGCTAAACAAATGTGTTTGAAATTTGCTGATCTAGAACGGAAACTTGGAGAAATTGACAGAGCTCGAGCAATTTATTCACACTGTAGTCAAATGTGTGATCCAAGAGTGAGTTTAATGTTATTTTTATATTAAGTATAAGTACTATATTGAAATTCAACTTTTTTTTGTATATTAGGTAAATATTTAAATTAAAGCTAAATAATGTAAATATTTTCTTGTATAATTACTATCAAAGGTTTCAATTCATGGAACACTGATTTTAAAGTTTGTAGAGTTAAAGAATTATATTATTGTATATTTCAACGTATAATGTACATTTTCAATGCAATGCATGAGATCAAAATTTAAGGGTGCATGTCGTATGTTGAACATAAAAATGATAGATGTAAAAGAAAGGACACACCTTATTCACTCTTATGTTTTTTCTTGTAAAACTAAATTATTTCCAGCCATAAATTGAATACACCAACTCAAACTTGCTTTAAAGTCCTCACTTTCTTTTGCATTATTTTTGCTCAGTGCTTCTTGTTACAAATAATCACCATTTTTGTTACCATTCGGAGGATTTTCTAGGACTCAGTTCACAACACTTTCTTCCAAGCCGTTGATTAGGTCAGTTTGTTACTCCTTTGCACAAAGCACATCTATTTTTTGGCATTTTAATTATTGGGATTTCATTTTTTCACTCATTCACAGGTCTTTTAACTTTGTGAAACATCCATGCCACAGCATAAATTCTATTATCCTTTGCTCATTGTATGATTTAGCATTTGAAGTCGGTGTCAGGTTTGTTTAGTTTGGCAGGACCCATATTTACTACTAAAAGAAACATTAGATCAATTTACTTCAACTAAAATTAATGCAATTTATGGAAAATGTTGATGTTTACTTCAAAATCTCATGTCTTCAAATGACTGGAGAAAAAGAAAACATTAGTCATGTAATTCAGTAAATTCATTCAAGTGGGAAATGCATTCTTTTCTCAAATTGTGTGGCTATTTTCTCAGAAAATCTGCAATAATATTCTTGCTCACATCAGCATCAACTGCAACCCAACTTATTTCCAGAACTATTTACTTCTCCCTCAAGCATCCCCCCACACATGTTGTTCCCCTTATCTCTTGCCAATTCAGTATAATATTGTTTGAAAGCCAAATAAAATCTTTTGAATAAATGCCTTCAAAATATAAGAGTATCGTACATGTTCAGGTCTCTCAGAAAGGAAAAGAACATACCTAATAATCAAATATATATAGTGTGAAATTTTAGAAGTGTGTTATATGTTATACATGCTGTATTACGTGCTAGAATAGATGATGATTCGATTTATTTTTATATTTATCTATAAAATATAATTCTTATGAAATTTCTCTTTAATTATTCTATGTTATGTTTTGCACATCCATGTGTCCAGAGATAGAGCTTATAATGTGATATTTAATAAAGGTTTGCATTGTGTATAATGTTCTTTTATAATTTTCAAATAGTTAAGTCATTTTCATGCTTGTATACTTGATAAGTACCTTTTGTGCCTTTGAATTTTTGAATGCAAGTTATACTTGTCTTATTTAATTACTTTATTTTAAGAGATTTTAATATTTAAATTAATTGAGAACTTAAAAAATAGATAAATTTATTTAAAAAACCACTTTAAATATTGTATGACATTATTAATATGTAGTCATTTTATAGCTGTTATCCTCTCGTTAAATTTAAATCAATTTTCCAATAGCCTTTTATGTTCATAATTAAATAGTTATAAAATAATATATATAATGAACTAGCTACGAGATTCTCTCAAAATTGTTTTATTTATAAAATAAATGGAAGTTTTATTTTACAGAATTCTATTATGCTCTAAGTGAGTAATTCTCACTTCACATTTTAACTCTAAGTACTAATTAAACCAGTTATAATTCATTCATAGTTTTAAAACTTTAAAATGAAATTTCAGTATTAGATTTTATTTTTAAATATTGGCAAAATACTATATTCCAGATTTTTTATAACTCTCTTTTAAAATGAATATAAAATTATTTTTGTTTATAGACAAATCCTGACTTTTGGAGAACTTGGAAAGAATTTGAAGTTCGTCATGGAAATGAAGATACCATGAGAGAAATGCTTAGGATAAAGAGAAGTGTCCAGGCAACATATAATACTCAAGTGAACTTTATGTCTGCTCAGATGTTGAGTGCTGCTGTAGCAGCAGCTGGTATTGCAGGTATTTATTTTAATTGAAAATATGGCTATGAATATTTTATGTAGATTAGGGCTGTAGTTTTTTTTTTAAATTTTGAGAATATGATAGTTGTTCAACTATAAGCTTGAATTTACTTCTCAATTTTATGAAAATTATTAATTTTTGTCAAAGCTGCAAACTTATAAATTTTTAATAATTTTATCCTAAGATAATTTTTAAATTTATTTAATAATTTTTTTTTCTCCCTGTTTTCAAATAATGTTAGTTTTTTAAAAAATAAAGTAACATATCGTTATTGTCAAACTATCTGCTTTGGGCAGTTTTTGGAGATTTCAACATTTTAACTATTATGATTAGGTTACTAACCAAATTTTTGTATAAAAAGATTGCCAAGGAACTCTAAGCATTATACAGTGAATTGTGGTCATTAAAAAAAATATGCTGTATGCATCAGCCAGAATATTATATCTTAAAAACTGCCATGCTACAAATGGGCACATTGCACATTTTATTTGCACATAGCAGATACTGGTTTGACAACAATATATACAAATGTTTCTGCTTGTATTGTTTAGCATTTCATAATTCTTTAAAATTTTTTAATTCTTTTTTGTACTTTAATTTTTATACTTCAAATAACTAATGGTTTTATTTGATACACAAACCTTTGTAAAACTTAGAATGTTTTATAAGTATAATATTGTGCTGAAGTGTCTATTAAGGAAGATTTTATTTTGGCTGTATTGTGTTTTTTTTAAAAAAAAATTGCATAAACTGAACAGAATGAAAACAAATGAATTTCTATATTGTGAAACTATTCAGTAGTATGCTATTTTAATTATATATAGAAATTTGTAGAACTTTATCATTTTATTAACATTTATTTATCATTTGTATTTTTTCAGTGCCTGAAACTGAAAAAGATAGTATGCAAAATCTAGAGACTCAAGCTAAACTTCTTGCATTTGAAGGAGCTAAAGAACCTGCATTAAACAGGAACCAAGTTACGTTTGTCAGGTAAAATGCAAATTTAAAAGCTGGAATTTCTTTTGTTGTCCTATTAACAAAATTTCATGTAGTTTCAAAAAATTGCTATTTTTAGAAACTACATGAAATTTTGTTGTGAATTGTTTAAGAAAAAACATGCATTAGATCAGTGCTCCGCAACCTTTTTATCGCTGCGGACCGGTCAACGTTTGATAATTTTGCCGCGGCCCACTGAGGGTGGGACACGTTGATTGTTTATATTTTAGATTGTTTTGGTTTAACAATTTTAATTTAGTTGCATTTAAATATGCCTTCAAAATAAAATATAGTTACACCCAAAATGAATAAGTAATTTAATGTGGAATATAAAGTGATTTCCGTGGAAAGTTGCGCAAATCCGAGAGAAATGCACCACTTTAAAAAAATGGCAATAGTTTAATGTTCTTTAGGCGGCCTGGCACTATTTGATCCACGGACCAGGGGTTGCAGATCTCTGCATTAGATTATATTAAGTAAATATTATTTCACACAAGATGTATATTTATTGATTCTTGAGAATGCATTCTCTACTGTAATTGTTATTTTTTTTGCAAGGATGTATTAAGAGCATAGTTTTTTTACAGCTATCAACAAAAAGAATATTGTGCAAATGAATTTTTCAAATTTATTTTTAAAAAATTTCTATAATACATTAATCTGTGAAAAATAATGATTTTCCTTAATTCTTTTTGAAAAAAAATTAATTTCCTCCTTTTTTAAAGTTATATAATTTTTATTAGCTCTTCTTCATATTCATACAAAATAATTTGTATTGCTTACAGAGGAGAAGCAAATGATGATAATGCACTGGCTCATGTTGAAACTAATAATCCAGATGAAATTGATTTGGGTGACAGCACGGATGAAGATGAAAATGTTGAAGGTAAGTATTATTATGGTTATATATTATATACAGTTGTAAAGAATGTTATATGATAGTATTACTTCTGTTTCTGTAGTAACATATATTATATCAATCTTATTTTCTCATTAAATATTGTAGTTTAGAATTGTAAAAAGCTTATTAAATAGCTGTTAATAATATATGAGAGTTATTTCTGAAAATTTATGTGTATTTATATATTTTTTTTCTCCCCTCCATAGAAATACAATTGGAAGAAAGGGCAGTTCCAGATGAAGTATTTGGAGGATTAAAAGCCAATTAAACTTATTAGTCTTCACCAGATCTGTATATTTTTGTAAATAAATTTTTTAAAGACTGCTTAGCTTTGTTAAACATTGAATACATTTGAATTTCACTTCACCAAGAAAATGACGAATAAGTAATGACTTTTTTTATTTAAATATATTTCATTTATTTATTGTATATGTGGTGTAATTTATTTTATTAACTTTCCTCTGCTATAATTTTTAAAAGTATCTGATTTTTATTTGTATTATTGAAGCAAACTGCATCTACTAAAAATAGATAATGACATTATTTTTGATGTGTTATTTGTATATCTATTTAAGACAGAAGTTAATATTGGTTTTAAAAATTCATGATTATATGTTGATTTACTTATCATTGGATTATGTTCTCAGAAATACAAGTGCCACTTTTTGATAATCTATTAATGTAAACCATAAAGTATGTTTAAAATGGTGTAATTCTGTTATGTTTAAAATGTTTTTGTTTTTATTTTACATTATGGTTAAAAATATTTTTTTAAATTAAAATTTTAGGATTTAAACTAAGACATAGTGCTATAATTATTTTTGTAAAAATATAAATTGTAAAATGCATTTATTTATCACCATATTATATTCTTTGAGAATAAAACTTAATTTTATGAAAATTTCTTATTTTTTAAAGTAAAAAATTGAATGTGTTCATTTTTGAAGCAATTTTGATGGTCATACTATTAGAGATGGTCATACTATACAGAGAAAAAAAAATTTCATGAAAAAATAATTTATTACATAATATATCAGAGAAGACTAAAGTAATCCAAAACTTGATATGCTGAAAATTTAAGTTACAAGCATATATTATTATTTATGAGTTCTTTATAAAAAGTACTAGCAGGTCTAATCCTCCTCCTACAGATGAATTTAAAATCATAAAAATCGAGATGGAAGGATTTAAAAAGATTAATGAAGCCAAAATTAAATTAATATTTTAAATAACTTTAAGTGTATTGAAAAGGAAGAATAATTTATCAAATAAAATGACTAATTCAAATAAATATAGCTATTTACCTGTGACATTTCCCAGGTTCAGCTGTCAGCCCATATGTAAAAGTTATCGAAGTCAAACATATAAATGTCCTTTTTCTGCTGGATGTGGTGCTTTCTTCCAAACTTGTTCTTAGCAGATCTGTGCACAACAACAGAATAATGGTTGCCAAATTTCATGTCTGTTTAATAGTTCTGGAGATCTCGTGATATGTGAGTTATTTTTCTCCTATATGTAAATGCCACTATCACTCACTTTGCTGAGTATTTCATGGTGATGTGTGACTAAATCATGTTTTCATGTAATCATGTTTTTAAGTTATTAAGATATCTAAATCTTAGCATTATGCTTTTGATTACATTCAGAAACATTCATATAGCAGTACCTCATGATTTAAAAAGGACAAGTTTTGAATTTCTAAATTGGAAGTATATTTCTTTTATGCCCCCAAAACCCTTCTTTTGAGTCAATTTCCCCCAAACCTAATCTTAGCAGATCTTTACTCAACAAAGGAAACATGCTTGTAAAAATTCAAGTCTGTAGGGGTATAATAATTCTAGAGATTTCATGATGAGTGAGTTGTGCTTTTGCAAAACAAGATACATAAAACAAAAATGATAAATTCCATAAAAGAATGTATCAAGATTCTGAGACATTTTTTAAATTAAATATCTTCAACTTAATTATATTTATTTATTGGAATGGAAACAAAGGAAAAACCCTTTCACTCTGCCTCATAAATGACTTTTGTAAAAAAAAATGAGAGGTACCACAGTAAATCCAAAAATAAACCAAATGTGATGTAGTGTGAAAATCAGATTAAGGATACACTAACTCAAGCGTCATGCTCATCATCTGCCCATGGGTAAAATTTATTATACTGTGTATCTTGTGAATGTGACTGATTTCAAATAAATTACACAAAATATAGAAATCTTCTGTGTTTCTTAACCTTTATAGCAGGGGTGGCCAACCCTAACAACCTGGCAGGCCATTTCGGAAAAACATCATAATCCTGTGGGCTATATATAAAAATATATATCTTTATATTAGATTTGGACCCATAACAAACATTTATTGGAGGGAAAATTAAAACAGATTGATATGTTATTATTGTTTTTCATGTATACAAACATAAATGTGATAATAATGCAATGATCAATTAATGTTTAATTTATTTAATTAGAGTGAGATACTTGTTTCTCAACTCTTTCACTTAGTTTTTGAAAATCGATCTCAATGCATGTATTTGCCTATCATAATTGCATCCGTTAAGTTTGAGCACAATTTATGTTTGATAAGTTTCAATTTCGAAAAAAAAATAAAAAAACAGATTTTCAGTAACAGAAGCAACATGATAAAATAGAAGCAGTTATGGGATTTATTTGTTAAAAGAAACTAAAAACAAAAATATTGTACAAAATAGTCGCATTTTGTAAAGTTGTAATGAATCTTGTGGGCCCCGGGTCGGCCACCTCTGCTTTACAGGATGGGTGGCCAACATTTCAACCAAAAGATAGGCTTATTTCAGAGATAAATTAAGTAATTTCTCTCTTATCTGCTTTGTGAACATTGTGTTGTTTTAAAAAACTGTAAAGCTTAATCATTTGAATGAACTCTTGTTTTCAGACAAAAGGGGTATAAAAATTTTGTTTCCTACCCCTTACTTTCTGAACTGCAAATATCCCCACTGCTTTGCAGGTAAACACCATGTGGTCCTCTTGCCATTGCGTGATATGATAATGTCAGTCATTGAGAAAAAAAAGGGGGAGGGGGAGGCAATACAGGTGTAAAGAACAATTTTTTCTCAAAATTAATAGTCTCCTAAAGATTAAAGTACTTATAATGTTTTGATAATAAATAATTATCTAAATATGTTTTTGACTAATAGACTGTTCATTTTTTGAATGTTATTAATTGCTGAAATCTTGTGTTGCAATTACGTTTACCAGTACTTTAATTGTATATATTTAGGGTTCTGTATGTTTGCTGGCATGTGTAACATTGGTTTAATTTTAGGATTAAGGAAAGATTTACTTTCAATTTAGAAAGAGTTAAGGTAAAATATATGTTAGAAATTTAGTTATGATTACAATTTTAAAATAAATGTCTTTGCTTGGGTCTTCCATAAAAGCTTATCATTTGTAGAGTGGAATATACATTTTTTAACTAAGAAAATAGGGAACTGTCATGCTATTTTTTGCTTGTTTCAAACTGAATGCATTTTTGTATTGGAAAATTATTACACTAAAACGTTCACTAAAAAATTGTTCAGCTATTCAATTTTTTTTAAACAAAGAATCTCTAGCAGTAGCATGTTGTGTCATTATATATTTATATTCCATTAAATCATTTCCTCTGTAAGTTAGTATGAAACTAATTGAAAAATGTATTAGTGTGATTCAATTCAACTTAACAATTATAAATCAACGACTGTTACCAAACATGGTTATTCTAATTATTAATTTAGTCTGTTATATCTAAAGATCATACTTGTCCGGTTTTTTTGCAGTGAGTACTAAATGGAAGTATGTGATATAGGAGATGCTAGAAATATATTTACTTTTTTAATTTCTTTTTGTATTTTATTCTTTCATTTGCAATTGCAGACAATTTATAATCATATCAAACATTAAAAAGATTTGTACTATTAAATACAAGAATTTAAAATGTTTGAAAAATGTGGAAGCAGGGAATCTTATCATTGAAATTTTAGATTTAAAGTCAAAAAGTTATTTTATACAAATTATTGTATATATTTAAGTTTTTAAATGGCAGACTGAATGTTTTTACACTAGATTCTAATATTCTGCTTCCTGGTTCCTTTATATCTTGTAGCACAACTGTTAAAAGTTGAAGAATTTTCTAAAAATTGAATTCTTCATTATATTAATGTTAAAAATGTTATAAAAGTAATTTTTCCTTGAATAAGTATAATTATAATAGCTGGTTCATTTGGTCATTTTTAGTACGAAATTTGGAGATTTAATACCTGATATTTTCTTTAAAAAGAAAGCCTTTGTTTTGTCAAACTTTAAAGTTAGTGGCCTTTCTCGTCAGCATCAAATGAATCCTTCAAATGCCAACATTTAGAATTAAGCTGATAAATTCGAATAAGAATATTTACAAATTATGAGTTTGAGAACATGGAATTATAAATTTCTTGAGTGAAATGTACTTATTTGAATTCTATTTGCTTGAAAACCGTTTTTCTTTAAGAAAGATTAAATTTTTATTTCAATATTATTTTGAAGAGTAGTTTTTATTTGAAAGCATTGACTTTAATCGTCAAACGATTATTTTTATAAAATAATTCTTGATAAAAATTCCACTCCTTTTTTTATAAATTTTTTTTTTCCTGTCTAATTTAGTATTCATATATATTGATAGATTGCTAGTATATAGATAGCTAACATATAATCCACCATTTTACGAAGTAATGAAAAATATACTAGTTCCTGTAATGTTTACTTGATACTCTTTGCAGATCCTCAATCGAAAATTATTGCGGTTTGTATGTATTCTTTTACATTTTAAATATCTGACTAAACATTCTTTTTTTTCTGCAAATAGTTTATAAATTTTTGCAATTAACTTTTAAAGAACTATCATATAAAACTTTTTTCATTTACTTTTAAATGAAATTCACTCATCGTTTTCAAAAATTAAAGCATTATTTCGGGATAAATAAGTAGAATTAAAGTTTCAATTCAGAATACTATGTTGTGTTCACTATAAATATAAGTTTTTTAGACAATGAAACGAATGATTATTTAAGATAGAAAACAGACATGAAATAAAAATATATTAAATTTTATTTATTGTTCGTAGTTTATCTTTTCCATTAGAGATCGTTTTACATTATTTTTAATAGGAATCTTGAACCTAAATTAATTTTGTTCCAGAACGTTTTTCGGTTTCAAATCCAATCATGCCTGAAAAAGAATAAAAAAGTTCATATGTAGTTATCATTTATTGCAAAAAAAAATAAAATATTCGTCTTTCAAGAAAAACTTGAATGGCGATAAAATTTTGATTTCATTGTAAAAGCAATTTTCACATTAAATTAAAATCTTTTGATCTTTTATTAAAATTATGTAAAAGTTACATGTACAGGAATATAGATAAATTTAAGTAATGATCTGCATAAATTAATTTAAATCAAAAATTGCATTAAAAAAATTTCAACTAGATGCTATTATTGTTTTAATGAAGCCATAAATTGCAATTTATTTATATTCTACATAGCAAAATTACTTAATGCAAAAAAAAAAAAAAAATGAAGTGAAATGCATTTTTTAGTATTTAACCTCGTTTTTCGAAGCAGGAAATTAATGTTTTAATTGAATGACTTTTTCGAAAGAGGGCTTATGGCCAACTGTTTCTGTAGTGATTAAGCGGATTTTGAATATACTACATCAGTCTTGGAATAATTAATTTCTAGTTCTGTGAATTTATTAAATTGCAATTTGTCATTTTCCGTTAAGTTGCATGCAAGTTTAAATACGAGTAAAAAGATTCTTTTAAATTCCGAACATTGCATTATTGATTTGTCATACAAATCAAAAAGAAAGTTTTCACAAAAAATAATCATTGGAATTTAAAGGACAAAAAAATTAAATTACTATAAAAAAACCCAATTATTTTCCCTTCTATTTTTCTAAGACATAAAATTTTTATAAAGAACTTTAGACGTTTTTGAGCACACTTCTGTTAAATAATGCTTACAAAAGTACTGAATTTTGGAAATCTTTTTTTAAAGCTATGACTATTTGAACAATTAACTTTGCAGAATAATTTGGAACTTTATTCAATGTTCCCCGGAAAATAGCTGTTCATTATTTTACGATGCATTTCAATTTTAGCTCATCGAAAAAATAAGTTTGTTATAAATATTTTACGATAAGAGTTTCTTTAGGATTTCAATGAGGTTGATTCATGTGACGTCATAGTCACATGATAGTGAAAGCCACGTGATTCTAGCCAATCAATTCCAAAACTCATGTGACGTCATAGTCATACGATAAAAACTATCTTGTGTTTCCAACTAATCAGTTCACGCGCTCCGGTGTTGCCAAGTTTTGCTCTTTTCAGAAACTTTCTCTTAAAAAGTACATACGTATAAAAAATGCATTTTATTTAAAAGTATAAGCATAAAATACGACTTTTTTTTTTAATTAAAAAAAAATCTTTTTGAAGAAATTTTTTTCCCTAACATTTAAACATCTTTAACCAAATATGAAATTTAAAATTTTATCCGAGTTTTACAAATAGAACAAGTACAATTAGTTTAATGTTTGTTTTGAATTCAATGGAAAACACGTGTTTGTTTTTATCATGTGACTTCATGAATCAAGCCCATTGTATAATCCCCAATTGTAATATTCCCAGAACACCCTGAATTTTCTAAATTAACGATTAAATCACAAAGAATATATTTACCTTCATTGTCTTTGTTTATTTCTTCCACAAGTAGGACAAAGCAGGGTTGTAAGCTCCGTAGTAGTTGTAAGCCAAGGGAGCAGCAGCATATGGGTTGTAGGCCAATGGAGCCGCAGCATGGTAGTGACCAGGGTAGTAAGGCCACTGTGCAAAAGCACAGGCTACCAAAACAACCAAAAGAAGGACAGCGAACTGTGAAAAGAAAAAAAAGACAACATTTAATCAGGAAGATTGGGTGTTCTCGAACGAAGGTGGATCAATTAAGGATTACCAACACCAACTTATCAGAACTGTTAAATTTAGCATTATAGTATTAAATTTAGAGAAGACTTTTTTAAGTTTCAAATGTTAATATGAAAAGAGCATATATTCTGTAGACTTCTGTTGATTGTTAACTCAAAAAATCTAATGAATAATGTTTATAAAGAGCAGAAAGAAAGGAATTTCTGTAGAGAATATAAGTTTTTAAAGGAGTGATCACATATTAAATTTTAATTTTGCAAATTTTCCTTAAATATGTCTTATTTTTAAAGATTAATTTTTTTTTTTTTTTTTGTATTTGAACAAGTGGCGTAGCTAGTCCTGAGTGGGCCATGTATCAAACTTATTTGGGGGGCCCTTTTTTGGAAGCTCTGTTAATGGGAGTATTGATAACATTTTACGATTTTTTTGCTTGTATATGTTGGGGCCCCGTATCATTTAATACAGTGATAGCTACGCCCCTGCGTTGAAACGACCAATTTTGATCAAAACACTCATTTTAGGTTTTATATTTTATTGAATAGGGCTATCTTAGCTTTACAAAACACATTATTTTGTTTCTACGTTATACAGAGGACGAGTTGTAATAAATTACTTAATATTAGAAATACCGAAAGTGCGTCTTTAATCTACCAGAAGTAGGCATTTAAATTGTGTTCAAAATCTATCATGACGAGTTTGTGATAACTCTTTAATATTATATTTTGAACCTCATATATAATTTTTTAGGGAATGTGCTAAAATAATTCTTATTGTATGAATATATTTTGAGTTATTGTCTGTTATTTCAATAAAAGCCTAATAAATGCCACATGTCTTATAATATTTATTATAAGAAATATATTATCAACTCTAAAACAGTTTGAGAAAAAAGTAATAAAACTTTAAAGAATTTTTTAAAAATTGCTAAAATTTCTCTTATAACTAATTTTTGTAAAATTTAGCTAATTTATTTTAAATATTGCTGTGTGTGTGTGGTTAAGTATTTATATATAAAAGTATCTTGATATCTAAAAAAGTATTTATAATGTTCTACTGTGCTGTTTTAAAGAAACCTTCTAAACGTATTCGGATACCTCAAATTGTGAAGATTGAATTATTTTTTCTGTGAGTTATTTCCAAAAGGATAAGCACGTGGAATGTTCCGAAGGCATTGAGTCAAAGATTAAGAAAAACAAGCTATTCAGCTTTAAATCACAGGCAATAATATTTAAAATTATATGCCGCTTTAGCCAAGTTGCGAGAGTTTGAGTTTTGATGTCTGCTATGGATATTGCACGAAAGTTTGGTGAAAGAAATTTTTCTCACCTTTAAGTTTTAAAAGTTTCCTTAAGTTTTAAAATAAAATATTTGTCGCCTATAAACCTATCGTGCTCGTTGTGACTTTAATGTCACAAAATCTAATAACTGAGCAACAAATCTTTAACAGAAGCGATTTTTTAAGTAAAGAATAAAAGCATATAAAAATCTTAGCAATGCACACACGTATATTTAAAAAAATTCTTAAGCTAATAAAATCAAGCCAAACTGTAATGCTTAGCAATAAAATTTTGAAAAGAAATCTTAGTATTAAACGAAGATGAGAGAAGATAGCTATACTCACCAAGGTTTGCATGTTGATAGCTCTTTCTAGTCAGGACTGGAAAGTATGTTCAATCTGTTCTAAGCTCAGGCTTTTATACTCGCGTTTTCAATGAAAAAAATTATAAGATGGTACAATAAGTAGATCAAATATGAAGGCTAAACTTCTTCAAACAGTGGGAAATCCTCGCAAATCTTCCGCGCCTCCGAAGGGTGTGGTTTTAAGAACTACCGATGCAACCTTGTATCCAATACATTGAACAGTTATTCAACTTTTTCTTTGTTTGATGAAGCAGATACACAATAAAAAGAAAACAGGATTAAAAAAGATGGAAGTTGTAACTATTATTTTATTATTGTCCGTTCTTTAAAATTCCAAAGAACACAACTTCAATAAACTTTGTTTGGGAACTTTATAATTTACTTTGTATGATGAAGTTCAAAGCCTTTTTTTAATTAAATTTACGATTTTTTTCTCTCCTTTCAATTAATTCTTAGCATATATTTTGATTTTTTTTGTAGATTAATGATGATGAATAATTTTGGTCTAATTATACTATCCAAAGATAGATAGCATTTATATTATTTCCCTTTCAAAGTAGCATGGGAATGTAATGATTTATTTAGCCTTCAATTCGCTTCAGCGTGCTTGATATATTTATCTCCGATTATTTCTCAGTATAATTGCATCGTATGTTGTGGAATTCGAACAATTACAACTACAATTAGTTTCAATTTAGCTGTGAGCTTCATAACTGATTTTAAATTGTAAAATTATCTGAGATTATGGGAGAAAAAAAATTGCGGAATACAATAAATATGCTCTGGGAACTTCAAGTAAGGGGACTGACTACGTTTAAAACCGTGGATTTTTTAGAAAAGTGTATAGATATCCAACTTCTTTGATATTTAGTGTCACAGATTAGAGTATTAATAATAAAATACACACATATGAATATTAGATTATAACATATAAAATTGAATTAAGAATATTATTACAAGAAAAAAAAAAGATTGTGTGTGCTTATGACCACACGATAGACGTGATAACTTCAAATTTTGTAATGTTATTTCGGGGATTGGTTAGTGAATCAAAAACAAAAGGGGATATTAGTATTTTCATATAAAATTATTTATTCACATATGTCATATTGTACTCATAAAGTAATATTTTTTGCGAAATATACAATCATACTTGTGAATTAATTGTATTCTAAGAAGGAAACAATAGGTTTATGGTAGCTGAAATAGGTTATAAGAGTACTTTAGATTCAAAATTATTTAAATATCTAAAAAAAACTCCGTCAAGCGTTGTTCCGTACTTTGTCGTGCTTTCATTTGAATCATTTGACATAATTACCGTAAAATCCGGCGTATAACGCGCACCTATACTTTCAAGCTCCTTTTTTTAATTTTTAGGTATATTCGCCGTATAACGCGCACCCCCTTTTTTACGAAGAAATTTGAAATGTTAGTACACAATATTCTTATGTTTTGAAGTCATTTATTCGAGGTATTATCCCAGACTATTGAAAATATAGTATACTTCTAAAATTACTATTCTTTTAGTTCATAAGACATGCCATTTCTTTTAAATAAACAGTATTTCGGCATGTGTACATGTTAATTTTTTTTATGCTCATCACTTTTGTTATTTTTAAAGCTGCCGTTTTTATTTCCGGCTTATAACGCGCACCCTTAAATTTCGATCGTATTTTTGGTGTTAAAAGTGCGTGTTATACGCGCCGGATTTTACGGTAAGTTGAATTTTGATTTTAAAAAACCAACTATAAAGATTTTGATTTGTCTTTTGAAAAATCTACATTAAAATCCTCACTTAAAATAATAGGCAATTTGTTCAGAAGAGTTGATCCGGCTTCAGTGTAGGCAACTAAATTTTTGTGAATGAATTCGATAATTTTCTCTACACTTTGATTTGGTGAAATATAAATAGTAACCGCGCGCGCGCGTTAGAATTATTTGTCCATTTTCTGCTGTACATTTCGCTGCGCAAATTTCTCCGATACATGACTCATTAAATCCAAATGATTCAGTAGTATTGTTGCCATTGTTACGAGCGTTACAAACCCAAGCGGAACAATGCTTCGCTTTTTAAAATGCATCATTCAAGTTCATTCTCCAGCAAAACGCGCCTAAAGAAGTTATCACTTCAAAAATTGTTTAAATACAATTTTTTAGCAAAAAAATGAATGACGTCTTCTTAAAACATTCTCCTTTTATGAAAAATCCTCTATAATAATAATATTTAACCTATATATAGGCTATAATAGCTAGAACTAGGATAGCTGATTTTTGCATATAATAGCAAGGACTTCAATACCGAGGTCTTTGGAAAATTCACATGTTCAGAGTTATGATCAACGTAAATAATAACGGGTATTTTTTTTGTTAAAATTTCTGTGCTCTGATATTATAAGATATAAATAAATCCACTTCTAAATAAAAAATTCCAAGAATTTTAGTTCAACCCCAGTATAGAAGTCCTAGCTATACATGGGCAAAATATTATTGTTGTAGTAGCATTTTTCATAAAAGGGGAATGTTTTAAAAATATGTCATTCTGTATTTTTTGCAAAAATATTGCATTTAAATGATTTTTTATTGTAATAATATACCTTAAACAACTTTATATGTATATTCTAATTTAAATGATACTAAATATCAAAAAATTCTTCATTTATACGCATATTTAAAATCACGGTTTCAAACGAAGTCAATAACATTCTACAATTAGCCTTCATTCATAGTTAAATTGTTAAATAGTATGAATATTTGTAAACTTCAATGAATTTATAAAATCATCAGATTAAAAATTATTAGAAAATAATTTTTCTATTTATTGCTAGATACTTATAAAAATAATTTTGTAATTTATAAATATTAATTTCCTTCCCTGAAGTTTCTCAAAATGCCATTTGTTTATTAAGAGGAAGAATTTAAATTTTCAGTATAATTTTTGTATAACTTCATTTGTTAATTACTTTAAAATGATGCAATTTTGCTATAACTTATACGACTTTATTACCATTTGCAGTGATATTGAAGTTTGCTGCTTAGTTACTGCTTCAAGTATTCAACAGAAAACGATGTATCGAAAGTTAATCTATTATTTTTATACAGTTAAATAATTAAATGAGAATAATAAAAAAAAGGTACACACACACTATATTATGATTCAAATAAAGTGTTATAAAATATTAATAAAGGAATAAAATCTGACAAAAACTAGAAATTCTTATTAAAAGTATTTTCAAATTACTTCTTGATTTTTACATTTTAATTTAGAAATAATATATTTTTTTTTGTTGAGAATCATTGATTGCGTTATTTATCCTTGAGGCTTCCGTTTATTCGCCAAAAAATAAAGGAAAAGAAATTATTGTGTGTGTGTGAATTCTGTTACAGCACTATTGGTTAAGCCTCGGGATTTAGTTTTTATTTATCGTTTGCTCGTATTCGTTTGTGTACTTCAATTTAAAATCATGTAGAATTTGACATTTTAACTGTGCTGCACATTGTAGGAATCTCATAAACAGTTTTAGAATGTTAATGTTTATAGGATACTATAAATCAGGAGATTCAACTTATATGATTATTAAAAATATCCATTCTTTTAAAATTAGGTACATATATACATATATATATTAAATTTATTTTTGACATGATTTTTAATCTTCCGGCATCAAAATATCTATGAACTACCAAAAATATTTTTGAAATGGCTCATCTTTCAATACTGTTGCCATTTTACAATTACTTATAAGGTCAGTTTTTGTGATGCACAAGTGAGTGAATTCCACACTCACATTAAAAGAAAAAAAAATTATATCTTTAATTGATAACAAATAATAAGATAAAAAAATATTTAAAAGTAACTATTTCAGGTACTAGATGATTTCAAAACAACACTTTTCTACTTGTCAAGTATAAAATAAAACCTAAAAATCATTAAAGTAAAATTTATAACAGAATTTTTCTAATTAATTCGTAGCATGAAATACCCTAATTAACATTCAGAACAGAATATCTCATTTGGTAGTCTTGCACAATTAAATTAGGTTTGTAGAAATTGCGAAGCATGCCTTTTCTTGTCTATAGCAAAAGAATAAAATTATAAAAGAGGTTGAGTTATAAGTTTCAGAGGGCTTGTAGGAGTCTTACAAAAGTTAAAAGCAAAATATTTATGACCTAATTGTACTTTCAGGAAGTGTGAAATAAGATACATTGTTAATCAAGTTTGTAAAACTTTAGTACTTTTGAGATTAGATCTAATTCTAAGTATATTTTTTGAGCATAATTTTCTGGAATTTTATAATGTCCCATATTATATGAATATAATAGCTTTTATTACAAACTTATTTTTGTATCTAAAGAGTTTTTCAAGCATATGATAAAGTGCTACAGTGAAAATAGTACTTGTGTAAAAAAATTATATTTTTTTATTGTAATTTAATTTAGTTATGCATTTTCTTAATTTTTTTTAATGAATAATTTTTGTTTTGCCTTTAAAAAGAAAAATTTAACATGTTGATAGTTTAAGTATGATTTAGCGTCTCTTTACGATATAATTAGTCATATTTACTAAAAAATGAATTTCTTTATACAAAATATAAAAACCTTTAAAGATAGAGCCAAACTATTTTAAAGTGTTGCCATCTTGCTCATAAAAATTAAGGAGTCAAACGATTTTTTAGTTTGTAATTTATTCGAAAAAAATTTAATGCCATTAACTTTTGTAATTTTTCTTTTGACATCGCTAATTATATTCTTACGTTTTACATAAATATAAATTGCTATTTAGAAAAATAGATGGCATAATTTGGCTTAAGGCTTTCTATCGATAAAACACATAACAAAAATAAAATGTTCTTATTTACTAATGAGTTGCAGTGAGTTATCTAAAAAATTTGAATGATATGGATCATACTTTAAAGACGTATTTCCTTGAAATTTTTATAAATCAGATTCACTTATTGATGCGATTCACGGCAATCATTTGTACATATATATTTTAAATTTTGGGTGAGGTATTACAGTTGAAATTGGATCTTTTTTACTGAGTATTGGAATGAAATTAGAATAATTTTATTTCCTAAATAGGTTTCAATTTTTTTACTGCTTAGAATTTTTGATACCTTAAAAAAGGATACTTTGTTATATGAATAATTCTTATATAGCTCTGAGAAGTTGAATTTTCTCCAATTTGTGTGAAATAAAAAAATAAACGAATAGATGGAGATTTCACAAAAAAATTAATTGTTCGAAGAATAAATCTAACAAATTATTGATTACTGCAGATATTTTTGAATTTAATATGATTTATTCACACAGTCTTCTAATATTTTTAAACACTATATATCTTACTATATTATTTTTTTAAAATTATATCTTGGGTTTTAAACCATCTTAAAGAAATATGGTAAAAGTAATTGGGTGAATGGCAACAGAAAGCAAAGAATTTATCGTACTTATATTTCCTTTGCATTATCTTCTAAGTTTTCTATAAAACGCTTTCTCTCTTCCCGAGCTTGAAACATTTATTACATGTGATCTTTTGGATTATCACATATGTACATATCTTAAAATTCAGATGCTTTTCAAGTCTGGGACTTCAGTTTTTCTTACTGCTGTTTTACGGCTCATCTCCGAGGCTCAAGTTTATGAATACATTTTTGTACTCATTATCATAATGATTTAAAAATTATTAAAGGTGATCTATTAAATACTTTTTAAAAATTCCTTAGAAGAATCAAGCATTGACATCAAATCTAAATAAATCGACACTTAAATGTATAATAATAACTCTATATTGTGAATTAGACTAGCGATACTCAACCTGCAGCCAACCGGACCTTTCTGAGTGGATCGTTGCACTCATAGATTTCGTTATTTAAAAACAGTGCATTAAAAGTTTAGCGAGAAATTCTATTCAAGCAATCCCATGTATCAATTTTGCTATCGATGTGAAATTGGTACGAATTACGGGATAACTTCTTTTTTTTTTTTTTGCTATTTAACGGGTATTTTTACGCGACCTTCACGCTAATCCTCTTGGGAAATCTATGGGCTAGCGTTCACGCTTAATTCACAGCCATCCTTCTCAAGAAGAAACCCTGATATGTAGATTAGTTAGAGTATAAGGGTAGTGTAAAGGGAAAAGGAACAGAGAATCTGTTGCAGCTGCATGGAAACTTGGTACGCGATTGAAATAAGCGTGATGCAGTTTTTGCGTTTAAAGAAAAATTGGAAGAAGTGTACGGTACAAAGGTTACGTCACGAAGAAAGGTGTGGTTTGGGTGTACGACACTTGACAAAGGCAGAACAGAGGTGTAGAGATGAAGAAACAGCTTTTTCGGGGGAGATATTGGACTACCCTTCTTACATTCCCGATCTCGCACTAAGCGATATAAACTCTTCTGTTTTTTAAAGAAACGCTTGGTAGGTCAGCATTTCAGAACCGATGTTGAAGTTTAGGAAGCCGTCTTAACGTATTTGGCTAATTTTGATCGTTTGGTGTACCAATGGAACAAATGCTTCGGCAGGTATGGTGCCAATGTAAAGAAGTAATTTGTACCCAGTGACGGTTTATCAATTGGGCATTTGGGCTGGGGGCCTGTAGATCTTCTGCACCCAGGGCCCGAAATGAGCTTAAATCCATACTATATGTACCTGTGCCTTCCTGCATTGTATATATATATATATATTTCCTAAATGAACGTTTACTCTGAATGGATTTGTTACCTTACTTTTTGAAACCCTACGTATAATTGTTTTGTTTGATTTAAATACCGCTTCACACTCTGTTTCTTACTAAAACAATTTAAGTCAAAAACAGTTTTTTTTTTTAGATTTTCTTTTTAAAAAAGTTATTACTCATTCGCAATAAAAATTATGAACTGTTTAAAAAGTCGAAAGTCTAAACACTATATTTAAACCCTCCCCCCTAAAAAAAGTCATTGGAAATTCACATACTCGTATATTACACAATTTTTATTGATTCCTGAAAAGTTGTCATTGTGTGGCTTACGTCGTCTTTGAAATGAACGATTCATTTTGTTCTTACATTTGAAGAAGCATCTTAACAAAGAAAATCACACACACACGCGCGCGCGCGCACACAAAAAAGACACGAGTTTGAGTGGTCAGCAAGTAAGACGACAGACTTCTGTAAGGATAGTATTCAGATGTTGGTCGTACGATATGAAAAGTGCCTCAGTATAGGAGGAAAATAATCCAGTCTTTCACGTTAGAATAAAATATAAAAATATTTTTACATCAAAATGGTACTTAATTTATATATATTTCTGTATGTTGGTTGAGAGAAAAATTATATATTAACTCTGAGAGTACCATGAAACCTCTAATGGACACATGCTAAGTATAGGGCAAAATCCCATTGTAGCTTCATATGGATACATGGCTTATTTAGGTGTACAACCACTTGAGGTTGGAGACAATTCTGTCTTAAATCTAAGATTTTTTTTTTTTTTACAAAATAGATCAATAAGAATGAAATATAAAAATACGTTGTCTGATCCTTTTGGATTGAGACATGGCCTTCCACAGAATTCAGTCCTAAGCCCGATTCTCTGTTCTCATTATATGTCTCTGGTCTTGAGGAGATAATCAATAAGTATAGTGGTGTTGGTCTCTTTTTGCAGATGATATCATCATTTAGTATTCGGATTCTGACATAAAAAAATTGAGACTAACCTAAATTCTGCACTTTCTGCGGTCTGTACCTTTGCTGAACAGCAAAAAATGATTTTTAATACCTCAATGTCAAAAGTTACCTTTTTCACCTCCAATAGACCAACTGTCAACCAACTGTTTTTATGAATGGCTGCCAATTAAGTTACACAAAAAATGTCAATTACCTGGATTACATTCCGGACCAGGAAATATTGAGTAACAGACATATAGAGGCTGAAATAGCCAAAAACTTAACATTCTCAAATATATTTCCGGACGTGAATGGGGCGCAGACGCCAATACTCTGAAAACAACCCAAATCTCACTCGTCAGGCCAATTTTGGAATATGGCTTTCCAGTTTATTTTTTTGCCTCTGAAGCTAACTTAAATAAACTTGAACGAGTGCAACTAAGTGACGCAAGAATAATTACTGGCCTTCGTTATAGCTGCCCTAATAATATTGTTTTGTATGAGAGTGATTTACCACCTCTCTCTATGAGAAAAAGTTATCGCCTGGTAAAATATTACAATAAATTATCTAGCTACAATGACCATCACAGAACTTCTGCCTATCTCCATTTCTGGCTCAATAACAGCAGATTAAAGAAGCATAACCCTTTTTCTTTGGCAGTTGATATGGGCCTGTTTTCTGGTAATGTTGAACCTCGCTCCATAAAGCCTTTTTCCCATTTTATAAGTTCGACTCTGATCGAATACATTTCCAGACTGAGCTATTGACCAGGGTGTGTAAAGGGTCTGATATACCAGAATTTACTAGACAGGCCCTAGAGACAATTCATGGCATCCCTCATTCGGCATTGAAAATCTATACTGATGGCAGCATGGGTGACGGTGGTATTTCTGGAAACGGCGTGCTCATTGAGACATTTGATGGTTCATTTGACATAAAGATTAGGAATATTAACTACTGTTCTCTGTTTTTAGGTTTGAGCTTATTGCAATTTATAAGGCATTGCAATTTATTGACACTGCTTCTGACCTTGTCTTCAGGGACATTTGGATTTTAACTGACAGTCGTGCTTTTATACAGCACCTTTCTCGTTGGACAACTGTTGGGGATATGACAAGCCTGAATATTCTGGATGTTGTGGTTCGACTTTCTTCTAGACACTCTATATACTTTCATTGGGTTCCCTACCATACTGTATTGAATGGTAACGAGATAGCCGATAGTTTGGCTAAGTCTGCCACTGCTGACGCCTTGCGGGGTGACGCTTGTCTAACTTTTGATGAACTCTTCTCCATTAAAAGGATGGAATTGAATGCACTTTGCTCACTCTTGGTATTTTAGGGGAAAACTTTGTTGGTGTCAATATTCCTAGGGATCGGCAAAAGGCTCTATCACGCTTTTTTCGTGGCCACGTCAAGTCTCTTACTTTTGAACAGGGCCGGAAAGTCTTTCCAAAGTGTCATAGGTGCGAGGCTGATCAGGCCTCGACCAGTCATATTGTTAATTGTTTGAGTTTTATTTTTGACGATGTTTTAAGAAATCCCATTTTATTTCTGGATTTCTTGGATGTTTTTGGTTTTATGGAGATGGTGTAGCTGAGCTATACCATCTGGGATAACAAACAACAACAGGTGTACAACCAGTGTAACAAGCATCAAAAACATAAGGTAAATTTTCTTTTATTGGGATTGTATAAAACTACAAGAGTTAGGTTACAAAATGTCTGGGTTACAAAAATTTAAAAAAGTAGTAAAATTAAAATTACAAATCTTTGTGAAATTGTTCGAAGTGTTCCTTGGAACAAAAAGATTGCCACATGTATTACATATGTCTATTGTCCCTTTTTGTTCCATTTCTTTGCCTTCCCTATAACAAATAGGAAAATCCGTCTCAGAGTCACTATCGTATTCATCGGTTTCCGGCAAATATTCTCATTCAGTATTACTTTCGTTGAAATTCAATGACGATGCCATATTACCAAGAAATAGTAAAAATAAACAAAAAAAATAATTACACAAACTTTAGAAAGAAAAACAAAACACGAACGAACGTGTGCCTTAAGAGGATTCACCCATGTGATGATTTCACAAAAAGTCGAAAAAAAAAAAAATTTTTTTTTTCAATTATTGCTTTCTTAACATGTCTAGAATACAATGGTAAAGTGAATTTTAATATTCGAAGTCATTATAAAGAAGCAAGTGCTAGAAGAGCAACTGTTCAGGGCACTAAGTTAAGATTTCCATTGTTTTGATCGGACTTGAAACGCGTTTTTCTCAAAACTGTGTTTTTAAACCTTTCCTCCATCATATCTCAAGAATGGTTTGACCGAATGACTTCAAATTTAAAGGGTAGAATCAGCACATATAGACGCACCAAATGAACTACGATCATTTCAAAATTCAAAATATTTCTAACCCCATTAAATTTGAAACGCTTTCTTCAGAAATCTACCAAAAATCCAATTTTTAATATTCTCAATTGAATGTAGTTCATTTGGTGCATTTAAGCTTATAGATTAAAACATCGTTAATTTTTTTTTAATTTCAGATAAGCCAATCAGCCGGAATCGTGGGGGAAGTGAACTTCCATTTTTACGAGGTGGATGTGTTCAGAGCGCTATAACTCACGTTCTATTGAGTATGGCTTAACATTTATATATATACTCTTAAAACACATATAAATATATGATAAAAACTTAAAGTTCTATCTTTTTACTGGTGGCCCCCCCCCCCAAAAAAAAATCCCTAAGAAAGCTTAAAACAGGCCGTCACATGGGTGAACCCCCTTAATCAGCGTCAAAAGGGAAAAAGAAATGTGCGTCGTAACGTCAAGGTCAGTATTCCCAGAAATCTGGGATTTCTGAGAATACTAGAAAGGGCAGTCTAGTACGCAAGGGGTTATCAGGGGCATCAAGTCTTGACAACGCCAGCTACAAGTCAAGACAGTGACCAGTACCATAGCCACTTCGTTTAATTGGATTTAGTGTGATTAAGAATTATACAACCTCTAACAATAAAGTTCGGTGAATAGTCCTATAACATTGACGTAGATGAAATATTAACGAGAGTTACCTTACTGTCCTTCGAAATAGTCACCCATAACTATGCACCGCTTAGATTTCCTATACATGTCCTGCAAACTTTGCAAGAAGTCTTCTTTTGAGATGGAGTTCAAAAGCCTCACGTTTCGTTGGATGTCAGAAATATCGTCAAATTATCTTTCCTTTCAAAGCGAGTTTGAGTCGTGGGAACAGGAAGGATTGAGATCGGGCGAAAATGGTGGATGTTCACTTTGAACCCCCCTTCCCCCTCTTTTTGCCAGGAACTGTTTGACGATATTGGTTGTGTGAGGGTGAGCATTGTCTTGAACAAAAAACCATGAATCTAGTTGTGCGTACTGGAGTCGTACCCTGCGTGGACGTTTCATGAAATGTAACAAAATTTCAATGTACCTTGTAGCATTTATCATCCAGCTATCATGTGCACAGTTAATAGACGATATTTCGTGATTAATTTACTCACTTTTTCAATGTTTCCGTCACTGATGGAGGTCTTTCGCGACGGGGGTTGTCAGAAACATTTTTCGGGCCTTCTCGAAAACGGGCGAACCACTCGTAAACACACTTCAAGGACAGTGCTTGATCTTCATAAACACGTATCAGCATCGAATAAAATTCTGTCGGGGACTTGCCGAGCTTAAAACAAAATTTTAAATTCATCTTTTGTTCATTCATTTTCCTGTTCTCAAGAGCCAACACACTAAACAAGAACTTTGTAAAACAAGTCTTACACGGAACACAAACGATGCTCAACTGAACAACGGTGGGTGCTGATGGTCAACACCTGCCTCTACACATGTGCAGCATTTTGTTTTGCCAGAGTTGCCAGATCGGCTGTTCTGACTTCATTCACCGAACTTTATTGTCAGAGGTTGTATACTCAAAATAAAAATGCTTTGAGATAGATCCGTCAATAACTCATATCCCTAAGCAGCAGTTCATTTCAAGTTTAGCAAAACTGTCATTTCAATGTAATTTGAAGCCAAATTTAGCATTGTTTTTGTCTCTATTATGGTTTGCCTTTTTTCTTTTGTTGTTGCTGTGTATAACAAAGTGCAAAGGTGGTAATAACGAAACATAAAGATATAGTCAAATATTTCCAAAGGCATGAATCTCTGCCGTGGCAATATCCATGGCACGATCCGAGTATAGAATGTCCATGTTGCAGTCATTGTTTATTTTAAAAAGGGCACCAACAATGGAAGGACAGCTAAAAAGGTGTTTGGGATCCAGTTGCGTGCCTGGGTAATATCTGCATTCCACATATGATCTGGAGCCATCGGGCAGAATCTTCCTGACCTTAAAATGCTTTGTCCTTAGTCTAGTTATTGTTGTCGTAATTTCTCGGATGTAATTTAATGGACTAAATTCATGACAGTCACATGATAAAGGCAAACACGTGTTCTACATTGAATTCAAAACTTTTTTTTATTTATTTATCCAACGCTCGTGCTTGGCTTCTTAACCATAAAATTCAAAACTGACATCAAACTAACTTCTACTTTTTATTCTATTTATTCGTAAAACTTGGATAAAATTTCAAATTTCATAATTTGGTAAAGATGTTCAACTCTTAAAAAAAAACTTCAACAACAAAATTAAAAAAAAAAATCTTGTTTTATATATGTATTTCTAAATAAAGTGACTTTAAAAAGAAAAGTTTTTGTAAAAAACGTAATTTGGCAACAACGAAGTGTATGATCTGATTAGCTGAAAATAGATGATTGCATTTATCGTGACTATAACGTCACATGAGTTTTTAAACTGATTGGCTAGAAACACGTGGTTGCCGTTATCATGTGACTAAATGACGTCATATGAATTTAGTCCATTCTGGCCGCGAGAATTGAGCAGAGCCTTTTTTTTGCGATTGCTTTGGCATCAAAGACCATAGAAGATGTCTCTCTTCGTAGTTGTCTATTCTTGGTCTGTTATATTAAATTCCACACATAAAGTTTTCGTTAAAATTCATGTTCAGTAATATTTTCTCATAAAGTTGCCATTAATTATTGGAAACAGTGAGATTGTTTGAGCGCGGAGGGGTGTATAATGTTGTTTTTCGTTCACATTTGAATACAGTAATGAGTGGGAGTTGTTACGCAAATTCTGAAGGACTTTCTACCTGAAGAATAAACTAAGTTTGCATTTTAATTCTAAAATTCCACCTGTAATTTCGATTTCCAGTTCATGCTGAAGATGCTCTTCATTGAATTCTAAAAACTTCAGAGGTATTTCTGAATATCTGAGCGACTACCAATGAGTTGTTTTATGTGAAAATCGCATCAGCAAGTTTCATGCAAAACAATTAAAAGTTGAGATACTAAAACAATTCCATATTGAGTGACGCGTGAAGAATAAGTAAATAAAGGTAAAGTAATTTGTTGAAAGAAAATTTTTATTTAATGTCAAAAATATGTAAAAGATTTAAATTGAAAACTTTTCAAATACTCGTTATATAAAATGAATATCCACTCATAGCGTACCTTTTTGAACGGAAAATAATTCTATTTTTGGTATTTTTAAATGCACTTTTACTGCACAAAATAATGTTTTACCAATTTCACTCAGATTCTTTTTTTTCCCTTTCTTAAACATGTGAAATTGGCCCCCTAGGGTGCCCTTCTCCTTGATTATCTGCGTGAGCTAGAGGTGTAGGATTAACAAAAGAACTAGACGTATCTATGTTCTTAATATGGCTTTATTAAGAACTTAAACGTTTAACAGATTAGATGATAATAATATATGTGAGAGAATCTACGATCACAAAATACACAATATCAATAATACCGAAATAACGTAACTCGGACCACTATCAATATCTAACCCGCCTAATCTCAATTCCAATAATATCACAAGTCCTAATATTAAATAGTCAATCCTACCTTGATCCGATCACCGATCTAATCATAAGGGAGTTTCGTCTTTACTCAAGTGCAATGGTATGCACCTTGACCTAATGGCTCTATCTTCGGGACAACCTCTGTTGGCTGTCACTTCACAATCGTATCACTCTCTATCATAACATTCCCCAAAACGCCATCTGATATTTAAAAAGCTATCTAATTTGCAACTTATATTCACGTTTCACTTCTTGGGTTTTGGTTGGAAAAGAGTTGCCATTAATCCTGGCCCCAAAAGAACTCAAAGGACATGTTAATGAAAAGACGCGTGAGCCCGTCACAAACAGCAGATGAATTTCAGAATGTTACAATTTGACAGTACTTGCGGAAAATAAAATTTTCATCATTTTAAGAGCTTTTTCTTCCATCGAGGAGTTTCTTGCAGTAACCATTGATATCATTAACTTTATACGCTGAAACGCTTTCTCGCCTCGCAGCTGTGAGATCGGCTTTTCTATGTAGGTAATATTACGCCGTTCATATCCACACGTGCACTCCTAAAATATTGCAGGATCCTTTCATCTGACATCACACCGACAGCCAGGGCAAAAATACAACATCTGGACCTCACCTGGAAGCCGAACCTCGAGTGGAATTCGAGATGTAAGAAGGGACCACCCCATCCCAAGAGAGAGCAGAGGAAGCCCGCTTGAAACACTGGAAAAGAGACGTTGTGTTTTGCCAATGAAGCATGCTCTGCAGTATTAAAATTCTCAATAGTTTGAATCTATAACTTGTATATAACTATAAATATTGTAATTAATAGATGTAGACGTCATAAAAATCATTAATTTAATTCCTTAAGTCTCACGCTACTCATCCATTTTCCCGATACGTCACAGCACCTGCATCCGTGGCGGTCTGTTGATAGGTACGACGAATTGGTTTTTTCACATTCCACCTACGTAACAGCATTCATAGTCATTCTATTGGTTATTAATGTCTTGACAATGTCGTAACGACATTACTGGTTGTGTCTCCAGACGTTAGCAATGCTAACTTCGAGAAAAAAGACACCGTTTGCACAAAATGTTAACCTCTTTAATACAATTCAGTGACGGATCTGTTCGCGATCCTTCAACTTATCCTCTTGGGAGACTTTTGGGCTATCAATTCGCGTTATTCACAACCAATCCATCGGAAGAAGAAGATAGTGATATGCAGATTAAGTTACTATATATAGTCGAAGTTTTCTAGCTAGAATAGAGAGTAGGAGAGGAGATAAACCCGAATCAGGTAAGATTGTTACTGACAGGTATCATATTTGAATTATTGTGATTAAATACTTATTAGGAGGAAACTTTAAAGTAACGATTGTTCACTGACATTAAATTTATATTAGATTAAATCGGATAATAAACTTTCACAATTCTATTTGTGCTTGCTGTAATGGGCCCAATTCCTGACGGTCACACAGTGCCTGTTTAAGCTCATTTTGAGCCCTGGATGCATAAGATCTAAGGGCCCCCTTGGCACTGTCAGATCCAAAGAGAGGCTCTTGGATCCGGTTAAATCCAGCTATGAGCCCTTACAGGCCCTGGGCCCCTGGGCGCTCAATGGATAAATCTGCGCTGCTGTCACATGATAAATAAATCACGTGTTCTCCATTGAATTCAAAACTGATATTAGACTTGTATTTGTTATTCCCCTTGTAACATTGAAATGCAATTTAAATTTGAAAAAAAACTGGGTATATACACTCAAGTATTAAGATTCTTTAAAAAGTTTTTCAACTTTAAAACAAAAATTCTCATATTATTAGTGTATTTTTAAATCAAGCATATTTTTGTTTACCTACGTGTATTATTGTTGTTGATAAATATAAGCATTTTTTAAAAGGAAGTTTCTGTAAAACGCAAAAGTTGGCAACAACGCAGCCAAAAATGAAGGAAAAGAAATTTATATAGAACTAAATATTTTACAATATGAAGCAATAGTAAAAAAAATAAATAAAATGAAGTAAATGTTCGAAAGTAAAAAGAAAGTGAATATGAGATTGAGAAAACTCAGGACGAGAGTGTACAAAAAAAAAGTGAAAAAAAAGTCATTTAACAAGACATTTAACACATTCGCACGCACCCAGCTTACCATCAGGGATCAGCAGATTTTATGAGAAAAACAGCGAAGTTGTCAGTGAAACAAGGCATGAAGCTATCAGAGATTCATTTATATGCAAACGAGTGCCCTCTCTTGTAGCGGTCAGGATTAAGACCATCACGCTTAAATTAATGGTTTTTACATTTAGAAAAAATAAATAAAAAAAAAAAAACTACACGCTGAAACATTTTTTTCTAAGTTGATTTCCTTTACTGTTATTTCAAAGTATGGAGTGCGTTTTTGCCATTTCTGTTGGGGGTTTATCTCTTATTCATTTCAAAAACGTACCCAAACTCATGTAATGTAAATAGGTAAACATTGATGGAAATGACTTTAAGGCAGTGGCACACACAAGGGGGTGTCCTAGGGGTCCGGACATCCCCCATAGCCCTTGATTTTATTTTCTATTGGTTACAATCCTATGTATACATTACGTAAAATTTAATTATGTATTTGTTATTAATAATTTTATTAATTAATGCTAATTACTTATTCAAAACTTAATTTTGTATTGTTTTTGTTCCTGAAAATAGACAAAATCAAAAGAATATGTTGGGCGGCGTATCGGAGCATAATACCAAAATGGTGGACTTTCGACCCTGGACACCCCCCTTGAAAAATTTTTTGTGTGCGCTACTGCTTTAAGGTGTTAACTTAATAGCTTTTCTGCTTATATAAATTGTACTTTCCTTGATTTAAAAGTAGTCTTATTTTATCTGATTCTCAACAAACTTTGTAAATGGGGAGAAAAAGTTAATGCAGAAGTTTTTGTCTTAAGCCAATTGAATATTTAAGTGTATATGTATATATAAGTAGATTTATTCAATAGATAATTAAAAATGAAAAAGAGAAAGGGAGACAATATTTTTTTAGTAGTCCTAAATATTTTTAATAATATAAATAGAGGAATAAGCAGGGCCGTTTTTAACCTCCCTGGCACCCTAGGCACTTCAAATTGTTACGCCACCCTCACTATTTCCAGAGCACCCCCTTCTTTTATTGTTGGCATTGGTGCGATAAAACGTAAGTAACAACATTTCCTTCCATTGAAAAAGAAAAAGGGTACTGCTTTTCCTGATGCTTACATATTAGAGTAACCGCAGCCAAAGTGGCACTTTTCCCTCCAAAATTTGACTGTTCTCATATAAAACACATAAGAACTGGGTGACGTGGTTGGTTTGTCGCTGGCCTTCTGCCCCCGGCCCAAGTCGGTGGATTTTCATGATGCAGAAAATCGACAGCGGAAATGTCGTATGATTATACTGCACATAAAACATCACTAGAGTGTCTGTTTGGCTTGGATGCTCTCGGCAAAATTAAATCCTGGTACAGGTTTGCATCGTCAGAGCTCTAGGGAGGAAATTGGGCTTCAAACTTACATGCGGCGATTGGTATCCGCCTATAGGGCGCCGCACTAAAAAGTGATACCAGCTTCCGGGGATGTTCTAGGTCTGAAATGGTTAGTGATCATTTGATTACCCATTAGAAATAAAATTTACAAAAAAAACCACGTAAGAATCTGTTTTGATATAGTGGCGTAAATTTTTTGCTGCGGTAATGCCAATACGTAAGTACCCTTGTCCTTTATTGGCAAATTCCATGTTTTTCCATAGTAGCAAAAAAGTAGAAAAATGTATTTAAAGCAAATTACACTCAATTCAAACTAATTGGGATTAACATATTAATTATTTAAATTAATATGTTAATCCCAATATGTTAATGGTGGGATTTAAGTTAGCATTTCTATTTACATATAAGATTTCTTGACTTTTTTTTCTTCTGAGCTGCTTATGGTAGTTTCATCAAAATCAGACCTTAATTTATCTATTTTAAGTATCTGTTTGGGGGGTTTCAATTAATATTATAATTTCTACTATGTGTAAGGTTACTTTTATATTTATTTGTTTACTTTATTTCTTTTTCAATTTTAAGTATTGAAGATTTTCTGTTATGTTATGTTTTTTTTTTGTTGTTGTTGTTCAAAACTGTTTATGGCAATTTTATCAAAACTAGGGCTTAATTTTTCTGTTTTAGATAACCTTTTAATTTAAATTAATATTATAACTAACTGTATGGCCCAGCATTGCATTGTCGAAATTGCATTGTGATCGAAAAAATGTTTGCACAGAAAAAAGGCACCTTGAAAAGATTTTCTCACATTTCCCTCTGGATTTCTTTAAAATTCAGTGTTGAAGTGATTTTACGTCTCATGCCATCATGGTTTAATGTTGCTTCTGATAATCTGTTCCTCACATAGTTTTTTGGAGATCATATGCATATTTTATGTTATACTGTCCATATTGATATATATATATATTTCACTTTTCAATATAGTTTTTTATCATTGTATGTACTCATTCGTTTGCTCCTTACAATAAAATTATAATTTTTAATAGAAATATTGCAAAAAAGTATTGTTTCATTAATTAATTCTTAAACAACATGGTTTATTATTTGTTTTATTCAGTATTGTGTAGGTTCTGGACTATTGCAACCATAAGAAAAGATAGTGGCATAGTTTGGCCACATTTGTTCATTTCTTACCTTACAGCATCATAGACCAGCCACGCATCCACACTTTTTCAAATTAGTGCAGTAAATTAATGAAATCGTTTACAATTACAGTATAGAGCAGCGATACTCAACCTGCGGCCCAGCGAGCCTTTTTAAGTGGCTCGGTCGTGGCCCATTGCTATGAGAAATTTACTTATTTAAGAAAATTGTATTAAAAACTGGGTGGGAAATTCTTTGTTAAGAAATCAAATACATCAATTTTGTTTTTTGCTGTCGTTGTCGTACGGTTACGAATTGATATTCTTTTTCTATTTGGAACGGTTACAGTTAGTGATAACAGACAATAATAGAATTGCGACATTTTGATGGGTGGAACTAATTTTTAACTATCTTTCATATCTTGTAAGAGAAAAATATTCGAAGAAAATAGATCGTTTCAAGACAATTGGGAGGTTGACTATTGTGTAGTGAAATTTTGATCCCTAGTACCATTGAAGACATGCCTTGTGGAGGGGTTGATGCACGTTAGATCTGCCATGGCTTAATTTCCTCCCGTTGGGGTGGGGTGGTAGTTTAGAGAAGGGGTGCCAGCCTCTTCACTTGACCGTAGTTCGAAATTACGAGGTCTGTCGCCTATGGCTTTCGTGTCGTTTTATAATGTGACGTTAATAAACGCTCTCACTGTAGTTATTATGTTGATTTTACTTAATGTCTGAATAATATACTGTATGCAAATTTTAATATGGATTGGGATGCCATTTCAAGTATCACCCTCGTTACTTAACCGAGGTTCAAAATTAAGATATCCGCTCCCAATAGCTTTCATGTTGCCTTAGAGTTAGAGTGACCGCGGTAGCCTAGTGGTCAAGGTGGCTGGCTTGTCACGAGTTCAAGCCCAATACCACTAAAAACTTGCCGTGTAGGGGAAAGATGCTCGTTAAATCTGTCGAGAGATCAAACGTCCTCCCGTTGGTGTGGCGGGCTAGTTAGGAGAGGGGTTGCCAGCTTAGGTGTCTTCCTCGTCACTTGACCATGGTTCAAAATTGCGAGGTCCGTCGCCAAAAGCCCTCGTGTAGCTGAACAGTGCGACGTTAATATTCACTCACGCCTTAGTAAATGATCAATCAGTTACGCAAACTTTAATATAGATTGCAAAATGAATTGTAAACTTATATACGCGGAAACATGTATTACATTTGAAAATATATATAAATTACATATTAGTGAAGGGAACTAAGAACCAGATCAAGGATTCAAGTCTGGAATGGTATTTTCCCCGTTTCGCAACGTAATTTATATTTCATAGCATATTCAAAAAACTTTCAAAGTGGATATTTTAGGAAAATTAGACAATTCTTATCTAAAAACTTAAGTTCCTCTCTTTGTTGATGAATATTAATGCCGGTTTTCCCCGGTATCCATGACCTTGGCAATCTCATATTTACTTATCACCATGTTTGAGAACTCCATTCCAGAACGACGTTTACAGTTGAATATAGAATACCTAATATCTCGAACGTGCCAAGTATTTTCACATTGTTATCGTCGTAACACTCATAACCATGCTCAGTATTTAACAAGGAAACAGAGTAACTAAACGGTATTAAAACAAAACAAAAATGATCCGTATGACACATACGTGCAATTCAGGTCAATTTTGCACTGAGCACTCTAAGTCTGATTTATTAACGACGTGCTAAGATTTTTGTGTCTTAATTTCTAAGATGGATTAGCAAAAATTCGACCTTGACAAAGAAAAATATCCAGCCTGCTATATAAGACCCGGCGCTAGAGTCAAGGATCAGCTTATTTCTGCCAGAGATATAGCGAGATTAGTTCACCATGCAGTACTTGGTAAGAAACTCTTTTTCAGATCAAAAGTTACTGTTTATCATTACTCCTTACTGTACATAATATACTCATAAAAGTATTTTAGTATGTAACCATATAATGTGTGATGTTTCTACAATTCATTTTAGAGAAATCAGTTTTTCTATATTTCTGCTAATCTTAGATATGAAAATTTGAAAGTTCGGTACAGTTTCTTAACTCTTTCTTTCTCTTTTTGCGGCACAAAAATACGATTCGAATAGAAAATACCCCTTTTCAAGTAGAAAAATGCTTTAATATTAACCTCTCTACATGAGAGAAAAGCGACTCAATCACTCATCACGAGATCTCCGGAACTGTTAGTCTGACAGACTTGAAATTTGGCAAGTATCTTGCGTTGAACAGAAATTCGTTTATAGAAATTTATATCCAAGAAGGTCTGATGCGGTTATAAGGGCGCTACAGATAAAAACATTCTGTTTTCGAACTATTAATAGATCTACAGACTTGATATTTGGCAAGCACGTTTCTTTTGTTAAGAGGAGATCCGTTACAAACTGGTTTTGTAGAAATGGACTCCCAAGAGGGGTTACAGAAGCCTTATAGATGGTTATAGATGTATTACTTATTTATCTGTATATTATGATACAATGTTACATGGGCCGTGGGTAGCCTAGTGGTTAGAGTATCGGACTCCAAACCGGAAGGCCTGGGTTCGATGCCCGATTCCACCAAATACCCTCCGAGTACACTCGGAGTACGTGCTCGTTAAATCAGTGGGTCCGAATGTCTTGTAGGCTGAATCACGAGTGCAGGGAATTGGAGCATATTTCCCGCCCCGTTAGTTCCATGCCTAAATTGTGGAAGTAGAGATCGGTGGTGTCGCCATCTATTGTCCCTTCGGGGAATTTCGCCGAGCTAATTCGTACTGTCTGCTATATGGTGCTCAAGGCCAAGGCCAACGACAGGCGTACTTCTAGCCCCTTGCCACGATGAATTTCGTGGGCCTCGATCTGACTACGTCAGACAGGTGGCTTTAGAAACAACAGCAATAATGCTACATTTTCACAATTTTTAAAAAAACGGTTAATTATATTTTCAAAACAAAATATTATGTATTAATTGCAAGAATAGCACATACTGTCAAACTTTCTCAAACCTGTTGATTACAGGCAAATGATATTATTACTAATCATGGGGAAAATTAATATAAATTCCAGATGAAATTTGAAAGACCGTGATATTCTTATTGACAGAGCCTCGACTTTATATGGTTCGGAAGCCAATTCCAGTTTCGATTACACAAAAAACCACCATATTATGGAATAACTTCCACAGATTAAGAAAGGCGCCATTTCTTCCGCCAATAGTTCAAACTATTAAAATAACTATGCATTACCTTTCAGTTTGCATTCCTCTTATTGGCTTGCCTCCTGGTATGCACCATGGCAGTGTATCCCTACGGACATGTCCTTGGATATCCCTACGGGTATGATTATTTGGGACATCACTACTTGGACCATGATCTCTACCATGTCTACGATCATGACATCTATCACTACATCAAGAAATAAAGGTTTGTTTACCTTTTTTTAATATTCGATTTGTTTTCTTTGACAGACAAGATACTTATTTTTTCGGTGTATTAGAGGAAATAATCTTAATTAGTCAAGTATACTGTAGAAAGAGAGGTGTTTAACCCTTCCTAAGGCCGTTGGGAGTGTACTTCCCAATAACTTCCTTAACTTTTAAGTGTCGATAGGAAGCTATTTTCCCACCTATTAATTGTGCTGCTATCACGACAACTGATACCTGTATTTTCAAGTTTTAAACATAAAGAACGGCCTTAATTTCCTGAGCAAGCAACAAGAAAACTTTTCCAAATGCCGTATTGACTAAAGTTGTTAACTATGTGCCAACTTGATAAACAAAAATATAGATATTGTCGTTTACGCTCTATTAATGCTTATGAGAAGAGAATTAGAAACGTTTGTACAGTTTACAATGTCTCACTATGTGTTGAACCCTGTTTTCTGAAACTGCATGGAAAGCAGTATGTATAAATTCTTAAATTTCTAAATATAAAATATATCTAAATTATATTTACTTTTGTAGATTTTAGTATTTACAAATTATATTTAATAAATGTCATGTAATGTGATATAAAAAGAAATGCAAAACATAAAATGTCCAACCTTTGAATGGTGGACAGTGGGTGGTTTGGAAACATGCTTTCACGAAAAAAGATCTTTAAAATCAAATTAATTTGTAGGTAATGTGTGTGTAAATGGGAATTTCTTTTTATAAATTAATCTCAATTTCATAAATATTTTAACATAACATTACTAGAAAGAGAAATGGTTCAATAAAAAGTTAAATTGGCGAGTAAAATCGATCTAAAAGTCATATTTTGATAGAAATAATAAGCTTTCATATAAGAGAAAAGTACGATTCATGCATAATTTATATAATTTATAATATCATCACAACAATTTTTTTGTAAGTTATTCTAAAAACTATCTGATACCACTTCCACATTAATTTTTTTTGAATATGCTCAAAAAAGTGAAATAAAAGATCAAATGGTTAGCAATCCTAATTTCATTTATTAAAAAAAAATAATAGTATCTCGACATGTATAACTATTTTGTTACTTTCATTAGCTATCATAAAAATAATTTAATTGATTGAAAGTGTGGTAAAGTGCGTTCTATTGTTTTTGCTCCTGAGTTGTTTTTCGCGTAAATATAACATTTGCTTTATTTCATTGTAAACGTTTTCTACCAGAATTTATCCATAAAATGACGGGAGGTCATAGAAATATGGAAAGCATTAGAATCTAACAGACGTTTGATCAGGTTTGGTTGCGAGTGTTAAAAAGTATTTCCTAAAACAAAGTAATCCAATGGCGCTCTATTAGTGTAGAACCTTTTGACTGTTCTAATACTGTTTAGGATTATATATCATTTAAAATAATCATTTCTTGTGCAAAAAGGAATTTAATTTTTCAAAAAGACAAATACATGTATTGAATAGATTGATTTTATTTTTGTAACAATTTCATATGTTTCTGTGAATTCAAATTTTTTCCTCCATATTAACACATTCTATCCGTAGCTTAAGCATTATAAAAGAATATATAAAGAATATTCTTAAAGAAGATAAATTAGCATGGAAATTTGAATAAACATACTATATTAAAATTAATGCGTCTTCAACAAACTACTCTAAAGGCAAATTTTATAAGCTAGTTTTAATGGAAATATGTTAACTTCTAATTTTGAATGGATTGTGTGGGAATGAAAATACATCATTTTGTTTTCTTAGAAGAAATGACAACACAAATCTGTACAAAGAGGGAGTAAAGTACAAAGAAATATGTATTTATCAAAGTATCAGACTTGTGTCTTAGTTATGGCTATAATTATAGAATTTTATTGATAATAATAAAAAATGGGTAAGAATAGTTAACCCTTTGACGGTTAGGGATATGAGCAGTTTTCCTTTATTTAATTCGCGCAGTATTACGAGTAAATAGTAGTCGAAAGTCGCAGCTGCAGCCCCGTCGTTCTTCCGAAAATATCTCCCTTCTCTGGCGATGCCGTAGGTAGCTCGCCTCACGCGTTTTAAAAATTTCTTAAAGTATTGGTAGTAAATAAATGACCGTTTTTTTACGTACTTTAAAATAATTAATAAATGATAATTATTAAATAGTAAATTATAAATGATTATAATCAATTACACAAATAATAATAGTTAATTATAAATGTAAGACAAATATTAAATTGAAAGGACTAAATAAATTCGTCTTGAATCGTCTTCTGAGCTTGATATACTGTGAACAAAGTCTTCAACAGACTCAAAACAGGATAAGTCTTCTGTATCACAATCGTAATCATCATAGTAATTATCTAACTTTCGCTTTTGAGCCATTTTACTTTACAAACATTCCAAAAAACGCGCCAAAATACGCATAAAAAGAACAAGGTAAAAAAAAAAAAAAATCCCCCTTCATTATGAAAAGAAATTCATGGAACCCATACTGCCATCAGTAGACAGTAAAACTAACATAATTTCGCGAGTAGGATTCGTTTGTAACATAATCAATGCCGAATAATAATGGCGAACGAGCTCAACTCGTCAGCGCGCATCGAAGAAAAATTTCACTACGCGAGTAGTGCTCGTTTCTAACCATTTCAGTCGAAATCTTGCTCCCGAGTGGAACTCTCGGAACGTTTGCGTGCATTATCAAGCAAGATTCGATGGCGAGCTGAACTTGTTCATAACCATCAAAGGGTCAAAGAAAATAAAAATAGATTAAGGTATATCTAACTATGTTCGGAACCGTGATTTTAAAAAGGCGCATAAATGGATAATTTTCATGATATTTAGTGTCACTTGGATTATAATACATGTATAAAATTGTTTTAAGGACATTTTGACAAAAAAAAAATATTTAAATACAATATTTTGGCTAAAAATTAACTGAGAATAACCTTTTTTTCAAAATGTTCTCCTTTCGTGAAAAATGTTTCTATTACATTAATATTTTACCTGTCTATAGCTCAGATCTCTGTACAGAGGCTCAACTATGATTTTTGAAAAGTTCACATTATTTTTCAGAGTTACAACCCATTGAAATAATTATCGGCGTTTTTTTTCTTAAAATTTCTCCCCTCTGTTGTCGTAAAACATGGATAAACCCACTATATATTTCAAAAATTCTACTTGAGCCTCTGTAGAGAGGTTTGAGCTATATACGGGCAAAATATTATTATAATAGAAGCATTTTTCGGAAAAGGAGAATATTTTGAAAATGGGTCATTCTATGTTCCTTTTTATGTTAAAATATTGTACTTAAATAATTTTTTATTGTAGTACTATTCTTAAAACAATTTTATATACATTTTCTAATCTGAGTGATACTAAATATCATAAATATTGTCCATTTATACGCTTTTGCAAAATCACGGTTCCGAACGTAGTCGGATACCTTAAGGTAGCCGGAAAAAACATTTAGAGTTCTTCTGAAAAATAAGAAAATTCTTCTTCAAAAATTTGCCTACATTAAAAAATTTATTATTTCGAAATAGCCATAATTACAATAAGATAAGCCGGGAAAAAAATGGGAATAAGCAGGACCATAATATCGTTTCTTATGTATTATTTTCTTTAAATTATAAATGAAAAATTATCTTCTGCAATTTAGGTTTTATAACTGGTTTAAGTCCTTTAATTAACACAATTTTGCATTATTATACCGAGTTAACTATGGGCTTAACTAAGAAGCTACAAATTAAACGAATTTAATGAAAATTTTCTTTGGTAAAATTCGCGAAGTCTAGTCATTCATTGCTTTAAATTTTTAATATTTTAAAGAATCTTTTTATTTATTTCTCTCGCCCTATTTTGTTTTTAATAAATGATTTTCCTTTTTTTTACATAGATAATGAGTGCTGACACTAGTGAAGGAACAATACTCCGGCTTTCAAGACTGAAATTTTATCAAGAAATGTTTTGTTTTTCCTTTTTTTGTCAAAATTTTTAATTCTCAAATGCATTGTTTGAGTAACTTCTTTGCAGAACTATTTTTGAATGAAATAAAGTTCTTATTTTTTTTATCAAGTTTTTCTCAATTCCTTTTTTTTTTAATGTCTTTGTCGAATTTTGGTGTAATTACGTGCACCAGTATTAAGTAATATTGTAATATGTAATTAAATAATACGCATATTAAGATGTCATTAATATTTATTAATTTTTTTTACGTTCATCATATGTTTTAAACGTCGAAAATGGCGATCACCGTTGCAAGCAATTGCGCATGCGTTAACTGACCATACCAATATAGCAAAAATTGGAATAAAAAAGAGTGTGTGTGCTTATGACCACACGATAGAAGTGAAAACTTCAAATTTTGTAATGTTACTTCAGGGATTAGTTCGGTGAATAAAAAACAAGGGGACATTAGTATTGTCCTATAAACTTACTTATTCATATGCCAGTATTCATAAAGTAATATTTTTTTGCCAAATATACAATCATATTTGTGGATTCATTGCACTCTAAGAAGGAAACAATAGGTTTATGGTAGCTGAAATAGGTTATAATTTTTTAGATCGAAATTATTTAAATATCTAAAAAAAAACTCCGTCAAGCGTTGCTCCGTACTTCTTCGTGCTTTCATTTGGATCATTTGACATTATTAAGTTGAATTTTGATTTTAAAAAACCAACCATATAGGTTTTGATTTGTCATTTGAAAAAAATCTACATTAAAATCTCCACTTAAAATCATAGGTAATTTGTTCAGAAGAGCCGATCCGGCATCAGTGTAGGCAACTAAATTTTTGAGAATGAGAATTCGATAATTTTCTCTACTCTTTGATTTGGTGAAATATAAATAGCAACCATTAGAATTATTTGTCAATTTTCTTCTCTACATTTCTCTGCACAAATTTCTCCAATACGTGACTGATTAATCCCAAATAATTCTGTAGTATTTGATGTTATATCTGTCAGTCCACGGCATGCGAAACGCCATCTGTGTAATTAAGAGAATTAGGAGTGAATTGTGTCTTCAAATAAGAGTATGTGAGAGAACTGTGTTTGCGCCAGCCCAACTGCGCATGCCCAGTAATTTTGATATGAATATAAAAAGTGTTGTGAGTAAAAAATAAATGCCAGTCCACTAGAAACTGTGTCGTGATTGTGTCATGAGAGTAATGAAGGAGTAATTAAGCTATCGACTAAAAGGGAACCATAAATATGGACAGTGTTTGCACCATAAAATTGGTTATTGTGCTAGAGACTCTGGAGTCAACTGCTTAAGTGTTGAAGTTGACCCAAAAATATCCATTCTCTATATAGAATAAAAAATGAATTATATAAGGAAGTACATGCACATTGAATAATGTACGAATCGATAATTGAATATTATTTAAATAAACAAAGGTAAATATAAAAAGCAAACCTTAATTTAATTGGCCTCATATGTCTTCGATTAGCTTTCACTGTTAAAATTTCTTTACTGCGCCATTTTGAATAATTATTTAAGCATATATGTCAGAATGTAATGAATATTTTTTAAAAAATACGAAAATACAGTTGTGTTACTGTTTACAGAAGATGAATGAAAAGCGCGAACGCAAAGCATTCCTCAATTCATGTAATTGCAGATATGCTTCTGTTATGCTTGTAAAGCAACATAATTGGCAATCAACTTCAAGATATTTTGACTCGAATCTTTTCGATATTAACAAATTAAAAATAAAACGTTGCGTTGAAATGATTTTCATAACAATATCTGCGGACGTTTTTAAACCTCCTTTATCCAGAAGTCTCAAATATTTTATCCCTTCGACATTTTCATACAATAATATAAATATCGTACCTTTCTTTATGATTATTTCTATTGATATATCCTGAGTAATACATGCACGTGTGAACATAAACTAACTATATAAACATACAAGATGGGCGAGTGAGCGTGGATTTTTTTTGGCGCAAGAAGATGGAATGCTGAGTATTACTCAAAACCCGAGGAAAACGTCCCTCCTTTGGTCACGTGACTTTTTTAGGGTTGTGCAACCTTGTCCAAACACGATTTCTTACTAAAGAGGAAAAAAGCCGAATGAGCGTTACATACCCTAACGTGACGTTCATTCAAGTTCACTCTTCAGCAAAACGCACCAAAAGAAGTTATCACTTCAAAAACTAATGATTCAATATTTTGAAATATCACTTAAGTCATGGGTGAGCAAATAGCGGCCTTCCACTTTATTTTTATTTATTTATTTCTTTTAAGGCCTACAAAGACAGTCAGAAAGCCAAATTTAGAGAAAATGTTTCCTATATTCAGTTCGACATATGTCTGTGAGCAAAGTTTTTCTTGCATGAGGATCAACAAGAGTAAATATAGATGCAATTGGCTGACTTGCAGTCTGCGATAAACATTTCAACAAACGATCACACTCATGATTACAAAATACAGTCGGACCTCTATATAACGAAGCCGCTAAATCCCGGAAAAAAAGTTCGTTATATAGAAGTTCCTCTTTTAATATACTTTATATATATAAACCCCATAAAACAAATTTTAAATTCATAAACACTATATATTAAAAAAAGTAATTATTCAGATCTTTTTTAAACTAATATATGTTTATTTTATATATCTTACCCATCAAAAAAGAATGAAAGAAAAACTGCAAGGAAAACAAGAAAAAAGAATGTCGAAGAATTAACTGTATTTTCAATATTAAGAAAATAATTTTATATTAAAATTAATGAATTTTAAGGATATTTTATAATTTAAAGCATAATGTATTAAACATACATTATTTTCTAATTATAACACGAAGACACGGGACAACTCCACTGAGGGTGAAAGAGAATATCGAAGATGTTTCTAGTGAACTGAGCAATGGGAGTTAAAGGTTTCACTTCTTGGATGAAACGTCCAGAACTTTATTGCTCTCGGTGAGTTAGGGTCTAATAAAATCAATTCAAGATTTATGACCACCATATAATGTGTGAAAGAGAGAATAACTTGAAATTTTTTCAGAAATACTTTAAAAAGAGGCAGAACAAAAATTGAATCACAAAAGAAAAAGTTCGTTATATAGAAAATGCACTTCGTTATAGAGAGGTTATTTTGCGAAGAAAATCGTGAAATATGCAAGGTTCCTGGAAAAAGTTCGCTATATAGAAAAATTCACAATATAGATGTTCGTTATATAGAGGTTCGACTGAAGTTTTAGAAAAGTGTGATAGGGTACATTGGTCTCATTCAACTAATTCTAAAATTAAATGTGTTTGCAGCTATAGATGATATTAAACTAGCACAGGAAATAAATTGAATAAAAAACTATCACTATTTTATTTAACTCATATTTAATGATTTTTATACGGTACAATTTACATCTTTTCTGAGAAGCAACATTAACTACTGGATGCAATCATTTTAAAAAGGTACGACCTTCCTGTATCCTTCGCTTCCACAATGCGGACTTTGAGCCAAAACAATTGCCTACCCAAGATTTAAGTTAATCTTATTCGATTTTCATAAAAATTTAATTTTAAGGTATCCGACTACGTTCGGAACCGTGATTTTGCAAAAGCGCGTAAATGGATAATATTTATGATATTTAGTGTCACTTAGATTAGAATACATGTATACAATTGTTTTAAGGACATTATGACAAAAAAATTATTTAAATACAATATTTTAGCAAAAAATTAACAGAATAACCTTTTTTCCAAATGTTCTCCTTTTGTAAAAAATGCTTCCATTGTATTAATATTTTGCCTGTATTCAGCTCAGACCTCTATACAGAGGCTTAACTAGAATTTTTGAAATGCATAACTCGGAAGTCGGTTTATCCATGTTTTACGAAAACAGAAGGGAGAAATTTTAAGAAAATACGCCGATAATTATTTCAAATGGTTGTAACTCTGAAAATAATTTGAATTATTCAAACATCATAGTTGAGCTTCTGTACAGAGGTCTGAGCTATATACAGGCAAAATATTAATACAATAGAAGCATTTTTTGCAAAAGGAGAACATTTGGAAAAAAGGTTATTCTAAGTTAATTTTTTGCCAAAATATTGTATTTAAATAATTGTTTTTGTCATAATGTCCTTAAAACAATTGTATACATGTATTCTAATCTAAGTGACACTAAATATCATGAAAATTATCCATTTATGCGCTTTTTTAAAATCATGGTTTCGAACGTAGTCGGATACCTTAAATATTCGATACATTCTTTTCTCCATGTTTTTTATATTCCTTCTCTAAAACCACTTTCATGTTTGGACGGTGTCCATCAGTTTTTTTTAAAGCTCAATTTTGTATAATTTAATCCTTTTAAAATTAACATTTTATAATTCTTAATTTTTTAAATATTAATCAGCTATATTGTAGAGTTATTCTCACATATGCTTTTCCCTCTGTCCTTTTTCTAGGTTTTTAAGTACCTAATACAAATTGTGAATTTGTTATTAAAATTTTTGCCATCCAAGGATAATTATTTTGTAAGATGGACTGCTATATCAGATGGAAAACGAATCAGATGATAACTTTAATATTAAAAGAAAACAAAGTAATTCAAACCTAAAAGCAATAAAAACATCTTTTTTTTTTCTAAAATTTTATTTTATAATGAATTGATGGAAACGGATACAATGAAGAATTGAATCTCATTTCACATAAATTACTTGAAGCCTCTCAAAAACAAAGTTTCTGATGGGATGAATTCCAGTTGTTAAAAACAGAGGACTTCTTGCTGAAAAATAAAGATTATATCTTAAAAAATGAATACTTGAAAAGGAACTCTTTCTACATAAATTTATTGATAACTTTAAAAGTAAGGAGTATTATTTGACAGAACTGATTAAAGGAAAGTATTTCAATAAAGATCTGTAACGCATGCTATATTTCCTAAGACTGTGATGTAGATGTCGCCACGGTATGAACAAACTTGTAACAGTAGCTTGAACTCGCAACCCACTGCTTTTACCCGGCAAAGAGTGCCCGGATCCTATTGAGTTTCGATCACCCACCTCGCCGTCCAATCCTGGACTCTTTCTAAACTAATTTTTCTTTAATTTGTTCCTATAAATTTTTAACTGTATTTGTCTCGTTTAACCGTCCTTTGTAATAGTGATATTTTATGTTATTAAATGTATTGTTTTTTACCCCCGAGATATTTGATTTGGGCTGGTTGCGCTCTGAATTTCTTCTATTAAAGTTTCTCTAACCCCAGCAACATTTCAAAACCACCGCCTAATTCTTCTACTTTTCTTTCTGTCTTTCTTCCTGTATCCCTTTCGCTACACTGCCACTGAAATAGTAATATTGATTTGCCTACATCAAAGCCTTTTCACAAGGTGAAATTCTCATTTCAAACATCGAAGTAACCCTAGAGGTTAATTAAGAGAAATATGCGTGAGAACCGGATACTTGTTCGTGAAATCTCCAGAAAGTACAGTATTACTGTTAGAACCACCTTACTTCTACATAATTTCCATTCTTTCAAATTATTTTCAGACAATCTTTTTATCTCATTCCTCTATGATTATTAAACAATGAAAGAAAGGTATTTTCACTTAGTATCGGAGTATTGAATATTTTAATAAATTTAATAAAAAAAATTTACAAAAACAAATTTATTTAAATTAAAGCTTTAATTACGTAAAATTAAACCGAGTTAAAAAAATTAAAAAAAGGAAGCAATTAAATAACAATACATACTGTTCCACATTCATGATATCTTCTACTTCCACCCCCAGTTACCGTAGCCGGCGCCATAGCCTCCGTATAAGCCTCCGTTCCATCCATAACCATTTCCGTATCCTCCATAATATCCGCTGCTGTATGAGAGGTAGGGACTGACTCCTCTAGCTCCATAGTAGCCTCCTCTGTAATAGGGCCATCCCTGCCCAAAAGCGCATGCCACGATGGCAACCAAAACAAGTAAAGCAAACTGAAATAGATGATGAATAGAATTAACTTTGTGGAAAATTTTGAATTTTTTTACAAACGAAATAGCAAGATAATCACGGCTGCTTTTCCACTTAGGCATGTTAGGCACATGCCTAGGGCACAAAAGATTGGAGGGCAGAGAAAAAAAAAGTCAAAATTACAGCGAACGTACAACCTAACGAGTCATGAGAGAAGCATTTCTACTCTTAAGGTATCCGACTACGTTCGGAACCGTGATTTTGCAAAAGCGTATAAATGGATAATATTTATGATATTTAGTGTCACTTAGATTAGAAAATATATATAAAATTGTTTTAAGAATAGTATTACAGTAAAAAATTATTTTAGTACAATATTTTGACAAAAAATGAACTTAGTGACCCATTTTCAAAATATTCTCCTTTTGTGAAAAATGCTTCTATTATAATATTTTGCCCGTATATAGCTCAGACCTCTGTACAAAGGCTCAACTAGAATTTTTGAAATATATCACTTAGAAGTGGGTTTATCCATGTCTTACGACAACAGAAAGGAGAAATTTTAAGAAAAAAACGCCTATAATTATTTCAAGTAGTTTTAACTCTGAAAATAATGTGAATTTTTCATAAATTCTAGTTGAGCCTCTGTACAGAGGTCTGAGCTATATACAGGCAAAATATTATTGTAATAGAAACATTTTTCACAAAAGGAGAGCATTTTGAAAAAATGTTATTCTAAGTTAATTTTTGCCGAAATATTGTATTTAAATAAATTTTTTTGTCATAATGTCCTTAAAATAATTTTATACATGTATTCTAATCTAAGTGACACTAAATATCATGAAAATTATCCATTTATGCGCTTTTTTAAAATCACGGTTCCGAACGTAGTCGGATACCTTAAAGAATAGAGCCTTTTTTCGGTATACGTCAGTTGGCTGGTCGGCCAGTGAGGTGTTGGGTTCTCCTGGCTACCAAACTCACTGACCACAAGCAATTTTTCAAATTTCAATAAGTCGGCTGACTTCAATTCTCTTTTAAGATTGAATATCGGCTGACACAGGCTAGTGATTTTCTCTTCTTAAATTTTTATATCATTTTTTATTTTTATATTTCATTTCATTTTATTAAAGGCTCCAGCAATTTTTCTTATTTTCTGAGTGCAATCATTTTATTTTTAATTTTAATAGTACTTTCCCCTCTAATTTTTCCAACTCTAAATTTATCATGACAAGCTCTATCTGTCAATGTCAACACCATATTTTGAAAATAGTAGGATTTAGACCTCTTCGGAGATCTCATGTGCCCCGATGACCATTCTACCCATTCTTAAAGAATAAAGACTGGAATTAAATCTACTATGAAGAAAAAAGAAAAGCTAACAGTTTGATGTTGTTTTGCATTCAAAATGATATTGCAATGGAAATTGATTACAATTATGTCCTTAATGATTTTGTGATGATGATAGCTCGAAGAAAACCTTTGTTGTACAAGTACAATGACTCAACAAAGAATGAGGATGTCTAAAAGTAAAAGATAGTAAAGTGATAAGCGATGAAAAATATGATAATTGACAGGTTAAGAACAGTTCATACAATAATGTGTACTCTATACTGCAATTGGAAGCGATTTAATCACTGGCATAGCTTGTTCTGAGTAGGCCCTGTATCAAAATTCCCTCGGGCCCTTATGAGATATGAGAACCCTGTTGTTGGGACTGTAGTTACACATGTTAGGAGTCTCTGTAGCTTGGGGGGGGGGGCGTATCATTGCTACCGCCGTCGCCCCCCCCCCCTAATTAATTTAACGGGGGGGGGAGAGATCCGTACTGCTGTAAGGTAAGGAATGAACAAGAGTGGCCAAACCATGCTACTAGCCTTTCCTTATGGCTGCCGGTTGCCAGTCCAGGACACGGCGTGTCCTTTGGTAGTGAATAATGGATAGACTCTCCAAACAGCAAAGACAAATAAAGGAAAAAGAATAAAAGAGTTAAGGGAAAATCTCTCTCGAACCAAAACTGGCAAGGTAAGAACTGAAGGAAGGGGGTGGTGCTCTGGAAACATTGGGGAAGTTGTAATAAATTGAAGTACCTAGTGCACCGGGGAGGTCAAAAACGGCTCTGTAGATAATACAGGGTGTCCGAATATAAAAGGTATACACTTTTTAGATGTTAATGATGATCACACTTTTTGTCCTTTTTTCGGATGTGACGGCTTAAAATAATGGCTGAAGGAAAAAAAATCATTCTTAAGTGCTACTTGAAGATTGAAAACATAAGTGAAATGTAAACATAGTTTAGAAAGAAGTTTTAACGATATACACCATCAGATCCGCTATTACTCATTTACAAGATAAATTTGAGGAAGAAGGAACTTAAAAGAATGTCCAAAAGAACCATTTTGCAAGAGCATGATCATCCACCATCCCCATAAGAGAAACAGAAGTCATTGGAAGGTGTCATCAGTCGACTAGAAAGCTGTTCTGCGAACTGTGCTCGTGAGACAAGAATTCCAAAATCTGAGTGTTCATAGCATTTTGAAGCGTACCCAGTGAGTGGTGCTCAAATAACAATTAAAATGGTTAGGATTTGGTTGTTGATTCAACATCGGTCAGCGCTATCAGCTGTGCCTGGACCAAAATAGGTCATGTTCAGTTTTTACAGTAAATCGCGAGTTTTCTACATTTGTTCACATTATTTTGATTCCTGAAACTTTTCTGTATTGTAATAATTTTTAGTGTTATAGTCATTCAAAGTGTCTACCCATTTTATTGGGATACACTGCATAGCACTTAAAAACCCAACCGGTAAATTCGTGCGGGAACATTGTGCGTTCCAGGGGGTTGGTGTAATAGTTTTTTTTTTAATTATTATTTTTTCCAGCATCATCGGGGTCAGTATAGTGTTAATAATCAGAAAAATGTAATATTTAAAGATAAGGTATTTCCGCTCTTAAAGGGATAAGGATGTCTAACCCGCACTCTCGTGCAAGTTGGGTCTTAAAGGGATAAGGCGAAGTTATACACTGAATTCTAGAATTCGTGGGTTTTGTTTGGATTTACTATTCAGCTGTAAAATTTGAATATTTATCTGTGAAGTAAAAATAATTAAATAATTTTTATTTTAAAAAAGGAAAAAATCCAAGCAAAGTACATTTGCATTCCAAGTAGGGGAGTAAATATTCATAATTTGGATTATTCATATCAAGAATACATTAGTTTAGCGAACACAAGATACTTTTACTCTATTCACTTGAACGCAGAGATTAATTGAAAAAAAAAAATTAAGATTAGAGTGTAAAAGAAAAATAATAAATGGAAGAAAGATTACTTAGACGAAATAAAACAGAATAACGAACACACACACACACACACAAAAGAACAGATGAAAAGCAACACGAATAATTAGATAGAAAATTAACGGAAACAAACGAAAGAAATTTTGAATAATAAAGAAACAATAAAGACGTTGTATTTATGTCAAGTAAAAACTTGTTTGCATATTATGAGCAATTACAAAATAAATAATTCTTTAAGCGAACATTTTTTAAAAAACCGAATTATGGGGTAAATATTACAAGGAATGTTGTTTTTTTTTATGTACATTAGTATATACTAGCCTCAACTTTCTTGAAAAGAATTACACAAAATATAAATTTTTCTTTTGTATGCATGTGTTTTTCTACCATTTACTTATCTAAGGATATAAATTATTAATAAAATAAGGATAGTCACTATTAATTTGTGAATAGCTACGGATCAGAATAATTTTCCATTTAAGATAAAAAAAAACATTTTGTTTGTTTGACTGAATCACACAAGAATAAGAGTATCTAAAATAAATAAACCAGAGTAAGATTTCAACAAAACTTTTATCATAAATATATCCTCTTATTATAAAATTCGAACTGTGGTTAGCATTCGAGCTGTATTATGGATTCTGTCCAAATTTTTTATTACATAAATAAAAAAAATTGTTAATAAAATATTGAAAGTTATATTCTTTTCATTATAAAATAACGACTCAAAGTGGTGATCATAGAGCCTCTCATTGATTATTCCGAAGTGTTTTATTTGTATAGGTTACAGCTACAGAAAATTTTATGAAATGGACTAACACATTAGCGCATTTCCCTTCTTGTTATTCCAAAAAAGAAAACACTACTTCAATTTATGAAATGTCTTCGTTTTAAAAAAATAGTATGAAAATAGATCAGCTTGATAATTCTAACGATTTAGTATAAATCCTAACGAAGGAATCAATCTAAAAAGCAATCCAATGAATTTCCTACAGCGCCATTTTATTGTGTGTTGACAGACGATATTATGATTTTATTTAAAGTTTTTGTGTCTAAATACAAGGAAAAAAAATGTCGCTTCTTAAAACCACTGAAATACCATAAAAATTAGCTAAAAAAACTCATAGAAAATTATAGTTACCAATTTCTGCATCTTCGATTTTGATTCGTCTTCCTTCGTGGACAAAAGGCAGGTGTGACTTCAAATATTCGAAAGCTTTTTATATGAACGAAACCTAAGCGTTAGACCTACTAACGGACGTTTCAAGGCTGTGTGTTATTCCAAAGTAGGAAACAATGAAAGCAGTGCGAAAGAATAAAAGAGTTATTCATATGCAACCGCAAAAAGGTACAAAATAGATGATTTTCGCTAAATTTGGTGCAAAACCTTGAAATAAATATCCTTCTCGTCAAGTCGCTGGAAGATGATGTATCTCTACACGGTATGGTAAACTCTTGTCCACCATTGTCTTTCTGCTGAGTTTCCCCCACACAATATGGAAAGTTGATATCCATATTTTGGGAAAAAAATACGATAAAGTTGTAAGATTTTGGTGGTAATATATGCAGAAATGTTAAAGTTCACGGTTGGGATCACATAAAATATTCGACTTGCCTGTTTTGGAGAGAATAGATTTTGGATACTTATAGTTACATTTAGAGCCATTTGTTACAAGTTGTTAAAATGTGTATAGTTTTGAAAAGATTAGTTCTTCTAATATGCAGAGTAGTTGTATATTAACAATGGTTTTTGAATTATATTTACGCTGGTTATATTTCAAATCTCTGAAGTTTTAAAGACATTTATAGGAGATATAAAAAATATAAACAGATTCATGTTGCTAAATTTAGTTTTACTACACCAGAAACTTGAGAAATACAGGTAGTAAATATAGTAAACGTTAAGCTATATCAAAAAAGAAACTATAAATGTCATGAGTAACTATAAATATAGAGCAAAAAAGCCATGAATGTCTTAAAATGAAGAAAAATAATAAAATATTAGAACTTCTCTCTCCATTTAGAGTGTCATTTTGTACTTTTATCCGGAATAATTATTTCAAGATCAGCTTTAAAACTGATCAACTTTGAATAATTTTATTAAAACTATTTTAATGTAGTGTACAATTTTATAAACTGTTAGATGAATTATTTTTATAAATATAAAATAAAAATTGTTAATATCCATACAATTTTAGTATTTGCCCTTTTTTTTCATCAAGTATCAAATTTTATTTCAAGGATATCCTTTTGAATATTTGTTATTATATCCAGTAAAATAAATAATTTAAAAAAAAAATTTTTTTTTTTAATAATTCTTGAAAAAACTAAATTTGTAAATTCTGCATCAGATTTTAGCAACAACTGGTTAACTATCTGAAAAATCTTTATAAAAATTAATGAATATTTATTTTAATCGTTGATGTAAAACACATTTTTTCGTTTTCAAAGTTTTTTTTTTTTTTTTCTTCTTTTTTCTGAAAGATTTTGGTTAATCTTTTATCGGACTCACTTTAGACATTTCATTACATACTCTAAGCTGATTATAACTGTAGAACTAAAAAATTAAGTTCTTGAATATACACTCTTAAACCATAGTACAGAATTAGTACATGCGTGGATAAAATTATCAGATAATAACAAAAAAAAACATATTTTTTTCTAAAAAGTATTTTCTGTTTACCACTGATTTGTAAAACATTTTACAGAAAAAGTTGCAGCTTTCCTAGAAGTTTCTGAGAAAATACGTCATTGATCGATGAAAAATATTTTCAAAAAATTCTTATTATACTTCGGGAGGAATTTAATATTGATTCCCCCAAAAAATAACACCATATATTTTATTGATTTCATGTACAAAACGCTTTGCTTAGAACTAAAACCAGAGTAAACATTTTCTAAAACACGAGACAAGACTATTTTTGTTTTATTAACTATAGGTCAAACATCAGGAATATCAAAAGATAAACCCGGTCAAATACTTATGAGAATCATTCGAACAATAATGAAAAATTCAAAAGTAGATAAATAGTTCAATTTCATAACAATCACTGTTTTTTTTTTCTTTTTCGTCTCCAAATATTCGTTTATAACATTTTAAATTCAGTAAAGTAAATTATATTTTATATAAGATATAGCCGTTACCTACCCACTTTGCTGAGTATTTCATAATGTTATATGACTTTACATCACCTAATATTGTTTTATGACTTTATATTACTTAATATTGTTATATGACAATATATGAATTCATGATGTTATATGACTATATATTAATTAAGTATGTTATATGACCATATATTTCAACCAGTTAACTGTGATTGAGTAAATAAGAAAGTTATACAAGAACACGATTACAAAGAATCACATTTCCTAAAATAAGTTAGAATATTATTCGCGGGAAATCCAGAAGAACGTTTTCAGTACAGATAAAAAGAGGAAAGTATCGAATTCGTGAAAAGATTAAAAACTCCTCATCATCGACACTTTTCAAGAAATGACGCCCATTTTCATGATGTCTTTCTTTTGGTTTTTTTTAAGTGAGTTCATCGATTTAAGGCAGCTGCAAATACAATGACTTTTGCTCCTTTTATTTTTACCACTTTGGGAAGAGATTTATTTGATAACAATGTCAAGTGTTAAGTCATATGATTTCTATTTATAGATCGTTTTTGCAGCCTCCACGCACGTCTATTATGAATCACAAAAACTATATTTATCTAAGCAATATTATTTAGTTTTTGATAATCGATCAGACACGCATTGTAATGACTACAGAAACTGTTACTCAATATTCCTTAACTGGGATTCCCCCTAGACTCGTCCTGGAGAAGTTGCAGGATTTTGTGTCATAATGAGTATATTCGTCATGCGTTAAAAGTAGTGACCATTGGCTATTTAAATTGTAATTTTTGAGAATAGTGAAACATATTCTCAAATTTCAAACGTTTTGAATATTTTGAGGCCAAGCTGGAACAAAACATATGAAAAATTTAAGAGAAACTCATGCGTCTACGTATACATAGGCTGAAACGGAGTATAAGTTCGAATAACAAATTTATTTATGTGCTACAATAATGTTTTTTTAGATTAACAAAAAATATATTAAAAAAAATTAAGTGAATTCCTATATTGAATGGATGAATAGAAAGTATTTTATTAATGACTGAAAATTTGAATATAAGATATATATATTAAGAGAGAGTGAACGAATAGTAGGAATTGAAAAAAGAACATGATTTGTCTGCATTGTTGTAACAATGCCTCCCGATTTGGCTGAAAAACAGGTTTTCGGCGCCAACTTAAACGCCTTTTTGTTTTAACAGTTACAACAATAGAGACAAATCTAATTTGGCGTCAAAAACCGGTAATTAATTAAATCAAATTAAATTAATTAATTAATATTTGAAAAAATTGCATTCAAGTGTCATCCACTACAAGTTTAAAAAAAATTTATTTGAACTTGATTGGATGAATAGAAAGTATTTTATAAACGATTGAAAACTTAACAAGATAAATAATAAATAAATAAATATATATAGAAAGAGAGTGAGCTAATTGTAGGAATTGAAAAAGGAGCAAAGGCAAAAGCCAGAAAGTTGATTTTTAATAGAGTTCCTTCATGTATTGTCAGCCATGGGACAAATGCGGGACGTCGACCAAGCGCTGAGCCCATTGATAACTGTAGGACCGAAATTACCTAGATATCGAGTGGTGTAAATGCTCATTGTTTGATGTTAGAACTATGTGCTGACATTAGAATAGTGGCCTAAATGCCTTGTTGCCTAAAGAACAATTATCATATCGGGGTGGGAAAGGCAAGGATGTTTCCTGGTAATTGAACTGTGCTCAACCCTATAACATCTACTCCAGAACATTCTTAGTATCAAGGCAGGTAGAAAATATTTTGTCAGTAAAGAAGGAAGTAAATAAGTGTGTTTTTAGCTATCTCAGTCTGCGAATTTTGTAACGGTCACTAAAATTCATAGATATCCATAAAAACGTACGGTCAGAAGGACCATCGGATTAACATAGCCAACATATTTCTGTTAATTAAATAAATATTAGTAATAAAATTGGCAATTTTATAAAATAAATCCATATTTTTGATCCAATATTTTAACAACACTTATTCTGTGATTGACGAGTAAACTCGTCATTGCTCAGTTTCCATAACACACATAATCGCGCCCTCAAACGGGGGCGCCACAGTTATCTGTTTAAATTACTAATGTCTAAATCTTATCATTAAGAATTCAAATGTATTCAGAAACATCCTTATAACCCTCTCCTGATTTAAAAAGGGCTTTATAATTCCTAAAATAGAAATATGTTTAATTTTTACACCCTCCTAACCCTCTCTTGGAAGCCGATTACTGTAAATCATTCATAGTAAATCTCTACTCAACAAAAGAAACATATCTGCAAAATATTAACTCTATATGTCTTATAAATTCGGAGTTAGGAGTGAGTAAATTATTTGCTTTTATTCTATACAAAATTTAACACTTAAAGGTGTAAAGGAATAATTGATATTTTTAATTACATCTTAAATAGTTGTATGTTAAATTTTATATCTTAAATTAAATATATTATATCTTTATCTATTTCATAACATTTATATTCAAGTTCAATCATATTTGGCAATTTATATCTAAAATAATTGAAGATTCAAATAGTTTTTATGGAATAGGAATTAATGTTAATTTAATAAGAGAATAGAGCCTTATAAGTTACTCTTTTTTTCTACTAGATTCGTAATTTTAATTCAATATTAAATGAAAAATTTTTTAGAAAAAAATTTTAGAAACTGTCTAAATTTTAATGTAAGTTTGCTTTTATTTTATTTTATTTATTTATTTATTTACTTTTTTTTTTGTTTTGTTTTTTTGTTTTTTTTTTTTTTTTTTTTTAATTTACTTTTGTAAAAATATTTCGGTTAAGAAAAATAATATATAATTTTTAAAAAACTTTTATTAAAAAAAATTTATTGTAGTAGTGTTGCCAAATTTTACTTCAAATAAAAAATATTTTATTCTGAAGAATTCCGTTAATTTAAATAATTCTCATTCCTTTAAGCAAACTGCTTGTTATAATTTTTAAAATGTATGTAAATAAACAATAAAGAAGAATTTAATTTAATGATTAGGTTAATACACTTAACATGTATAAAGTAAATATTATTATTCTAGCTATTAAAGCTTGGAAACATGCAAATAAATTTCTGAAACAAAATGCAATAAGAAAGAGTCTGTATTTTTTTTACAGTGTTTGTAAATTTTCTCATCTTATAATAACGAACTCTCTAATAATGTTTTACTAAGTATTACACTCTATTTTCTATGAAATATAATTAATAATATTTCTGCCAAACGATAAATTATTTAATGCAGCCACATTTTATCTCAGTTGAAAAATTATAAAATGAAAACATGGCAACTGAAAAATATTCAGTATTCTATGTCTAAAATAAATTTATTTGTTGGTTTTTCGAATAATTCTGAAGTTTTATTCTAATTTAATATGAAACTACTTTCTGTACTTTAAAGAACTTACCATAATATTTTGTATTCACAGCTCTTTAGAATAATTTTAAAGCCTTTCCTCATGAGCCCAAGGAAAAAAAATGGATTGAATAATTTTTATCTTCTGAATTAAGTAATTAATTACAGAACTTCGTATTACTGCAACCGAAGGTGTCATAAGTGTATTCGATGTACTTCTACAGAAAGCCTATTTCAACCAATTGGAATAACCATCCACCAAGGTAAGTGTATTAGATTTTAGAATCAATATCTGATCTTAAATATCGATTTCAGCAATTTTAATTAATTTCTTGAATTAAAATAAGAAGAAATAAATATGTTTAATGGATGACTGCATTTAAAAAATGAAACAATTTTTGTACCGGCTTCAAACTATGATTTTTGACAAGGAAATGCCGGGATGAAACATAATAGAAGACTTAGGAAATTTGTGTCTATTATTTTTATAATTAGTTATCTTTGAATAGAGCATCTGATCAGTTCATTCCAATGATGAAATAAAATGTTACTGAAATTTATTTATTTATTTTTATTATTTTTATAAATCCAATAGTCTAGATTTTTCCTATCATAGAAAGTTAATTTAAGAAATTATTGTAAAAATGTATTAATTATCTGTATTAATTTGTGACCAATGATTTTATTAGTTTTCTAAACGAAATGGTTTTTTGATATACAGTGGGCCACAAAAGTGTCCATACACTTGCATTTTCTTATAAAATTTAATGTTTTCGACTAATAAAAATTAATATATTATAACTGTATTTTTTTAATGATATCTGCGGCTTATTCTTAATGGAATAACATAATTAATTTTTTAAAAATAGTATAACAATTTTTTATAAAAATTAATTATCAAAAAGCTACTAAAAAATTAAGCCACAAAAGTCTTCGTACACTTAACAAAAATCTCAACTAAGCTTTAAATATTGTATTTCTTTCTTAATTTAGTACTTAGTAGGATATCTTTTAGTGTCCACAACAGCTTTTAAGCGTCTTGGTATAGATTTAATTAGTTTTTTGTAATTTCTGCATCGATTTTCCACAATTCTTCTGTGATTATTGTTTTTACTTAACATTTTGTGTTTATTTGTCACGGTTTCTTTTTTTTTACATCAGAATCTCACTAAATATGTTCTACAAGGCTAAATAAAGTGATTGAGGAGGTGTTTTCATAATTTGGGGACAGTTATAGAGACACCAGTGGCGCACAATGAGAGCAGTGCACTTAGCGTCATTACCCTGTTAAAAAATTAAGTAGTCTCTAATATCCAAATTTCGGGCGGATAATTTAAAATTTCTCTTTAAAATAATTAAATAGAGCTCATGATTCATAATACCATGAAAAAATAAAAAAATTACCTAATTCTGAGGCCAATTTACACCCCCACGCCAGAACACCTTCAATTTCATGCTGAAGCATGGAAATGAAGTTCTTGTTCCACATAAATTCATGGGATTAAACTCCTTATTTTTTGATTTACAAGCTATTATAGGCACATCGGAACCAAAAATGTTGAATTGTCTCCCATCCTAATCAATTTTCTGTCAATTTTGAATTTTCTGAAACATAATTCAAGAATCTAGTTGGATCAATAAAACATGGAGATAGAAGTGTTCTTGCGTGGGGGTGTAAATCGGCCACAGAATTAGGTAATTTGGTATTTTTTCATGGTATTGTGAATCATGAGCTTTATTTAATTATTTTAAAGAGAAATTTTAAATTACCCGCCCGAAATTTGGATATTAGAGACTACTTAATTTTTTAACAGGGTAATGACGCTAAGTGCACTGCTCTCATTGTGCGCCACTGGTGTCTCTATAACTGTCCCCAAATTATGAAAACACCTCCTCAATCACTTTATTTAGCCTAGTAGAACATATTTAGTGAGATTCTGATGTAAAAAAAAGAAAACTTGACAAATAAACACAAAATGTTAAGTAAAAACAATAATCACAGAAGAATTGTGGAAAATCGATGCAGAAATTACAAAAAACTGATTAAATCTATACCAAGACGCTTAAAAGCTGTCGTTGACACTAAAAGATATCCTACTAAGTACTAAATTAAGAAAGAAATACAATATTTAAAGCTTAGTTGAGATTTTTGTTAAGTGTACGAAGACTTTTGTGGCTTAATTTTTTAGTAGCTTTTTGATAATTAATTTTTATAAAAAATTGTTATACTATTTTTAAAAAATTAATTATGTTATTCCATTAAGAACAAGTTGCAGATTTCATAAAAAAATTATAATTACAATGTATTAATTTTTAATAGTCTAAAACATTAAATTTTATAAGAAATTTCAAGTGTACGAACACTTTTGTGGCCCACTGTACGTATTTATTACTTCCCTATTTATTGAACTCTGAAGTGTCAATCTTTTATATCGACATTTTTCACTCCAAATTAATAGAGCTGAATTTATTCGTGGTTTTTAGAATTTTTTGCAGTTACAACTATTAAATCATATTAGCATTAATTTGATATCAGTACTCTACATGCCACGTTGTTGTTGAAATTTGCCAACTTGGACGATAACATTACAATATAGTTACTATGAATTTTTAAAACTTTTGCTATCCTAGCTGCCATCATTATTACGCATATTATAATTACTTTTTATCTGTTTATTTTTATAGTGGTAGCCCTATTAATTTCAGGCGATTTTAATTCGATGTTTTTACAAATTTTACCATTTTCATTACTTATGTTGTCTAGATTGCAGCGTTTGTCTTCTGTCGTTCATTCGAAGATGGATATTTTGAACATTATTGGTCAGTACCAGTATATTTTTTAAAACAATATGAGAGCTCGGCTATCAATTTTAATGGGTCAAAAGAATTGTAGAACTCTAGATAGCCATTTTCTATCTATTTCGTTTTCTAAGAGTTCTGTTTTTTTTCCTCTCATTACTTAATCAAGATTTCATTTATTTCCGCCGTCATGACATGTGATAAGTAATCTAGCGAAATGAAAATTGTTTACCGACAGGATAAGAAATTTGATGGTCGTATGTTTTATTGCGGATCTTAGTATGCAAATTTGCATGGCAACAATACTAAATCTAACAAGCATAATTCTTTTTCCACTGGTTGGAAATTGCGAATTTCCGCTTAACTTTAGTTCAATTTTACTTTTCATTAATGAATTTTTAACCGTTCGGCGTTCAATGAAATTAATAGAGAACTAGAAAATTTCTTAATCGCTATTCTTTCTAACACTGTTTTTTTTCTCCCAGAATTTCTAAATTTCTCATATTCTCTCTCTCTCTCTCTTTTTTTTTTAATTCCGGTATTCGTATTTGTTCCGATGTGTTTTCCTCAGAAATTGTTAGCAAATTTTTGCTTTTTAAAAAAAAATCTACGTCATTAAACTCTTTCGTAAAGAATAAGGCAATCTTTAAAATTATTTTTATGTCGAGTTCTTAAGTGTTAGGCCGCCATCTTGGATTAAAAACTACTGGGCTCTAAAATCTTATTTGGCGCGATTTGAAAACCACGTTAAAAAGATGTTTGTCGCGTGGCATATTGATAAATTAGTTTTCTTTTTATAGAAATTTCTGTGTTGTTTCCGCATCTCTGATTTTTTTTTTCACTCTTAAGAACTGTGAATTTCTGTAATACTTGGGAAACTTATCAGAATTATTTGTGATTTATACAAATATTCTATGATCTATCTGAATAATTTGTTTTGAAGAGCTTTTAAGAATCAAAATGATGTGGTAAAATGAATAAATAATTCATTCACAGAGAATTTGGGCAATTTTTTTGATTTTATTCACAAGTAAAAGTCGACAGCTCAGGGTTGAGACAAAGAATGTGATAGCTGACGTGAAAATGGAAAGGAGGAGAGAAACAAAATCCAGGCTCTTCAACCAAATCGAATCTAAGTCATCGTTTCAAAATCAGTCCGGTCGCCATCTAAAAAAAAATGAATATGTATTACATGAAAAAAGTACGTAAAAAATTCAGATATACATAGAAGAAATTTATTACATTTTAATTAAAATATTCATACAATTTTTAGGATATTCTTAGCACAAGTCCCCGTAAAGAAGAGTAAGTAAAATAAACAACATTTATTATAAATGTTCATTATTGAACATTTCTCCATAAACAACATATGTCAATGCATTTTTGTATACCGAAACTTAAGAAAAACAAATAATTTTTAGGAACTTTAAATATATGATAATACTTAATAGAATTAGTCGGAATTTGTCAGACAGTCTTCTCTCTATTATATTTTTTATTCTTCTTGATTATTTATTTTTAAATATTAATTACATGGATATAAAATCTGGCAATTAATTTGTAAACTTAAATTATGTAATTAAGATTAGATAAGATAAAAATCATCCTAAAAATATTCATACGGAGTATTATCAAAATCTTTGTTTGTCTGGAGAGCTTCAGAAATATATATATATAATCTTAACTTTTATTTTAAATCTCCTAATTTAATTTCCTTCTAGGCATGTTTTGAAGGGAAACAATTTTGCTATTCATTGTCATTGCAATATATTTCTTTTATTTTTTTTAACTATTCTTTTCATTAATGCTAGCACTATGAGAAACTTTGAGTAATGAAAGTATTAATGTGTTGTGGTCAAGTTATACACAGCAAATAATTCATCCCATTAATTTTTTGGGGCCATTCTATATCGTAAAAAAGAAATCGAATTTTATTTACATTTTAATGATAGAAATTAAAATTTTGATTTCATGTATACGTGTATACTAAATCAAAAGTAGAATTTTACTCCTAAATTAATATTTAAAATATTTTCAAGCGTTCTATTTAAAACTAGAAAAACAATTTTTTTTACGTAAGCTATGACATTTTTTTCAATAAATTTAAAGGAATGTGCGTTTAACATTCAACTACTTATATTATCAAATCATTATATATACAGGTATAGTAACATGTATCCTGATTTCATGTTACTCGTAACTCATAATTCACACGCCTAAATTGCTAGAAAATCGATTGTAAAAGTTATCTTATGTCTATGTAAGCATCGAAAATTTAAATTGTTTTTAAATATCCTTCATTACATATTTTGTTATATTTTCACCTGGTACAAAGCTTTTTAAATTCTATATCAAATATAAAACAAATGAATCTGTATAAATTTCTTTAAAATTTTATTTAGTGGAAAAATATAATAAATATAAAAATTTACTTAAAACTTAACAGAAATCTAAAATTAATAGGCATTGCTCTACAGTTTATTTTAAAATTAATTTAAATCAAATTTTCTCTTAAAAATACGATCAGATGACGAGGTTGACATCTGGATGGGCATTTTTCTTTATGACTTTGAGCCATAACATATTTAATTGTTCTATGCAAAGTTTGGGGAAAATTTTAAGCCATTTAAAAGCCCACTTAAATGAATAAATATATTTTTCATTGGTAAAATATACTTTTAAAATTAAGTTCTTTACTGGTGAAAATAGGTTTAAATCGAAATAAAAAATTTGAAAAGTGATTAAATGACAAAATCTAAAATATTCTTCTTCTTTGAGGTTAATAACAAATAAGTTAAAAACACATAATTAAGAAAATGAAGAAAAATAAATTCCAATTTCTTAAAAACTAAGACAGCTGGTATGCATAAACAACGAGAAAAAAATATTTAATATTCTTACTTTTATCTGGAACTCATTTCCATACGTAAGAGTATGGAGCAATGCCATAGTTGTAGGCATAGGGATACACAGCGGCATGGGTGTTGTAGTAGCCACCGTAGTAGTATTGGGCCATGGTGGTTGCCAAGATGGCGAAGATAACCAAAAGGGTGAAGAGCTGTTAGGATGAGAAAAATTTATGTTATATCCATACATTTATACAAACCAAGATGTATCGAGTTAATCTTAAATCTCCGAAAGAGCTTAAAATTTAAATAGCCAAGTTTTAACGTAAACTATTCGAATTTATTTCGGGACTAAACTTTGCTTTAAAGTTAGAGTTTTAGAATGATTGATATACCAAAGGAATATATCGGATTGAAGGATTATAGAATGAAAAAGTCTTTGAGATAAATAACTTTTTAAAAAAAATAGCTTCGTAATCAGAGGAAATTATGAAGAACCGAGATGAGAAGCTAGTAGCGCAGGAATAAAATTTTAAGATAGATGTTATGTAAATGGAAAACTAGTTCGAATTTATTCTTAAAGAACATTAAATTATAAGGGGTTGGCTTAAAGATGTTGTAATATGTTTTCTTAGTTCGAATGATAGGAAAAAGGTGTGAAATATTTCACTAAATAAAAACATTAAGCATCAGGAAAGATATCCTATGTACTTGATGTAAAATGAAACACATTTTATAGATATAATTTCATTATAAAATATGAATTAAAACAATCCTTGTTTAAGTAAACGAGAAATAAATTTTGTAAGGATGAAAAGAAGATACGTATTTATATTTAACTTCCTAAGACATCAGGTAATTCAAGCATATGTACATATGCTTCCCTTTGTATATAAGCCTTTGACACTGTTGTAGACTAAGAAGAAATTAACTAGAAAATTTAAAAGAACGGATTAAATATATTTATTTTAGTAAGGAGGAAATAAACCATTTACAATCCTCTCGTATACATCTAAAAATTCCACATTATTTACCCCCTTAAATCATAAAAAAAGCCGATGTAAAACATTAACTTTTAGTGGCAAATCATGCTTCAGCAAGAAATTTTCAATGTTTTATTTTATACACTTTTAAGTAAATGGTACTGACAGTAAATTTCATTCTCAATGTGAAAAAGGTTTGAAGAGAGGAGATTAAAATTTATATAACTCTCTTAATATCCCACATTTATTTTAAAACAGAAGTCTTCTACAGTTGCTCAAAGCAAAATTTTTGGTTAAAATATTTGCAAAGTCAGGAATAGAAGAATAAGATTTCAATTTCTAAGCCTAGAAATTAAAAGCTCAATTTTGATTAATCGCACAAGATGGAATGATTAGAACAAATTTATCTAAATTTGGAATACGATAATCTCAAAAACGAATGTAAAACTTACCAAGAAGTTCATCTTGAATAGTCACTTGCTAAACTCGCAGCAGGAGATGAGCAAATATACCTTGACAGCCCAAAAGTCCCCCTATTTATACCTCAACTGGACAAGGAAAGTTGGGGATCGCTAATTGGAAGAATGTCAAGGTTAATTGTTGTCTTGTTTTAAAACAGCATCTTTTGTTGATGGTGAATAGGGTGGGGTTGCAAGAAGATGCTCTTGTGATTCCTAAGTGTTCTCATCATTCCCACGTGAATTTATAAGCAGGTGACCTTGGTCGGAAGTGCTACTGTTGAGTTGCTATGGGTAAATCCGAAGGGGGAAAAATTGTCAAAATAGAGAGAACGCTAGAGTTATTATTGCTATTTTTTTTCTGTATATAATGTTATCTTTCTGATCATAATATGACAGATGTTTTCCGTATCTTGTGTTTAGAATACTCATTTAGAAAAATTAAAATTTTAATTTTGGAAAATGATTTGCTGCTGAATTATAAATTTTTCCATTTTAGAAGTTCTTAAAATGTTAAATCCTACTTTTTTTTTGAAGCGATACATGATACTAAATAATTTAAAATATAATGTGTAACAAAAATCAGGATTTACTCTATTATATCAGAAATGAGTCAGTTTTTTTAAAAAAATATTTTTTAGATAGTTTTTAATTAGTTGTCCTATATAAAGCACTGATTTTCTTAATTTAAAAATGACAATTGAGTTTCAAAATTTATATAGGAAACTTATTTTTCATTTTTCATTTTCAGAAACAGTAGCGCATTCAGGAATTTTTCAAGAGGGGGGGGGGGCGCGGGGGCAAAAGTTCACCAATCTTGTATCATGCTCCTTTTGATTTTGTCGATTTTCGGGAACAAAACACAGTAAAAAACTAATTATTGAATAAATAATTAGCATTAATTAATAAAATTAATCATTAATAACAAATACTTAGTTAAATTTTACGTACTATATACTTAGAATTATAATCAATCGGAAAAAAAATCAAGGACTTTGGGGGGGTGGGGTCCGGATTCCCAGGACCCCTCCCTTGTGTGCTCCACTGTTCAGAAATAATTTGTTGAAACTTTCATTCAGTTTCATTAAAATTGCTCCTTTAACGAAAGTCTATGTATGCTAAAAACTCTATTTCGAATTTATTCTTTCAGGATTAAAGAATATTATTTAATGGTAAACTTTTATAAATATGCTATTTAAATATAACCTTATATGCTGTAAGACAACCCTTGGCCCGCGAACTACGAATGGCCCGCTGAAGTCATTTTAGTGACCCCTCATTTGAATTTGAGGCAATTTTTAAAAAAATGCTTTGTCTGCATTTTGTAGTAAAAAACGCCATTTTTTTCTGTTATTCTTGATATTTAAAACATTTCACTGATGTGTTTGATTTTCATTTAAGATAACATTTTCTGAAAGTAACGAATTTTTCAAAAATTGTACTGCATCTTAAATCATTTTAAACATAAAAAAATCTGACCATGCATAAAAATTCAGAAATTTTCGGAAAAAAGGTAGACTCTTATATATAACAGTTTTGCAAAGTATTTTAATTTATACATATATATATTTGACAGTCATGTGTGTGGCCCACGGATCACTATGATTTTATTGATGAGACCCGCGGATCTTTGTAAATTTATTAATTTGGCTTTCACGCATGAAAGGTTGAAGACCCCTACTTAAGAGATAGTAAAGTAAATCAGTAATTGTTAGTGTTTAAAATATGTAAATTCTTCCAATCAAATATGCTTTCGTAAAATTTTGAAGACTGACATAAAAATTGTAGGATACTAAATGACATATGTTGATATTTATGTCTTTTGTTTTGATAAGGTAATTACAATGGTAAATTTATATAAATTTCAATTTCTTAGCAAGTAGCTTTAGTTTATGCAAGATTATACCTTCTGTTAAAAGAATATGCTTTAAATGTTTTCATAGGGGGAGGGGAAGAAGTACACACAATTCGATTCGAACCAAAACAATTAAGATTGTTTGAAAATTAAAATAATTCTTTCTAAATGCCACAAAAATGTTTAAAAATCTTTTTTATTTTTTTATATCCATTGTTAAGTATGTTTTCTGTTTTCTATTGAATCATTTATTTTATTGGGATTATTTATTAGGAATATTTATTGTTCGGGTGATTACAAATATGAAGGGTCAGTAGTCAAGTGGTAGCGTATCGTGCTTCCACATTACAGGTCCGGGTTCTATTCTCGGGCTTGGCTAGGTCAACTCAGCCTTTCATCCCTTCAGTGAGTTGATAAATGAGTACCAAGCTGCTTGGGGACTTAAACACTGGGGATCTCACTTAAAACTGACGACCTGATCGGGACATCTGCTCATGCACCTCAGCCCCCAATGGTCACAGTAGGCCCTGGCCCTCATGGGCTGTTGCGCCACTGAGTTTGAGTTGAGTTTGGATCACAAATATAATCTTAAATAAATACGATATAATAAGTTTCACAAACGTAATAAATACCCTCAAGCTATAAAAGACTAAAATTTTAGACACTACAAAATAGGTTACAACAATTCATTAAATAAAACATTTTACAAGAGGAAAAGGATCACATATAATTCAATATAG
>BMAV01027578.1:386366-422279 GCA_019973955.1 Trichonephila inaurata madagascariensis | reverse complement strand
CGTTTTCAAAGAGCAACCATCGAAGATAAATGAGAATCACTAATACAAAATGTTTAAAAATTTCGTTAAAGTCGTAAGATTCTTAAGATCAATCAAAGCAGAACGAATCAATTTTTGGTGATTAATCGCGACGATATTAAATTCACATCCCCAGAAAAAACAGCCAATCCCTGAATTCCAAATTCAGTTAGTAAACGTTACTGAGAAAGGAAAATAATCTAAGAATAATTCAAAATCCAAAATCCTGTTATTTAGTGGTTTATTTCTCTCTCTCTCTCTCTCTCTCTCCCCCCCTCTTTGAAGTTCGTCGATAAGAATGATAGGTTACATTTTAGCAAGGGAAAACCATTGTGTGACAACTACACTTCTGAGAGAGATGTAATATTTCATACTTATAATGAGGTAATAGGAAAAGTGGATAGTTCATGATGTGGGAGAAGTCAAAACCATAGCGGATAACCTATAGTTACCATTCAACGAATTTGTTCCATGTTAAATCAATTGTTTTGTCAAATATCAGAAGTTTTATCAGGTATCAGAATACTGAATAATGAATTTTCAATTCTTTAAATAGTATATAAATAATTTCGAAATATTTCGCTCTTATTTGAAATGATTTCTGGAGTAACTATTTGCAGAACTGGTACTTCCAAATGCTGTTGAAAGTAGGTAAAAATTATTTTTATGTTTATTTTTTTTAAAACTATTTTTTATCCTCCGAATTTTAATATCACAAGAAAACACACCTTACGTTTGCTTCTTTCTTTTTCCGATTTTTAAATTTTCTGTAAAGATAGAATATATATATGAAGGATTAAAAATTATCTCCGTTGTAATCTTAAAAAATCAGCATAACAGAAAAATATAATTGTATCAAAAAAACACTTAAGTATGTAATTTTACAACTCTAAATTTTTATTGAAGTAAGTAATAAAGTGAATGCACTATTCTCTGTTCAAAGTTGCAAGCCTAATCTCAGCCATGGAATTTTTTAGCTGAAGTATTTTTGCCTTAAGATATGCAAAAATAAGTCCTGTTGAACTTCATCAAGAAACATAATTTTGATAAATTATTAAATCACGTGACAAATGACGCAAATGTAAAAGATTACCCATCTCTATTTTCTTTTTTGGCCTCGCGTGATCGTGTCTAGAATTTTTTTTCATTATTGTGTTAGGTTTTTGTTCGTATTTGGAGAAAGCAAGATGTATTTCTCCACCTGTGTGTGTAATCCCGTACATGTACGTATGTTACTGTCAGTGTGGTTATTACCAATAAAAAGCGCGACGATTATTAATAGTAACCAAGTTATCTGAGAATTAAAGTGAACAGTTTTAGAAATTTATCACAATGAGACCAGTTATTGTTAATAATTACCAGTAATAAAATAAATAATTACCAATTACACATGCATAATGATTCAAAAGATTTCAAAAATTACTCATCAGTTGATATAAAATATAAGAAAAAATTTAATTTTTAGAATTGTTATTTTAAATTGAAAATATAAGTAAAACCAGAATTTTATTTGATTTGTGTGTTTTTCCTTACTTTTCGAATGTTTACAAAGATAAACTCCTTATCACAGCATATAGGCACTCAAAATTACGTTATAGTTGAAATATCAATAAATTATGCTTAATAAATCTGATTAATTAAACTTCCATGTAATTATTAATATTAACCGGTTAAAGTGATTAATGGGCATTTTTTACCTTATTTACCACACAACAGACGTGGTTATATTAATATAATAACTGGGATATTACCAAGAGCGTAATTATCGCAGTATCAGCCATATCAATGATACGGGCCCCCTCGCTTTAGGGACCCCAAAATGTGTGAGCAAAAAAACGTAAAATGTTATAGAGTTCCAGAAAAAGGTCCCATAGGAATTTTGGTACAGGGCCCACTCAGGGCTACCTACGCTAGTCATTATTACTTAACCGCAATACATAGACATGTAATGCCACCAACCAAACGCAACACATATCTATGCTATTTTTGCAAATAATAATGAAATATAGCTTTATATCTATAGTAAAAATTTAATGAGGAGGAGTCTCCGGGAAAAAAACGCACTTGAATATATGGATGAACTGAACCATTTAAAATACCTTTTTCAAATATTGTGTTTTTTTTAATGATTATCATGCCACAGCATGCAAGTTTGCCTTACCCATAATATATCATTGCATTCCGAAAGAACATTTCATTGTTGTCTAAAAAATATGTTTAGACAAATTGAAAAATCAAATAATAATAATTTTCTCTCTTTTTTTTTCGGGGGGGGGGGGGTTTCTTCAAATTTTAAGGTTACACAAGACATATTTTATTTGTTGTCTGTGTTTATTAGTAGTATTTACTTATTTTATCGATTATGATTTCTGTGTTGAATTATTTAAGCTTATTATATAATTTCTGTCATATAATATTTGTATTAGAATCGAAACAAATAGAAATTTTCCATTTTGTAGCTATATTAACCAAAATTTCTATAAACTATGACAAAAACATGACAAATGCTCACAGCACCATTTTATCCCATATAAGACTTTTTCTCATCAAGGACAGGGCAAAGGGAAGCGAGTTTATTCCTGGAACCCTATACTTAAACTATTATTTTTATTATTACTAATTACGCAAACTTAACGTTTGTATATTTTGTGTGACAACTGTTTTAATGTTAATTAAAACAGTTACTTAATTTTGTTTTAATGTTAAGTTTTTTCTTTATATTTTTTACTAAGAAAGTATATAGTTACTCTAATATTTCATACGAAAAACAAATTTGAAAATTTCTCAATAAAATTTGATTTAAAGTTAATTTCACATAATGTTAAAGAATAGGACCCGAATTCGGAATATTTTTTTAGATATAAAGTTGCTCCAACATGAATAGTATATTCTGGTTTCACTATTCTATAGAGAATCCTTTTTTTAGTAAAAAAATATGTTTCGCATTTTATCTCCTATACAGAATGCTAAACGAGTTATTTCTTTCGATGTTAAGATGGAAAATTATGTATTTATGTAATATTTTAAAATTTTAAAAACGCAGTATTGTAAACAGAACGATGTCCGAATTATAATATTGAAAATTTTCATGAAAATTGAAACATTTTTTTGTCTGAAAATCTGTACCGCTTTTAGTTCAGGCTCTCGTACGTTTTACAAAGACAACCTGAAAATGTGTTAATTGTATGCTAAATAGTGTGTGATGCATTCATCGTATATAATTCTCGCTATTGTTTTTTGAACTGTATTCGCATAAGAGTATATTCTATTGTTTTTAAAACAACAATGTATAAAATTATATTTCCCAGTATTTAGCATTTAGTTTTGTAAAGTTATTGATATAAAATTTTTAAAAAAGAAATTGAAACTCAAACATTTTGAATAAGATTCTTATTACATACCCTTTGAAATTTTATACAAAAGAATTATCTAATATAATTTGAAAATTCTCCAATATATATTGCCAACAGAGTAGCCTTACAGAGAAAAATTTAATTGTATTGGGTTTCTATGCATAATCAGAGCACGATAAATAAATTCGATCATTTGACATATAAAATATGTTATTATACGTATTTTTCGGGTAGGAATTAAATATTTGATTCCCCAAAACTACAATATATATCCCCTTTAGTGGCTAAAATTATTCTTTATAATACTTTACAAATAGATTTTTCTTTCATTATTTGTTTTATTTTTAAAAAAAATTGTTTTGCGCATGTAATGATCATGGTCCATACGAATTTTCATCAAAAAATTCTTTTAATACTTTGTCACGTTACAAAGCCAAAAATTTTCGAACCTATTAACTTAATGTTTTGACATTTCTTAGGTATAAAAGGAAAAAAAGGGTAGGGAAATAAATTCTTGTGCACTTAAGAAACAGATTTAATGTTTAAAAGGAAAAAGAATGAAACCCACAGTTGCGATGTTATAACATTCTTGAGGATCTTTAGGGCGGGTCGGAAAAAACATAAAGTAAAACTAAATGTAATAAAGTAACAACTTAGACTCTAATGTAGAATTAGATAATTATAAAGCTTAGTGAAAGGAATTTCAAGGTAGCTATTAAGAGAATTCTCTGAAATTCTATTTAAGAGAAAGAAAATAAAAAAGTGTATCAAAACTTCTTTGTTTGTTTTCGAACTAAATTTAAATCTACTTGATTTCCAGAAAAATTCTTGCAATATATGTGCTTTAGGAATTCGAAGAATCACAAATTTAATTTTTTACAACAGCTGAAAAAAAATCTTTAAGTGAATTTAAATAAAAATGATTTTTAAAAGATTTTATTTTATGTAACCCATTATTAATATTTTCTTTTTTAAAAATAGCGATATTAATCAGTTTTTGGACTTCATTAACTTTTGCGACAATTTTTGTGAATTGAAAAATAGAAAACGAAAAAACAATAAAGATTTTCGCTTAGAAAATTTATTTTGTTAATCCAGAGAATGTTAACTTTCGAGTGCAAAGGGGAGGGGCAACTCAGATGTCGTCCTCGTCACTTGACAGGGGCTGAAAATTACGTCACCAATAGCCCTCATGTTGCTTTATAGTGCGACGTTAGTATAACTCTTATTCACTCACCCATCGAATGTTAAAGTTAATACAAGAATCATCAAGTAAATAACATTTTGATAATATGCCATTGTTTCGAGATGCATTCTCCTCTCATTAAAAAATAAGGCATAATTTTAACACAATTTTTTCCGAATTGGAAAATGCTTCATAATAATTATTATAGTCTGATTTTAATAATATAGACAGCGTCCTATTCAATTATGTCTCATTTCTGTTGCAAACAATTCGATTTTTCCAGTGTTAAGAAGTTCCGTGCATCATTTTTCTATTGTAATGTTGAATTGATATTTATTTATTTTACCTACTATTTAAAAATGACGTATTTATAAAATATTTTTAAATTTTAAAGGCGTAGCATGATGACTTGATATACGTGTTAAAATATGTGAACTCGTTTTAATACTAATTTTATTTTTTCTGAAAATGTATTCTAAGTTTGGTTCTTGCTTAGGACATTAGATGAAAGCAGCCTTATATATAACTGATGCCTCGCAGATATTGCTAACTTATGCTTCCACACTAAAAATATGCCAAATTATTTGGTCAAGATTTGTCCTAAGGTGTTTTTTTTTAAAAAAATATTACAACATTTTTCAATCATTTTAAATAATATTATAATCAAATTTAGCTATTTCAAGATTTTTTAAAAGTAATTTTTAAAATAGGATTTAATTTCTTTTAGTTCCACATTACGGAGTCTGTGTATGATCTTTTCGATTTATTACCACAGCAAAAAAAAATTATAGTTCAGTGTTGTAATTTCGTATCTTTGTTTTAAATTGGTTGATTGATTTAGTATATTTTGTTTTGTAATCTACCAATTTGACTTATCCAGCAAGTTTGCATTCATATATCTCGAAGTTAATTATACAAATGGATTAAAATTTAACTACATCTTCTAGTTCTTACTTATAAGTTTCATACCAAGCAGTTGTAGAACAGATTTAAAAAGAGTGTTAGGATTTGGAGATGAGTTTATGCCTGCGTAAAAATATTAATACCCTTCATTTACTAACTTTGAATAGATATTGAGAAATACAACGAGTTTGGATTTAGATTAGAATATCGATTAAATTTAAGTTAATATATTATTATATATATTTCCGATTATAAACCGAAAATGCATATTTTCTTCTAAAATGTATTTGAGGCGAATTGAAAAAAAAAAAAATCCTGTCATTTTCAAACATGTTGCAATGAGGGAGAAAATGTTAAGTGGGTAGAATACCTTCAAGTCAGATTGCTGTAAAATAAAACGCCAGACGCCAACGACAGTAATTTTTCTTCTGGTAACCCTATCTGAGGTATGTAAAGATAGAATTTTTACATACCATACCTTTACATGCCTCATCTTTACATTTTTTCATCCATTTTTTGATGTATTTAACAATTAGAAAAATAAGGTGATGTTTTCTTATCGTATCCTATTTGCCATTTCAAAAAATTCACTCAAGTTTCTTTAAAATTACTAAGTGGAATTTTTGTGTTACTCGCGTTAATTATTCGTCCGAGTCACTTGAATGGGATGCAATATTATTAATTTTGAGACTATGTGACCTAAACAATTTAAATCTTAAAACCATCTTTACTGTTGAAATTTTTTTATAAATAATATTTGCCACGTGGAAGCCCAAATTTTACTTGCTAATATCATTTAAAATACTTTTTACGAATCCATTAGATTTTATGAGAATTTTTATCTCTTGCCTAGTTAAAACTTGTGCACAACCAGATCTGTGTCTTGTATTTATTCAGAATTTCTAATGGAGAGAGAGAGATTTCCTTACATATTAATTTAATTAAAATATAAACTTGAAACTCAATATGTTGTAATAATACATAGACTACAAAAGAAATCGTTTTATAGTTTATAAAAGACTTCATCTGGAATTTTCTTAAAAAATGTGTTTAAAAAGCAGCCTTTCTTTTTTATAGTTTTTTATTTGTTTATTTTTTTTTATGAAAGGAGTTACATATTTAAAGGAATATATGTAAAAGAAAGTGAGATTTTTGATTAAATTATATTTATAAGATGTTTAATTTTCTGAGATGATCTTAAAATCCGTAATTTTTCACTGTTGTTGAAATGATGCATTTTTAAGTGTAATTGTAGATATGACTTTCAAACTCAATTCTTCGAAATGATGTAACAAAAATATAATATAGTTAAGATAAATCTAAGAATTTTTTTCTTTGTGGACACTGTAAGTATGCAAAAATATTGATATAATATGCATATCCCAAAATGTAACAGTGAAAATTTCAATACATCCGAAACAGTGGCGTACACAAAGGGGGGGGGGGTCCTAAGGGTCCAGACATCCCCCCATAGCCCTTGATTTTTTTTCGATTGTTTATAATCCTGTGTATATATTACGTAAAATTTAATTATGTATTTGTTATTAATATAATTAATTTTATTAATTAATTTTCAATAGTTAATTTTGTATTGTTTTTGTTCCCGAAAATCGACACAATCAAAAGAATACTTTGGGCTGCGTACCAAATGATGGATACCAAAATGGTGGACTTTCGCCCCGGCCCCCCCCCCCGCCCTTCTTGAAAAATTTTGGTGTGCGCTACTGATCCGAAACCTTTAAGGACATCGATAACGCTTTGCTACTATAATGATTTGTGAAAAAGAATAATCAATAAAAGACACATGGTTCTTTTCTTTTTGGCATTTTATTGAATTTTTTAGAAGTCTGAAACTTAAAGATGGAACAGAGAATGGATCTTTTCAGACAGAGTCCATTTAGAGCTTCAGTCGAAATCCCTATATCGATCCGATTGCAACCTGTAAAAAATATATATAATTTGATTAATATTTAAAAAAATAATACATTTGAAACATATTTGTGAGAAGTAGAGAAAAAAGAACCTAAATAACAATTTAATGTGCATCTAAAGATGATAGTATAAATTATTATTAAAGCGAAATGTGATTTTACATTAGTATGAATATATATATTTAGATTGTTACTTAAAGATAGACAGGATTTTTCTTAAACCATTGAAGAATCGGTATATTTTAGTACTTTATTAAAAGATCCAAAACTTTCACAAAGCATTTTTCAGGAAATTCTATCAAAGAAAGTCTGACTATTTAGTGGGATATCAGTTTTTTAAATATACAAAAGGTACCAATAATATTGTGAACAATTTCTATAAAAACAAGAATAAGTAATCATAGTTAACTTCCCTCTGTATGGTTGAAATATGTTAAGGAAGGAATTACCAAATATTCATCATTACAGGATGATGTTTGGAAAAATTTACTTTAAACTCTCTCTAGATTAATAATAATATTTGAAAGGTACAAAAAGATCTTTAAAATGAAAATTTAGCCTTAAATGTGCTTTCAAAATTAAGAATGATCTCAAAAAATGTAAGGAAATAATAATTTTCTTCTTTAAATTCAATATTATGGAATAAATTTTTAAAGAAATCTCTAAATGCTAGACAATATTCAATAATAATTTTCAAATTTTTTATTTTAAAAAAAATTTACAATTTAGAGCTGATTAAATATATGAAATGATTTAAAGAATTGAAAAATATATTTTTTTCCTGAAAATTTGCTATGTTTTATTGCATTAATGGTATTATGACACAAACTTGAAAATATCTTGCTTGTATTAAATTTTACTTTCCACCAAAAATAGGAAATCTTATACATGAATAATTAAGATACTGTACTACTTCTTACTGCTTACACTGATATACTAAAATAAGCTCTATCATAATTTAAAAAACGCTCTTGAATGCAATTGGTTGATTAATGTAGAAGATGGAATGTCAAGTAAATTTTGACATCGTCAGAAGTCCTCGCGCATTTATCATTAAACTTAATACAGATAAATGCCACTTGTGAAAATGTCCAGTATATTTTTAACATTCAGAGGCAGTTTTTATTCTTTATTTAATCTATTTTTCCTAAGGTTAGTCATAATATTATTATGATACAGATGGTAAAATTATCTTTTTTCGGTAAATTTATCTACTGTTTATTTAAAAAAAAACATCATCATCATCACAATGTACTTTATATAGGATATTCTTAATAAATATTAATCAAATTTATGTAAAACAGCCTATCGATAAAATAAAAACCATGACTGCTATTTTGCACATTGTAAAACGATAAAATATCAAGATTTTCAGTACCTTCATCTGATTTTTCATTTCTTCAACAAGTATGTCAAGGGAGACACTCCGTAGTTGTAGGCATAGGGGTATAGGTTAGGGTTGTAGTAGTAGGTGCCGTAAATGGGCAACTGAGCCATGGTGACGGCCAAGATGGCGAATACAACCAAAAGAGTGAAAAGCTGGGGGGAAAAGAAAAATTAGCGTATTTTCTCTGAAAAATCTGGAAAAAATAATAAATAAATAATAGCAATATGTATATAAATCACCACGAAAAAACTGACTTTCAATATGCTTGTTAGGACCGAGGTTTGAGTTTCAATGAAATTTTTAATTAAATTTAAATTATTTTCATCTTTATGAACTGTTTTATGGTTATACTGCATGTATTCAATATTCTTATAATAGACCATGCATTTATCGACATCGACTTTTGTCAAGACTATAAATTCCTAATATACGTATTTTCAGACAGCTCATAACACATACTTAATTTTGTTATGCTTTTTTAAACGAGAATTCTTTTCATGAATTGATAATTTTATCAATGGACTCAATTCATGACGGTCACATGGTAAAGGTAACCACGTGATAGCGACTTAATTCAAAACTGACTTTAAACTAACTTGTATGCGTTGTTCTATAAGTAAAATTTAGGTACAGTTTTAAATTTTATATTTGGGTAAAGATGTTCACAAATATAATGAGAAAAAAATTCACTCTAAAAGGATTTAAATTTTTTAAAAAAATCTTATTTGATTCTTGTATTTTTAAATTGAGTGTATTTCGCTTACTTTTATGTACGTTCTTATTGTTGACAAATATGTACTTTTTAAAAGAAATTTTCTGCAAAGAGCAAAAGTCGATAACTACGAAGTGCACGAAATGATTAGCTGGAAAGACATTATTGTATTTATCGTATGAATATGACGTCACATGAATTTATGAACTAATTGGCTGGAAACACGTGTTTATCATTATCATGTGACTATGACGTCACATGAATTTAGACCATTGTTTGTAAAACGGGTTCAATTTAACTGGAAATTTTTAATATAGAAGTATAAATGGAGTATTTATTTTGAAAAATATTGTTCCTTAATGCGGTTAAAATGAATAGGGGAAATGACCTCAAGTACTAAAAAGAAATATCTTACTTTTTTTTTATTTTAAAAACTATTTAAACTGGGAATTCAACAGTTTACTTCGGAATGTTATATAAGGTACCCGTATGCTGCTTTCAATAGAGAATTCAATGAATTTGATTTTTTTTTTACATACTTATCTATTTTTATATTTGAGACTACCAATTGAACAGTTCCAAATCGTTAAGTGTACGAAATAAGTTGTGATATTACTAACTGTATCAGTTATTTAGAATATTTACTCTATAGTTTAATATTTTATTTAGATAAATGTCTTTAATTTTTACAATAGCATATATGGCGTGCAAAGAAGTTCATGTGTTACTATTTGTCATATAATTATTGCGTTAACTATTTTTCAATATATTTAACTGGGCTTCCTTGTAATATTTGCTTTTTACGCCAAAAAATATTCTGAAAAAGGCCCCCCTACGAATCCATAGAATATAAAAATTAAGAAATCCTTTTTTAACAAACAAAATAATATTATCTATAAGAACTATGATGGAAACAAATGTCCAACTTATTCTTGTACCTTTATCGTAATTTCTAGATTAAATTTCATACTGAATTAGTGAAATAAATCTCATATTATGCATATGAAATACATAAAACTACAAATTTTCATTGGAAATGTTCATTTTCTGAGTTAACAAAATCAAACACAAAATAAGGTAGTAAATAATGCGCTGTTTTTCATTGTTGCCCTTCTCCCCACGGTAATCGAGTAGTAATGATCGTGAACTCGTGGCCAGAGTTTTCCAGTCTTAGATTCGTGTCCTGATGCAACTGAAAACCAATCATGTGTCATAATTGATGCACATTAAAACTGTCGAGGCTTAAAGTTCTCACGTGTGCGTGGGAGGGAAGTATGGAGAGTGAGATGCCAGTTCAGGTGTTACCCTTACCACTTGACCAGACTCAAAATTGCAAGGTCAGTCGCCAATGGCCCTATAGTAGCCTCAAACTGCCACGATAATGAAAAAATAAAAATCATTCATGGTCGCATCACCTTGAAGGCGTTTTTGTTGCAGCTTTTTGAAATCCGATATGTATCCATGATTTCGCCTTAAGTTAAGCAAAAATAGCAAATGAAATTACTGTATATTTTGTAGGATTCCATGACAAATATATAATAATATTTAACGCATGAATTGCAAGCAAATAGCCCGATTTTAATTAATAATTACGAATAATTTTCGAATGGAGGAAAAACGAAGTATTAAAAGATGGAGATATATATAATAAAGAGAAAAATATCAAACTCACCAAATAGTTCATCTTGGAAAATCACTTGTTAAACTCACGGCAGGAGATAACAAATATACCAAGAAAGACAAACTGATCCCCTTTTATACTCTAGTAAAAAATCAGGAAAAAAGGGGGGAAAGTATAGAAAAATATACTTCAAGGTTAATTTGATTAAATATAGCATCTCGTGTTCCGGAAAATCATCTTTTCTTGGATGATTTTAAGGTGGAGTTGCTCGAAACGAATTTATCACTTTGTTCTTCCATTTATTTTCTTAAGTGAGTCGTTGGCCTTCGGTCAAGTTTGGTCTTTAAGTGATCACTACATCTGTTCTCTAAATTATTCCTATTGACACATTCTGTCAAAAATTCATTTATTTTCATGATCTCTTTTAATTTAATTGATCGTTATTACACCCATCGTTAGAATTTAAGCGATTATTTTAGGCAAATTTATTTAGGAAAAAAAAGGAGTTTTTTTTTTATGATCCCGTGATAAAACAAATGATGTTGACATTGAAATTAAATGAATGCATAGAGAGAAAATAGAACTTTCTATCTTTAAGATTAAAAGAAAATACCAATAATAAATACCAATTGATAAATGAATAGTTGGTCATTTGTTAGAGAAGTAATTATTCGACGTATTCGATTCATTTATTTGTTTGTGTAATCATTTGGTAAATAAGATTGGAAAGCTCAAACCTGAAATATTATCTTATCATCATTAAATATACATTTTGTTTTAAAATGTATTAAATGTTTTATGGCGTGTAAACAATAATAATTCAAGAAATATGTGTATTTATTACATTTCATTCGTTTGGTTCTTTAATTGTATACCATGATTTCTTCCGGTAAAAACTTTTTTATGTTATAGTAACTTAGGATCAAATGAGTCCATAAAAAATGCACATTCTCTTTAAAATAATTGAGAATAACGTATACAAAAGTTTTACTAAGTAAATAAAGAAACCCATGTATATTCAAATTTAACATTGCATTGAATCGGGTTGTAAGAATATGTAATGCAATCTGAATGAGTAACAATAAATGCATTTTTTTTAAAACTTTTGGTGCAGAATTCAAAACAAAAGGCAGGAGGGGGAGGGGATCAATTGCGAATCATTAAGAAATAACCACTTTTTTGTTTAAAATAATCTAAAAATTGGTAGATATTGTGATTGATTAAGAAATCTTAAAATTAAATCTTGATACGTTCACGTGTCACGACATTTTCTGGTGACCGTCTCTTCTTAAAAGAGGGATAACACGATCTCTTCTCATAATCAACATTCAAATGCAATTTTTGAATGAGAAACCAGCTGCATAACTTCCCCTTAAAAAGAGTTTGAGATGTTGAATCTATTTCTTGTGTCATTCAGCTAAGCGTAAATGTTAATCATTTGCTTATCTTTTCATGCGAATATCATATTTTTATCAGCCCTCTTTAATGGCTAGAATAGTAACATACAATGTAGACCAAAAAAATGTTTTCGTTGTTATTAATATAAGACAAATTATGAAAAAATTTAAGTTCAAGGTCCTGAAAAATCAGAAAAATATTAGCGGTATAATTAAAGGGATTTCTTCTGTTTTGATAGTACGTAGTTAAAAGATGAGATTTCCACTAATTGTCACTTTTAGTCACAAAGACAGGAAGCTTAAAAATTGATTTAAATAAAATTTACTATGAATCAAATACATCGTAAGATTGGTATATCTGAAAAATTATAAAATTTTCATGAAATTTAACGTAACGATTCGATGCATTTTTATTAAAAACGACTCTTTGTAGGTACCTCCTTTCGCAGCTTCTTACAGAAAATAATAAAATATAATTCACTATATAGTCAATACCTTTCTGTATTTTGAGGGTATTCAACTAATTTTCAGCATAGGTTGAGAATAATATTGCCTTTAAAAAAGAAAATCCTTTCGCGCATGCGCAATAAAGGTACTTTTTGAATGCTCGTATCTCTTTGCATATTCAAAATTTTAACTTCAAATTTCAGCACAATGATTCGTTAGCGATTTCTCTTGTGTATTATCAATATTTCTGCACGTTTCCTTGAAATTTGATTGTAAATTATAGATATTGTATGCAAAAAAAAATATTCATACACAAAAATTGAAAATAGCTTTTTAAATATTAAGTTAAGGTATCCGACTATGTTCGGAACCGTGATTTTAAAAAGGCGCTTAAATGGATAATATTCATGATATTTAGTGTCACTTTGATTAGAATACATGTATAAAATTGTTTTAAGGACATTTTGACAAAAAAAATATATTTAAATACAATATTCTGGCAAAAAAAAAACAAAACTTAGAATAACCTTTTTTCAAAATGTTCTCCTTTTGTGAAAAATGCTTCCATTATAATAATATTTTGCCTGTATATAGCTCAGACCTCTGTGCAAAGTCTCAACTATGATTTTTGAAAAATTCACATTATTTTCAGAGTTACCACCCATTGAAATAATTACCGGAGTTTTTTTTCTTAAAATATCTCCCCTCTGTTGTGTCGTAAAACATGGATAAACCCACTTCTAAGTTATATATTTCAAAAATTCTAATTGAGCCTCTGTATAGAGGTCTGAGCTACATACAGGCAAAATATTATTATAATAGAAGCATTTTTCACAAAAGGAGAATATTTTGAAAATGGGTTATTCTATGTTCATTTTTTGTCAAAATATTGTGCTTAAATAATTTTTTATTGTAATACTATTCTTAAAACAATTTTATATACATTTTTTAATCTAAGTAACACTAAATATCATAAATATTATCCATTTATACGCTTTTGCAAAATCACGGTTCCGAACGTTGTCGGATACCTTAAGGTGACAAATTATGCTGTACTTGTGAAAATAAAAAAGTGAGGGGTTTTTTTTTTAATGATTATCTAAGTACTCAAGTCATTGAAAATTCTCTGGAAGGTGGGAGTTTAAAAGCATTATTCTCAAGCCAAAATTATATAACAGCCTGTTAACTATTTCTGTAGAGATTGAAAGAAATGTTTGAAATTCAGAGTTTGGTGATTTTTGACTCTGTAGTGTATTTAAATTGACCGCAGTAGTAAAAAGATGATAAATGGAATATAATTCTATTGATAATTTGACTGCTAAAGAATCTTCTAATATACTCAAATCGATAAATTTAAAAATTGCACGTGAGACAGAGCTATCAAAATGAATGCTCATTTAAAACAAACATTCAATATAATTTTTCATTTTATTCCTCTTAATTATGAATTTCTAGAAATTACGATATACAATCTCTGTTTTTTTTATCTTTAACTCTATTTTCCCTAATCAAGATTCTCCGAAAGGGGTGATAAAAATTTCATACAAAAATTTTATAAGAGCTCGCCTGTGAAAAAATTTGTATAGTGTTACAGAAATTTTAAAAGATTGCCAAAAGCAGATCTGATTTATGTAGGTACAATTATTATTATTATTATTATTTTTTGCAAGGTATTTTTTTATATTATAAAACAATACAGGTTGTGTCAAAAAAAAAACTAACTTTCTAAGTAAAAGAACAACTAATACACAGTAATTTTAACGAAAGAGTACTATTTTTGTTTTGAAGAACCTTTAGCAGGGGTGTTTATTTGAACCACTGGACCTACAGGTCCACTGCTACTCCGTGAATGCTTTAGACCAGTGATCCGCAACCTTTTTAACGCTGCGGACCGGTCAACGTTTGATAATTTTACCGCGGCCCGCTGAGGGTGGGACACGATGATTGTTTGTATTTTAGATTGTTTTGATAAAACAATTTTAATTTACTTACATTTAAATATGTCTTCAGAATAAAATATAATTAAACCAAAAGTGTGAATAAAATTGATTTAATGTGAAATATAAAGTGATATCCGTGGAAAGTTGCGCAAATCCGAGAGAAATGCACCACTTTAAATAAAATGGCAATAGTTAAATGTTCTTTAGGCGGCCCGGCTCCATTTGATCCATGGACCGGTGCCGGTCCACGGACCAGGGGGTTGCGGATCACTGCTTTAGACGACTGGAACGAAAAGCAATCCCAATGCGGACCAGTCTTTAAGGGCTTTTATTCATGTCTTTTTGTTATGCGCGACTTGCGGAAGAAGAGCCTGCCGTATATTCCCTTCCTAGAGAAGAAAGCTGTTTTTAGCTGTTGATTGGTTTTCTGTACGATACTTAGAGAATGTGTGTTATTTTTCCAGCCAATACCGCAGTTGTTTTCATTTCCAATAGGTTTGAGTGTTGTTGGAATGTTTTTTCGTGATGTTGTAGGCAGTCTCCTATTGAGATGGTGTGTCTAGTTGACGCGTGTGCCGTTGACATTTGAATCATTAATCGTGATTTATTGGAAATATCTTATTGTTAGTAAGACTCTCTATGGAATGAATGCGTAATCAATCTGTAGCGTTAACCTGTGTTAAAATCTAGTGTCCAATTTCTGGGTCACTACTAAGGTGGAAGCTGTTGGCGGATTAGAGGGAAGGAGAATGAGCCATGGTAACCTTAACTGTTGCTTGGGGATAGGGTGGTTTGAACTGGTCAACTTCGGATCCGAAGTGCACGCTTTAGACGACTGAGATGAAAGAGGATCCCAATTCGGGCCAGTCTTTAAGGACTTTTATTCTTGTCCTTTTGTTGTTTGTGACGTGCGAAAGAAGGTGCTGCTGCAATTTGTCACACTGGAACTCAATGGAAATATTTTCAGATATATTTCTGAGCATTGGAAATGATTCTATTATTTGAAGATCTACTTAACATAGTTGGTGGGCCTTATTTCAATGAACTGCTGTTACCTGACAATGTCGAAGGGTGGACTAACTTCGCCTTCTCTACTTCATCTTAAGAAGTCCGGCACGTCCATAAAAGCCCATGTTAAATTGAATAAGTTTATGTATCTTTTTCTCAGAAACTACATACTTATTATGTATAAAATTTTTACAGTAGATTATGTGTATTATTAATAACACTTTAACGAAGGGTTTTACCTTTTTGTTCAAAAGTAAATTAATTAAGAATTTTTTTTTAATTGTCCATTCCCCCCCCCCCTATAATTAAGTTTTAAAAAGTTATATTTAAAACAGTTTACTAGATGTGTCTAATTCCCTCCATTAAAATGTGTAAACATGCTAAAAGTCTTCTTCCCAAAAATTTGAGGATTATATGTTAAGTAGTTTTTGAGAAAAAGGTACATAAAAGGAAAAATATTACATTTTGAGAAAGCAGGCGTTAAAGTGTAAATTTGTAATTTTTTGAGCATTTACTTTTTTAATACTTTCCAGAAGCATATGAAGCGTTTTTTTAATGCTCTGCTCGTAGAAAAGTCTCTTCTTTTCTTTTTTTTTTCATTATTTTTAACAATTTTGCCTTTTGGGGGGAATCTCAAGATGTTTTCGTTGAGCTGCACGAATCCTACATGTACCTAGTTTTTTGAGAAGCATGACACACATTTATAACTTAGTTCAATATCACAATGTTTTAAGATTATTAATTTTGCTTCATGGCTCATATTGAACTTTTGCAATAGCCATATTTACCCCTAATTTTAGAGTTTTTAACTCCACAAATGTAGATCTTGGAATCACTGACCATATGGTGTTATTAATTGACTCATTTGGGTTCTGGGTCTTTCCATGTAAACATTTTCCTAGTAAAAAAGGCTCACCTAGATCTCTAAAAATTGGCTTCATTTAATTCATTATGGTATAAAGCACGTGTGTATGTGTTTATGATCGTGCCTTTCGTTACATTCAACTTCTGTCTTTTGAAACATGTAACAGGCATTTATAATCGTAGGATACAGTCTATGTTGAGGGCTCTCGTTTGTAGATAGAAGAGGAAAAGAAACATCCCAAACAGCAGTTTTCATGCTGTGTGGATCATTGATATTATTTCTAATAGCCATTCTATAATATCTTTGAATTTTTTGTATTAAAATGTCGGTGAGTTGGTTACGACCACTTAAGCTTTTCCCATCACCAAACTTTTTTTTCTCTGTTCCGCTTTTAAGATCCATAAGACATATACCCATACACTTTTGGATAAGCTCAATACACTCTACTTTTTTCAACTTGAACGTCATATGGATTCGCGCTCATCAGAAACCTATGCAAGGGAAAACATCCGTGTAGGGCAGCGATGCACGTTAAATCTGTCGAGAGCTGAAACGTCCTCCTATTGGTGTGGTGTGGTAGTTAGGAGAGGGGGTGCCAGGTTAGGTGTCGTCCACGTCACTTGACCATGGTTCAAAATTACGTAGTCCTTCGCCAAAAGCCCTCGTGTAACTGAACAATGCGACGTTAATATTCACTCACTCACTCACGCAAGGGAAAACACATGTGCTCCTAGCAGAGCTCATTTGATGCGCGTCAACAAGGTAATTTGATGCGTAAAACAAGGACCCTTATTCAGATTTTGAAACTAGGTTTGAGAATGCGTTGACTATGGTAATTACCACATTAGGCCATGAACTCATATGGTCAAATTGAAAAAAAAATGTCATATTACATGAGGAACTTATCCGCATCGTCAGTTGCGGAGATCATAAAGTAAAGTTTAGAAATGGATGTCGGCAATTTTGGCTTTTAAAAGACACACATACCTGTTATTTATCCCGAATTATAGAGTATTGCGAGGAAGTTTTTATTTGCTTTTCTAATAAGAAGAAGTTTCAGCACAGTTACCATTCTCCAAAATAAAAAGGAAGAAAAAAATTGGACACTACTAACCGACAATTAGGGTTAAATCTGAGAAGATCGATGCCAAATGTTGAAAATTTGTTACTGAAGCACAAGATCCACCCCTCCTATTATAAACATGTGTTATTGATAATTTATTTTACATATTGATCAAATTTTAATTTAAAAAACAACAAAGCATGCGTTTTTTAAGTTCTAAACACTATACTTCACTACAGTTAGAAATTTAAATCTTGTAAAGTAAATATAACTATGTACCACAGTTATCAAAAACACATTTAAGATGATAAATTTGCCAAAATTCAATATTAAGTTAGCAGGGGTCTACCCAAAACGAAAAAACATTGCAAGGTGTCTATGAAACAAAAAGTTTGGGAACCTCTGATCTAGATAAAATTTCAAATTTGATAGTTGGTTAAAAATGTTAAAATATTAAAAGATTCTTCACACAAAAAATTTTCAAAATTAAAAATAAAAATCATTTTATTTTATGGTAATTTTAAATCAAGTGGCTTTTGCTTACCTATGTGAGTTATTATTGTTCACAAATATGTACTTTTTAAAAAAGATTTGGCAACAACAAAACGCATGAGTTGATTGGCTGAAAATACCGGATTGCTGTTAACATGAGCGTCATGGTCAAATGCATTAAATCCATTTAAAATTTCTATATAACCTAGTCATTATTTTATTTTTTAAATTTCGTTTTTTTAATTTTAGAACAGTAAATATGTTCGAACGCATTCACAGTACAAAAATTAGATATTAAAAAAAAGTTTCACAAGCAAACCACTCATATTATTATATTATCACCATTTTAAATTGAGAAAGATAGTTCCTTAAAAATTCACACCAGTAATATAAAATTCAAATAAGTATAGTTTTAAAAATGATTAATCTCTTTTGACGTACAAACGTAGAACATTTGTAGATTTTATTTTTAAATAAACATAAGTAAGAGATTTCATTATCAATAAATTTCTTCATTTTGAAGACAATGAAAAATTTAGTGTTTGCTCGTACAAAAGTATTAATTCTAATATAAATGTATTACAAAACGTTTTTTATTTAAAAAACTCTTGCTTAAGGCTAAGCGATAGCTTATTAAACTATTGTTGTAAATAATATTTTATTTATCTTGATTTTACAAACCTTAAATTCAGCGTTTTAATTAAGCAGGAAAAACCTAATATTTGTTGTCAGAAGTATTGAAAAAATGTATCATGTCTCACTATAATAATGTATTAACAAAATAATGGACACATATTACATATTTCACAAACTTTATTAGAATCTCTAGCAATTATAGAGTTAACAATAAAGTATGATTTGACTCCAGGTTTGATTCAATAATCCAGGTCGAGTTTGAGTCATGATTCCAAAATCGATCCGGCCATAATCTGTTAACTAAAAAAGAAAGGATTTATTTCAATACAGTAATACAATATCTACAATACATTTATATATATTAAAGAGATATGATCTATTATTAGTGATTTGTAGATATATTACAAAAATATACTGCAATACATTTATGCATCAAAGAGATATGAATTAAAAAAAGTAAAGAATATTTCTGATTCAAATAAATGTATGAAATTAAATTATGCAAAAAAAAAAGCTGAATCTTAAAAAAAATACTTTTTCTTAGAAAAAAAACTAAAAATTTATGAAATTTGAAGAACGATGTAACAATAAATATAAAGAATTCATAGAATACAAAGAAATAATTAATAATGATTTATAATATACTCTTTATGAAGCGTATTATTTTTTTTGAGGAGGGGGAGGGATAGTAGTTGCTACACCAGTTGATGGAAATAAAAATTCATGAGAGATGCTCTATAATAGTTAAATGCGATAGATTTATGAGTTCATATACGATACTTCTGAGTTTGTGAATAATTTTAATAATGTAAAGAAAAGATCCTATATAGTCTCACTATGCTTTTACAAGAACATCTCTAATAATAATTAAACCTGATTGGCATTTTTATACTAAATAATGTAATAAACTAAAAAAGATTAAAAATGGTAATAATCTGAAAAAGTGATTAAAACTTTAAGATGTTTCTAAATATAACGAACACTGATTTTCCCCCATCCAATATTGACTAAGATTAATAGTTGTTTTCCGAATCCAAGACAACTGAACAATCAACATAATTTATTGTAAATTTAAATATCATTAAAACGGATTGCATGTATTATAACTATGATTACTTACACGCATATGTAAGATAACAAGAATAAAAATAACTATTATAATGATTGTAAGCCAGTTTAATGGTGAAATGGCACATCCTCAAATTGATGCAGAGAAACATTTACAAAATTTGAAAGATAGTCTTTATTTATAATCTTATACTTCCAGTAAGAAATTCCAGTTAATAAAATGACTAAATTTGAGATCTAAAGTAGAAATGTCAGAATCATTAACGTGTTTAACAGTTTTTGCTAAAATTTATCAAACATTGCATTGCACGTTAAGAAAACGTAACGACAACCATCTATTTTTTGTTGAATATTCTATATCAGAAAAAAAAAATGACAGGATATTAAAATATTTAAAGTACTTTATTCAGAATTTTCACTTCTTCCACAAGTAAGTCAGGGGAGCAACTCCGTAGTTGTAGGTATAGGGGTAAACGGCAGGGTTGTAGTAGGGGCTGTAGATGGGCCACTGAGCCATGGTGACGGCCAAGATGGCGAAAACAACCAAAAGGGTGAAGAACTAAGAGAAAAAGAAAGAATATTCAAAGATCGATTTGAAAGCCAGAAATATTTATTTGTTGACTTTAAAAATAAAACATTGCTATTTTGCTTTCATTCTTATAAAATCATTGATTTTTGTTCTACAGAATTCAATTCAAAGGCATTTTCTTAAAAACCATCTATTAATTCACAATAATATCAGTCCTTAATCTTAATCTTTCCACAGTTTTCAATCCAAAGATGCGAACACATAATTTTATGCTTACATGTTATTTTTGGAAGAATTTCTATTTCTGAAAAGTAAAAGAATTGTATTCGATAAAATGAATCGAAATTGACTTAATAATCGACAGTTTCGAAAATGTCTATTTTTTATTGTTCCTTTTAATCAAACTTTTGCATTGTTTCCTTGTATCATGTATAAAATACTGAGAATGAGAGCGAGGGAAAGCTATATACACTGGTGTACAAAACTTAAGCAACAATGTAAAAATTTAGCAGATAGCCATGAAATTGCAGAACAGGAGGTCTGGAGATCAGTACAGTGAACACGTAAGTCAGTAGAAACGTCATGCGTATGCAAATATCAGGAACAAAACGTCAGAAGCGATGTGAGCGTACGCAAAACGCGTGATGTCGGCACGCGCTGCTCAACAGTAGAATGAAATGAAGGACGGAGACGCAATTCACCATATTCTCTGCAAGTGCCAGTGAGTCAGTTCGTGAAATATGGCTAGAAGAAATCATCTGGATGACTTCACACGTGGAAGAATGATCGGAAAGCTGGAGGAGGGGCGTACTGTCACCAGTGTAGCTGCAGAGTTCGGAATCAACAAAAGTGTCGTTTCGCGCGCTTGGAAAGCGTTTCAAACCACAGGTAAAGTTGTTAGAAAGGTTGGTGGTGTCCGCCCGAGGACGACAACTGCAGGGGATGACCGATATATCATCCTGCAGGCGAAAAGAGGTCGACAGCAGTCAGCAAGCACCATTGCTCAGAAACTCTGTACAGCAACGGGTCGACAAGTGTCGCGGTTTACTGTGGCCAGACGCCTTCACAAAGGGGGCCTGTTCGCCCGCCGTCCTGAACGCTGTCTCCCGTTGAAAGTTGGCCACCGAAGCCACCGTTTACAGTGGGCCAGAGAGCACAAAAACTGGACAACTGATCAATGGAGTTGTGTCCTCTTTACGGATGAGAGTCGGTTCAGTACCAGAAGCAATTCTCAATGCGTTTTGATTTAGAGAGAGATCGGGACCCAGTTTTATCCCAGTAATATCAAGGAAAGACACCGTTACGGTGGTCCTGGAGTTCTTGTCTGGGGAGGCATTATGCTGAACGGGCGAACTGAGCTTCACATTTTCGACAGAGGGTCTGTAACCGGGGATCGCTATTGTGAGGAGGTACTTCTTCCCCACGTGTGTCTTTTCCGAGGTGCCATTTGCCCAGACTTCATTTTTATGGATGACAATGCACTTCCACATCGCACTCTTGCTGTTGAGGAGCTGCTGGAAAGTGAAGATATCACTCGAATTGATTGGCCAGCGTGCTCCCCAGATTTAAATCCCATTGAACATGTGTGGGATGCTTTGGGGAGACGTATTGCCACACGCTTACATCATCCGGAGAACAACCAACAACTCAAACAGATGTTGATTGAGGAATGGGCACTCCTACCTCAAGGAATGTTGCACCAGCTGGTTCTGAGTATGCGGAGACGGTGAGAAGTAACCATTGTAGTAAGGGGAGGGCATATACCATATTAAGGAACATCTGCTTGTTGTTATTCCTGTTGGATAGACAATCATGAGTCACGATACTATGCATTCAATAAAGCTTGTTTTTGTTTGATTCCATACCGTATGCGTTGTATTCCTTTTTCAGCGCCGATGCTTTCGTCATCCTTTACGTACATAATACTCTCCCTCATTTCAGAATTTCATGTCTCTCAGATGATTTTTCGTGAAGTTAGGGCAATAAACTCACCTGTTGCTTAAGTTTTGCACACCAGTGTATTTTCACACAATAAGGCTGCACGAGGACTATTGGCAACAGATCGCGTAATTTTGAACCATAGTCAAGTGACGAGGATGACACCTGAGCTGGAACCCCTCCTAACTTCCACACCACGCCAACGGGAGGACGTTTGAGCCTAGACATATTTGGCGTGCCCCCTTTGCTTGGGTGGGGGGGGGGCTTCAGTGGTACTAGACTCGGACTCATGACATACCAACCCCGAATCTGTGACCTTCACATTAGATTACTGTGGTCCTCTATAAAATACCGAAGTATTACTAATGCTAAATTTTCTGTCAAAATACGTTAAATGCCTAATTGAAAACCATTATGATAACTAAAAGGTAATAAGATATATTTTAAGATATATGTTTTGAACGCACAATTTTAGTGATTACAAGAGTTTTTTTTACAACAAAATCATAGATATTGTAAATTATATTTAACAAATTAACTTTTCAACGTAAAAAATTATACTTAGAACTAATTTTTTTTTAAACTCATTTTTAGCATTTATCTGAGCTAAAATCTCGTAAAGTAAACTCTTCCCATTATGAAAAACATATGGTGGGATATTTTAACTGGAAGCTAGCACTCTTGATTCCTATCCATTTTCAGTAAGGAAAAAAAAGAACGAAAAAAATTTACAAATACAAAAATATTTTTGTATTCAACACCATTTTGTTTATAAAAATATAAAAACAAACATTCAAAACTCACCAAGTAGTTCATTTTGAAATGTCACTTGCTAAACTCACTGCAGGAGATAACAAATATATCGAGAAAGGCAGAACGACCCCTTTTTATACCCCAGAAAAACCGGGGAAAATGCTATTATACATAAACAATTAAAAAGAATTTTTTCAAGGGCAGTTCGATAAACATCAATATTTATTTTTGAAGAAGCTTCTTTTCTCGATGGTTATAAGGTGGAGTCCATCAAAAAGAAAAGAAAAAGATTTATCATTTCACTCTTCGATTTATTCTCGTCAGTGAGTTGACGGCCTTCACTCAGATTTTGTAATAATCTATTGAGAAATTATTCTCGTTCCGGTTCATTATATTGAAACATTTACTTTCGATATTCGATTCTAATCCACTTTGTTCATTGATGGATAAAAATTTTTAATTAATGTCTTGCAGTAGTTTTTTTCAAAACGCATATGCACGTTTCAGTGGTGCACTTAGGAATTTTTCAAGGGAAGGGGGGAGGGGCAAGGTCGAAAGTCCACCATTTTCGTATCATACCCCAATACGTCACCAAGAATATTCTTTGGCTTTTGTCAATTTTAGGAACAAAAAACAGTAAAAAAATTAACTATTGAATAAATATAACACTAGGAAACACTAAAAATGCTTCTGGCTCAGAAATAGTTTATTATGAAATATTTTGGCCGGCTAAACACGAGCCTCACTGGCTAAATAAAGCAGAATTGAGTGACCTCGTAAGAGATCTTGACTTGCAAAATCAGAATGCATAAAAACTTCAGATTAGCTCTTGTTTTCAAGAATTAGAGCTCCTCCTTACTCATAAATAGCTGTATTTTCACTCATCTTTACTTTCTGTGTATAATCTTTGTGTTGTTCATTCGAGCGAGTTGATGGAAGCACTTGCCCCTCAGAATCAATTATTTTAATTTTGAGAAAGGGATGTAACAGCGCCACCTCTTCAGGTGTGTTTTGAATGTATCCTAAAGCATCAGTAGAACAAATACAATAACAGACAATAGTGAACGATTCAAGGGACGTTCACATTTTTTTCGATTTACAACTCAAGGTAAATCAACTCAATTACATTTAGGTCTGAAAGATCTGCTTGTACTAATTACGCGGAACAACTAAACAACTAAGTTGTACCCGAAAGTGTTACAAAGCAGTTTCACTTAAATAGATCAACCAATTATTTATATTTTCTGCATTCAGATCAGAATGACATGGAACTGTGTTAAAAACCCCGAAAACTTTTGTTACGTTAGTGATGAAATGACTTTTGCAGCCCAGAAACAAACCATCAGCCCAGTTGTAAAGACAGCTTACTTCCTTTAATTCGTAGTGAAGGTACGTGAACAGGATAAACCATGGGCCCCACATGTATGTTGTAACTCTAGCTCAGTGAAACTGCGAGAGTGGTTGGGTGGGAAAGAACGGGCAATGCAGTTTTCTGTACCCAGGGTTTGGCATGAATCAATTAACCATGTCGACAATTTTTATTTCTGTATAACGCCCCCCATGAACATGGGTTTGTCAAGAAAGAAGAAAGACCGTTTGCAGTATCCATGCATTTCATCAACCATTCAGCTGGTTCCTCACTCAGCTGATATGCCGATTCCTGACGCCCCTAAAAAGTATGAGATTGTAAAGGATTATGTTGAAAAAGGAGAGTTCATTGGATCTGGGACATCCCATGATCCAGATTTCGAGGCAGGATATTTGAATGAACTTCACAGACTAAATAAAGCAGAATTGAGTGACCTCGTAAGATATCTTGACTTGCCAAAGCAGAAGGCAAAGCTTCTGGCATCCAAACTGCTTCAATGGAATTCTACTCCTACCAAGGGTCAAGATTACAGAGTACAGAACTCGTGAAAAAAATCTTCATTTATTTGAGAAGAAAGAACATGTGGCTGGATATATTGATGCCAACGGCTTGATGAATTTCATGAACATCAGTTATGATCCAAATAACTGGAGGTTGTTTATAGGCTCTTCCAAGCTTAGTTTGAAAGTAGTATTACTACACAACGGCAACCTTCTTCCTTCCATTCCCTCAGGACATTCCATTCACTCGAAGGAAACTTATGAAGATGTGAAATTACTTCTAGAGTTAATAAAATACAAGAATCATAAATGGAAGATCGATGGTGACTTGAAAGTCGTTGCTTTACTCATGGGAATGGGAATGCAGTTATGCTATACCAAGTACTACCATCTTCTGTGTTTGTGGGATAGTAATCGAAAATCGCACTACATAAAAAACAAATGGCCATTTAGAAATCCGAGATCCGGTGAGAGAAATGTCCCAGATGATTCTCTAGTAAACCCAAATGAAATTCTGCTCCCAGCCCCTGCACATTAAGTTGAAATTCATGAAGAACTTTGTAAAATCCATGAACAAGGATGGATAGGCTTTCCAATACCTTAGATCGAAATTCCCAAGATTGAGTGATGTAAAGGTAAAGAAGGGAATCTTCGTGGGCCCTCAAATACACAAAACCATGAAGGACTCCGCTTTGGATTAAAATTCTGGAAGGGAAAGAGAAAGCAGCTTGGGAAGCCTTTAAAAGTGTTGTACGAGGATTTCTCGGCAGCAAAAAAGATGAGAATTATCAACAGTTGGTGAAAGAACTCCTACAAAAGTTCCAAGATCTAAGTTGCAATATGTCTTCTAAAGATCCCTTTTTTACATTCCCATCTTAATTTTTTCCGTAAGAACTGTGGAGCTGTAAGCGATGAACACGTTGAAAGGTTTCATCAAGATATCGCAGCAATGGAACGTATATATCAGGGTCGGTGGGATAAGTCAATGCAGACTACTGCTGGACAGTTATAAAGGATACTCGGGCTTCGACGTACAGGCGGCAATCCAAAAGGAAATGTTCACAGGAAATAAACTAGAAAATACTACTAGTTTTTCATATGAACACTGTTTCTTGTGTGAAACATGACTTATTGTATTGTATTTATTAGTTAGTAATGTTTTGTTCTTCAAATTTACCCATAAATTGATGAATGGGATGTGGTATATCTTAAAAACAAGAACTAATAAACAAATTTCATTTACATATTCGTTTTTTTCAACCCAGAATTAATTAGAATAAGCTATTTATAAAACTAGGAAACAGACAAAAAGTTGTTTGTTGTTGCCTAGTGTAATTAGAATTAATTAATAAAATAAATTATAAATAACAAATACATATTAAATTTTACATACTATATGCATAGGATTACAATCAATCAAAAAAATTTAGGGTAATGGGAGGGAGGTCCGGACCCGTGGACTTCCTTTCTCCCTCTTGCATGCGCAACTGGCATGTTCTTGTCTTGATTTTTTCTTTTTCATGAGAATTTATGCTCTATGTATCTCTTTTGTTTTGCTTAAATTAACGTTCCACTCAATGCACACGTAGATCAATATAACGGACCTCATAATTTTGACCCACCGTCGTCAAGTGACAAGGACAGTACCTGGACTGAAATCACATTATCATAATATCCATCTTGCGGGTGGATTTGCGGTTCTGTTCACTTAACGAGAAGCCTCTTTATTCCATCCAATGATTTTTCAGTAGAAAAATTTCACTACTCGATTTCTATCATTTTCAGTCAATAATTTTTTAAAAAATATCACGTGGAAGGGTTTTTGTTATATTCTTTTAGACAAAAATTTGTGATTTTTTGTATTACCATTGAGGCAAATTTTTTACTGTTTTTTTTAAAAAAATTCCAGTTATTGAAAAAGATTATTTCTAATAAAATGTTAATTTTTGCAAAGAAGCTGGAAAAAAGAACAAATAATATGAAAAAAAATTCTTAAGTCAATTCCTATTTAGATCAACAAAGAAAAATTTTATTTTAGCTGCTTTTTATTAAATAATTACAATTAATACAAATATGTATATACATAGGACAGAATCACAACATTAAGTGGGAATTCATTTTTATTCATTATCATTTAAGTTTCTCATTGTCATCCAAAACAATCGTGTCTATAAAATTTCAGTTCAACTGAATGCTTTAAAACATGAGAAAAAAAAATCTTTTAAAGTTTTGACCCAAGTCGCTAAAAATGAAACCAACGTGGCTAATATTAGGAATTGAATTAAGGGAAATAATATTTTTCTGTTAAAATGTGAAAGTGCTTTTTTTTTAAAAATCAAAATGCTCCATTTTAATTTTTTGGAGGGATTTATAATTTTTTTTTCATTAAGTTTTGTAAACATGTTCTGCGAAATTTTAGACGATCACGGGATAATAGCATAAAATATAATTTAAGGATGGGTTTATTTTTCAGTTAAATTTACTTTTCTAAATAAAAGGGGATTAATTCTTTTAAGAATTGTATGTATCATTTAAAGAAAATCTTTTACAGAAACTAAAAACATTTGTTAATAAGGAATAAGCTTTGTTGTTCCGATAAATTAAGTATAAAATATTACTTAAAAGCTCTTTATTATAAATTTAATGCATTTTTTCAAAATTTTCCTCTTTTTCAAATTTATTTTTTATTTTGTCCTTTCTTTTCATAGGAACACTTTTATGTTTAATTTTTAGTTGTAAAAGATTCCATTGCAAAATTTTATATAATTCTAATCTCTCAAAATTTTTCTATATAATCCTTTAAAATTCTTCTTATGGAATAATTTTAGTATGTTATCTCAAAATTGTTTATTCCAAACAAAATCGTGAGGGGATTTTCAAGGACATGGATGCATTAAAAACATGAACTGGAATTCTGAGATATTTTCAAGGACATCAAAATGTTTTTTTTTAAATGATGATGAATTACTAGTGAATATAAGGAATTTCGCAATCCATTGTCTTGGGGAGCTTTCCAATTTTTTAAACAGTATTTTTTTTTAATTAAAAATACCAACTCCCGTATTATCTGTCTTTAATCTGGAAATGTATTTTAAAAATAAACGAAAACGGCAATATATATTTCCAGAAGTATAAAGTATTTTTGCAATATAGTTTTTTGCCCCTAAGAGTAAATAAAAATGAATTTAAAATTATGGTTTTAGTCAAAATAGAATCATATTTATAGTTATAAAAGTTATTTTATAGTAACAATACTAATATTATTTTCTTGTAATGGAAATAATACTTTATCTTTAATCTTAAATTTTAGTTCCCGGCTTTAATTTGGTTGTATGTTAGAATTCTCTCGTAAACCATCCGGAATTTCAGATAGTTTTTGCAAAAAATTAAAATTCTTCTTTTCCTCTAATTTTTCTTTCAGAACATTTTTATATATTCACAACCAATTAAAAATTTTCCACGAGGGATACTCTTTTTTATTGTCAAAGAATCCAGCAAAGTATATTTTGTACTTCTCCAGTTCAAATATTTTTATATATATACGCTTCTTTCGAAAAAAAATTTCTACACCTTTTATTAAAATATATCTGGATGCCAATCGACTTGAACCTGTTAAGAAAAGCAGGACATCATACACATTCAACAAATCAATTTTTCAATTTTAATATTAAAGAATAGTAAATATTTTTCTGAATCTAAAAAATGTATAGCACTGTTCGTCGATAAAATAGCCTTAAAATATGAAAAAAAGAATTGACAAAAAAGTAAACAAACGTTTACGAACGTTTAGTTTTTTCACTTTTTCTCCAAAGCGTAATTTTTTGCTTTCCGGTACACTTTAAAAAAACTATTACACCATAGGGTTCCAAATTTTTTATACTGCTATACGGGATACTTGTACATATAGTGAACTTATTTTTTTTAGTCGAAGTAGTACATAGTTTTTTTAAAAAGTTTTATGTGTATGAAAAAGAGAGAAAAAATAAAATTTTTTAAAATTACAAAGTTTTATAATTTTTTTAAAGGAACTATCTTCACACATATTTTACTAAGAAAATAGGTTCACTATATTTTGTGTATTGTTTCATATAATCTCTAAAAGTATTTTACATATTTAAGAGATACTTTTTTAAAAAATGATACCTAAACGTAAGCATATATTATAAGATCTTAATAATTATGTCCAAAATAAATTAAATAGTAAAAAAAAAAAATTTAACTAAAAAATTATTTTCGTACTTCTATAGAATGGTTAAAATACATTTATTAAGATCACACAGACACACACACAAAAAACCCCTAAGCTCTACTGGAAATTTTTAAAGATATATGTTCCATAAACAGTCTTAATTTTTGGCATTTTACTCTTTCCAGCATGTCCTGGTACCTTTAAATAATTTTAATTTGGAGGAAATTTTCAAGCATAATCTTAAAAAACCAAATTATGCTTGTAAGCATAAATTTTAATAAGTTAAAAATTAATCAATATATGTTCGTCCTCTCTCTCTCTCTATATATATATATATATATACATATATATATATATTCCCCATCTCTCTTATTACTTAACTAAATTATATTCTCTATTGATTCAAAGCAAATTACTACATATTTATAATATTTTACTTACTCTTAGTACAAGATTTTACTGAACAAGATAACGTCTTGAATATCTTCAAGTTGCAGTCTGATTCTCAAATAAAATGTCATTATATTCTGCTTAAAACCTTATTTCCTCTGCTTCACAACGATGAAGTTAACGATATATATTTTACATCTTTTGTTTGTTGTTTTTGAGACGCAGCTCAAATTTTCAATCTCAATTCATGCAAATTTAGATATTTGTCCAATGTTTAATCGTTTGTATTTCAAAGAAATATTTTTTTAGGTATTAATTTCAACAAAATCTTCACATAAATTCATTTGGATCAAAATAAAATATACCTAATTTTAGTAACATTTTAACCTCTGCTATTCTTCCTGCTTCTTATAATGTATACTAATTTACAAATACATTGTTATTTTTATATTCAAACTCGGAAAAATTACATAATTGAACGCTAGATTTTTGCATTAATGTAGACTGCAATAAAAATTAGAAAAATAATTTACAATAATATTCTAGGCAACTACATACCTTTTTCTTTTCATAAAAAAAAATTCTACTGCAAATTTATTAATCGATTAAAGATGTAACGGGTTCTATTCACGATTCTTTCTAATCCTCTAGGGAAAATTCTGTCGATCACGCTATATGCTTATAAAGCCTCTTTCTGTGAAGGAACCGTGATTTATGTTAATGAGAGTTGCTATTTAAAGTCAAGTGAAGTGGGCAGTCGAGAGGAACCTCCAACCAAAGTCTGCAAAACCATGAACATCGCAGAACCAATCAGAGGATTGAAGGCTGCTGCCGCAGCCTTGGTACCTCATTTTGAAAAATCATCGGCAGTCCAGAGGGAGGTTGCGGCAATTGTTGTCATGCTGAAGTTAAGTGACAGAATAATTTCAGCTACCGGAGTTCGAGTAAAAGGATCAGAAGAGTAAACTTGTGGGAGGATTATTATTGTTATGGACTACATTAATTGAAATATATTAATGACAGAATAGAGTATCATATACCGTTATTTATTGGTTTGGTGAAACTAGTCAGCGCCACACTTGATATATTTACCCAAATTTGTAAGTAGACAGTCCCAACTGTCAAATTTGTGAAATCAAATTTCCATTTTTTTACAAATTAAGAATAGACTTTTTTGTTTTGTTCTCATTGTGATATTGAGTTGAAGAGCGCTTCTCATGATTTATGAATTTTTCTATTAATTAAATACTACTTTTTCATCAGTTATTACGGAAATTATGAGATGTGAAACTATTGGTGTTTGAAATGGGCTAAATTAATGTGACGTTATAGTCACATGATGTGACTACAATCATGTAATTCCAACCAATCAGCTCATAAATTTGCTTGGCATCATGGTCATATGATAAATGCAATCACTTATTTCCAGCCAGTCAGTTCATATGCTTCACTGTTGCCACCTTTTGCCTTCTGTGTATAAACTTTCTTTAAAAAAGCACATCTTTGTCAACAATAATAATGAGGATAGGTAAACAAAATGCCCTTTATTTAAAATTATTCGCATAATATAAATTTTTTAAAAAAATTAAAAGCTTTTTGAGTAAATCTTAATGCTTGAACGTGTCTACCCAATTATTAATTCTGAAATTATAACTAAATTTTTCAAGTAGAACAACAAGTCTATTATCAGTTTTAAATTCAATGCAGAACACGTGATTATACTTATCATGTGACCGTAATGAATTTAACCCGTTCCTTATACTTAATCTTCTATTTTTAACCTTTTATATTATTTTTTATTTATTTATTTTTCCCATCGACTTCAAGACTTTAATTTATGAGTGCAATCTATCATTATAATGATTTTATACAGACTAAATCAAACTTTTAACTGGTTTTTTGGTTGTTATTTTTCAATACTTTGACTCTTTTGTAATTCTAGAACAAATTAATAAAAATAAGTTATCTTGTATTACATCATCGACTGAATTCTTAACTTTTCTAAAATGATCATATCTCATCTTACAAAAAATTCCATCAATAAAAAAAAGAAAGTCTTTTAACAACAGTCACGTGTTTAAAATTTGTTTTTCCGTGCTGAAAATTATACGAATGGATGGTACATGAAAACATTCTCTTTTACAATAGTAAATGAGTAAATACAATCCAAAAAAACGCAATTAATTGCACGCGTCTACAGACAAATAAATTATTGTTTCAGGAAGTCAGAATCCGCATATTTCGTTTTCTTTTGTGTAATGCGATTGAATAATTTATATTCCCAAGTCCTTTATAATAAATAATTGGACAAAATTACCTTCTTTCTCTCTGGTTTAAAAGTCAAGAAAGGAACAGCATTTCTTCACCGTTGTTCTAACAGGAGAAGGAATTTCATTTTGATCCGCTAAAATATAAGATTTTTAACTAAGAAAATAACGATCCCTAAAAACAATTATCATACAAAGATATTTCGCGAAAAAGTAGGTTGAATCACAATATTGTATATCGAAATTTATTTTTTCCGACCAATGGTGGTTGATGGTCTCTGGGGGTGAGATAGATACAGAAGTAGTACCACGTCGTCTTTTTAGTTGAGTCCTGGTTCTGTATCTGTGTCTGGGGTGATCGAGAAAATGGCCTGCCTACATTCGATATCGTAATACAGACCCTGCACTTGGTGTGATGGTATGGGTAACCATAGGATATGCGATTCAGACATTTCTTGTTCGGATCGTCCATAATCTGAACAGCCAGCGTTACATTCTCAAATCTTAAGACATGTGGCTGTGTCCTATCTTCAAGGCTTCAGAGATATCTTTAAATAAGATAACGCAAGATTGCATATTATCCGTATATATCGATCTACTTCGACACAGAGGGCGAGTTCAACTGTTTCTCTAGCCAGTTCGTTCTCTAGATCTCTTACCTAATGAAAACATCTGGTCATGGGGATTGCTAAGATAATGAGCCTCTACCACTCCCCAGCCACTACGATTAATGAAGTGAAACATAGATTTGAAGCAGCATGGAATGACTAATCCGTATGTACCATCTACACCGTTTTAGCTGCCAGAGGTAGTAGCTGTGTAAATTAATCTCAGATTCTATACAACCCCAAATTGCCTGCAATTGTCGTCATGATTTCTTCCTACTCTGCTATATGTATACAATAAGTAAAGTTTTGTTTTTGCTTTCTTTCCTTGTGTTGCAATTCTAGTGGCCAGCAGTGTGGAACTTTTTTTAAAAAAATTTAGCTCTTCAACTTTCATTTCAAAAGGAATTTCAAGTATTCGATCTTAGCTAATTTGATTTCACCAGCTTATTGATTAAGTATGCAACTTAAGTAGATACATTATTAATCAAGATACAAATGTTTGTACGTGTATACAGTGGTGGCCAAAATTGTGGACACTTTTTTAAATTGTTATGTTTTTTAAGTTTGTATGCTTATAGAAAATCTTATGTTTCACAAAAGGTTAAGTATTTTGCATCATTTTAAAGAGAATTTAATGCTAAATTTAATATAAAAACGAAAATTCAAATAACTTCAACACACAAAAAGTAATGCTGCAATAACTGTCGATATACATAAGATATTGATGATAGCAGTGAGTTATCATAGTTTAGTGAAGTTGCATTTATTCTTTATTACAGCTTCACATTGATGTTTCATTGAGCTGAAAATAGTTTTAAGCTCTTCCTTCGTTATAACATGATGCCAGAAAACAATTATATCCTCAATTAGTTCCAAGACATCAATAAAAACCATTTTAGGTGAAATTGTCGAATCGGCCGCTTCTCCGCCAAATTTTGAAAAATCTCCCATTGCGCTTTTTATCGTGTTGTGTTTTGGCGTAGCAACCTCACGATGTGGCGATTTTGACCCTTTGGGGAGAAAACGGGGGATAAACGACCGATACGACAATCCAACCCAGGAGGGTGAAATTGTCGAATCAGCATAGTTTTAGACAAGACGGCATAGACCCATGTTTAGACAATTTTTTGTTTACTTTAGAAAGTAATAACTTTGAATTTGTGTAAGGTGCGATGATTAACATGGTTTGGAAAAAAAAAGACCTTTCTACAAAGGAATAGTGAATCAAACATTATACACGAATTGACATAATTAAACATGTTACAAATCATTAAATATAGTTTATTCACATAAGGTATTTTGTAATTTTCCATTTCGTCAGTGCCAGCGATAAAGTCGCCAAAATGATACAACAGACGCCAAGTGGAATATTATCACTAGTAACTTTTATAGGCACAATTTTAAAACAAATAGCAGACTTTTCTAAGAAGTCCGGTTAGAGTTTCGATGGTCAGCTTTCGAAAGGATGCAGCGTTAGAACGGCGGCCAAATAGGCCACCTTTTTGATGGCGTCTGGCCACACTAAACCGCTACACTTGTCATCCTGTTAGTACACACAGTTGCTGAGCAATTGCACTTTTCTTACTGGTATCAGGTTCTTTCCACCTGCAGGATGATATATGGGTCATCCACTGCAGTTGTTTTCCTACGGCAACCACCACCATTCTTTCTAACAGTTGCACCTATGATTTGGAAGGCTTTTCCAAGCGCGCAAAACGACACTTTTGTTGATTCTGAACTCTTCAGCTCCACTGGTCAAACTACGCCTCTCCTCCAGCTTTCCGATCATTCTTCAGAGTGAAGTGTGTAAAGCATTCGCCCGTGGGGGATGCCTTAATTCTTAGTTATCTTCGTGACCTAGGGGTGTGGGAGTGAATGAAGAACCAGGCGTTGCCATAATCTAAATATCTCTTTATTAAGATCTTAACTTAAACACTATGCAATGATAATATTTATATTTAAACTTAGCGGATCTGAGGTGAGAAACGCACAATACATTTTTCCAAATAGGCGCGACCTAATCACTATACTTAACTTTACCACCTGTTCTTAATCTCAGTTTATACGCAGTTCCTAATATTAACTTGAATGATCCTACCTCTAAGTCCTAGGTAGCAGCTACACTTTCGAATCTTCAATGTAATTTCCTTATCTCGCGTGGAATGGTATCCACCTTGCTTGAACACACTTTCACGGATAGCTGACACTGGAATATCGGCTTACTTCAGCTTACACGCTTAAACTCCGAATAGCATAATCACTTCCCCAAAAGCCACCTCGCTTACGCTAAGCTTCTGCTATTTAAAAGGTTCATAATTTGAATAATCACGCTTCGCTTCCGGATTTGGTTGGGAAGGATTTGCCTTTTTTGGCCCCAAAGAACGCAAGAGGAGTTTTTAGTGGAAAACGCGATGAGCCCGTCACAAGTGGTCCGGGTGATTTCTTCTAGCCATATTTCACGAAAGAACTCACTTGTACTAGCAACGAATGTCTTTAATTGCTTTCCTTTCATCCTTTTATTGCATTGCTTCTCAAACTTTCTATATCGGGTACCCAATTCCCAGTCATAATTTTCCTTGCGCCCCCCCCCCCACACATACAATGATAATGCATTGAATGCAATAATAGTGTACTTTGACGCTAAAACTACATGTGTGTGAATTATAAACAGTACAAATTATCAATATAAGTATTAAATTTTGTATACGTTACTTACATTTAATACATATTTTAAGTTGTGCCTTTAAGTAACAGGATAAGTACTGTGTATTTTTCATAGTTCAGAATGTATTTTGTTTTGCTTCAACTCAGTAAATTTATAATTTTCTAAAATACTCTTTTATTTTCAATATGCTGGCGCCCCCCCCCCCCCCCGTAAGGTTATCACGCCCCTCTAGGGGGGGGGCGTGCCCCAAAGTTTGAGAAACGCTGTTGTATAATTTTAATATTTTCTTAATTGAAATGAATTGCTTTTGTTTTAAAAATCTGTAACATGGATTTTATTATCACTTTTCTTTGTACGGTTTTCGGGAAAATATTAGCAGTTTTTTCATCTTACACTGGTTTTTTTTTTAAAGTTGTGAAACATATTCTCAAATTTACCATATGTTGCTTGTATTTTTTGCACGATTTTTATTAAATAGATATTTCTGCAAGAAATCAAAGCTTCAAAGGTATTTGAAAAACTTATCTTTAGGAAATTTTTCTTCAAATTTTCTCACAGATGCAAGTATATAAAAAAAACAGATAAACGCTTTCTCACGAAAAATGTAACGGAAAAAGGCAATTTTGTATTCCAATAATTCTAAGAAAATAAATATTCGATTTCAAATAAATATGATTC
>BMAV01027578.1:335668-360574 GCA_019973955.1 Trichonephila inaurata madagascariensis | reverse complement strand
CTTAAAAAAGATTTGTTGCTAAACACAACAATCCATACAGAGCTTCGAGACTTTAAGTTTCGTAAGTACTTGTTGAGCCATTAAATGTAATTTGAATATTTAGACTTAAATGAATGATAAAACAATTCCAATATAGAACCAATTCCATATAATTAAATGATATATTTAAATTAATTAAAATATATTATTTAAATTAATTAAAGTATTAAAATTTGAAACAAAACTTATTTTCCTTCAGAAGTAGAATCAAGATACATACAAAAGATTTTGAAAGCCAGAATATTAAGTGAGACAGGAACTAGACTTTAAAAGTATATCTTTGAATTCATGTAACAGCAGCCAAAAGATTTGAAATTTTGTACAAATATTTTTTGACAAAACAACCCAGATATTTTAAAATAGTTTTGGAAATAATTGTATGTTCAATATGGTAAAAGGAAATTTAAATTATTATTTAAATCAATTTTTAAAATATAAGGTAAAAATTTAAAAGTATATCAATAATATAACCTTATTTTTATTAAATATATTTTACACTAGCTGGTATACCCATTCTTCGCACAGGTGAATTGAAAAATTAAACAATACAGACTGAAGGATAAAGGAGTTTTTAATCAGTTAATTCTACGGGAATGGTAAATTAAACCAAAAAAAAGTTTTTTGCATATCTCAGCTAAATAAAAAACCATGTTTGCTTAATTTTAAGTCTGTAGATATAACAGCTGATAAAAAAGATTTTTTAAAAATTTATAATGCCCGTAACTCTCTTGTGGGTCGATTTTTGAAAACATCTTCCTTCTGCTCAGCAAAAATAACACATTGTTACAAATTTTGTGTAATAAACTCTTAAAATAGTGTAAATAATTTGTATCTGGATGTGTAATACATTAATATAAAATCTCTATGTACAATATATTAAATTTAACGAACAATGTCTCTATATACAATATTAAATTTAACGAACAATCTCTCTATATACAATATTAAATTTAACGAACAATCTCTCTATATACAATATTAAATTTAACGAACAATCTCTCTATATACAATATATTAAATTTAATGAACAATCTCTCTATATACAATAGATTAAATTTAATGAACAATCTCTCTATATACAATAGTCAGTTCAAAACAGGTCTAAAAAACAGTAGGGTGAAATGAATCTGCAAGCAGCGGGGGGTAGAGGAACGCAAGACGTTTGACATTGTCGATGGGGTGAGGACTGGGTTGGATGAAACAAGCCCAAGCAAGGGGTGAGAGGGATGCATGACCTTTGACACTCTCGACTGAAATAAATGATCCCTATTTGAAACGGATATTGTTCACCATTTCATTGGTTTTAATTTTATTTTTGCAGAACCCTAATTTTTTTTTCTGTAATAAAAATAGCGTAAGTTATTCCTTATAACATTAGCTATTTGCCGGTGAAAGTTTCGTCAAAATTGGTCCAGCCGTTTCAAAGATTAGCCGGAACAAACAGATAAGACAGACAAAAATTTTAAAAATTGATTTTTTCATATAAGTACCTTATATACTTTTAAATGCATTTAGTAAAAAGCTGTTAATTTCAAATTACAAACAGACACTTCATTCTTATTTATATGTATAGATAAGAAAAAATTAATAAATTTTTGCAAAAAATATATATTAAATTTATTAATTAATGGTATATGTGAATTTCTTTTCAAACATATATTTTTTCATTTAAGAACTTATTACATTAAATTTATTTAAAAGAAGGAAAACAATTCAAACATATTCAGACAAAATGAAAAAAATGTAAATTTCTGTTATTGTAACATCTACAAATCATATATAATCTTCGCTTCTACAACTTTATGTAGATTGTGAATGCAACAGTAAATAAAATATTAGTAAAAAAAAAAAAAAAACAGAACCTTTAAAAAAATAATAATTTTTTTTATTTTACTGGAAACTTGTAGTAATTATGTAAATTTAAGTGATTGATCACAAAGTCTTACCAGAAATACCACATTTGGTAAAATGTCATTGCAGGTGATCTACAACACATTGTCCCACAGCAATATTCATAAATACTGCAGCTAAAAAAAGAAAGGGAAAAAAACAACAACTTAATTTAGAAAATATATTTGTATAAATTGTTTTTTAAAAAAACAAAACTAAGCAATAAATATTGACAAATTTTTGAAGTTCCTTTCAGTGGCATAACAGAGAATATTAGGAATATAGAATGTAGGAATATGTCTTTAAATCTTTTTTATTGATTATATCTCATCAAAACACTGTCTATTTAAAAACATTACTGAACATTTGTTTTTGTCATGTAATCAAACATTACAGTTAAGTCTGGAATTAAAGTTATATACTTTCTATTGAACTTAACTGAACATAAGATATCAGAATCAGTATTTCAATTTTTAATTTTCTTACCTTACTTCCCCTTATAAAAAAACCCATACAGTATTAATTCTTTAAGGCACATGTAACAAGTTATAAATATTCTTTTTAAATTTCATCATAGAAAGACATCAATCACACAAATAACAGATGGCAATCACCTGATCTAGAAAAACAGCTGGCGATATGAAATACAAATAAAAAGTGAAACATCTTTTTTAATAATAAGAATCTATATAGCAACACTTAATCCAAGTAAAAGCAAGAAATTGTTTAAATAACTGAAGCAGCAATCTCTTACACATTTTGTATTAAATAAATCATAAATATTGATTTTTATTTTAATTAAAGCAAATGATTATAATACTTATATACAAAGCAAATTTTCACATCTGCCATATATCAGAAAATTCATCCATTACATGGTAATGTGGAAATCATTAGTATCCTAAATGAATAAGCACTATTGGTGCTGATTATTATTTTAAATATGATATTTAAAAGAAACTGTCCATTTTTTACTAGTTAAAAACTACTAATTTTATTTAAAAATTTATAAAGAGAAAAAATTTATACAAGCAAGCATTGCAAGGAATAAAATACAGCAATGATGTACAAAAAACATTCCTAATCTTAATTGATACAGAAATTTCAATATTTAAATGTAAAAGAGGATTCAAACTGAGAGTTTCTTTGAAAGTAGAAAATAAATTACTATTTACAAAAATATTCTCAACATAAGGTTAACAGATTGATATCTTAAATGCATAACTTTTACCAAGGCCTCAACATAATACATTAATTCTAAAATAATGTTATGCACTGATACTCTAAGTAATAAGGACAAATTATACACGAGTGACAAAAATTAAAAATAATGGTACTTTTATTATAATCAGGCACAAATGTCACTTCGAGAGCAAAGATAAATGAAATGTCCTAGAAAGAAATCTCATTTGATGGTTTATCGCTTACATCTGACTAAAAAAGTATTAAAATCACAAATGAAATTATTTTTAAGAGCAAATTAAAAGTGTATAAAGAATGACAGTTAAAACCTTCATAAGTAAATATATTAATAAATGATTAATATCAGTTAATTCCTAAAATAGATGAGATTTAACACATTAAAACACATAAAATTATTAAACACATAACATATTAAATCAAGAATTTTTGCCTTGAAATTCCCAGAGTATTTAAAAATATGCCTCTTTAAAACTGAGCTATGGAAAGATAATTCTTAAAAAAATATATGCACAATAGAGATATTTCATTAAATTATTCTATAAATCAAATAAATATAAATTCTTTTAAAGAATTTTAATTTGTTTTCCTTTTTTAAGTCTTAATAACGAAGAAACCAAATATATATATATATATATACACTATCTACCAATAAGTCACTGGACATGTGATAAAAGAGATAACTAAAATTTATTCATATTCAATAGCTGGTAGAGCCTGTACCTTAGGCAATTGCAGCCTTAACCTTCTGGGGCATGATTTCCACTAGTGTTTGGATGATGGACAGGGTTTTTTTTTTGGCACTAATTTGGAGAAGACATGCAAGTTCTTTCGTCGATTTTGAACAATTGCTGCACCCTTTAATTCGGTGATCCAACTCATCTCGGAGGTTTTCTACACGATTCAAGTCTAGACTATGGGCAGGTCAGTTCACCCTATTGTCATTATACCAATCCATGGTGGACTTTGCAGCAGGACATGGCGTTATCATCCTGAAATAATAAAGATCCAACACACACAACTGCCACATTGTCGTCTAGAACAGAGGAGTTAAAGTAGGTATTGAGCCTACCATGAATTGGGATCAAAGGCACCAGTCCATACTACGAGAAACATCCCCAGACCATAATTCCACTTTCATCAAATTTTACTGTAGGCACAAAGCATTCTGGCAAAAAGTGTTCTCCAGACATACAACAAACTCCGTCACTGCCATCTGACTGGTAAAGATTGAATTTTGATTAAATCACTCTAGAAAATCTGTTTCTACTCCTCTATAATCCAATTTCGAAGTGCCTTGCACCATCTCAAAGGAAGAGGGTGGTTGGATTTTGTAATCAAAAGCTTATGGGTGGCAGCATGACCATGGAAACCAAGCAAATGTGCTTCCTTGTGAATGGTATTTATCAAAGTAACAGTCCCAGATACTTGTTGGGACTTATGGTGTATATGAGCCATCGGTTCAAGTGTAGTACAGGGGAACCACTTAGCGTAGTCCTTTTTTTTGGCGACTCAAAGTGATCGCCAAGGTACTTTTCTGGAATTGTTTATTATTTTTTTAGAATGAATTCAATATCTCACCATGACATTTAGATAAAAATTGCCAAATCCAAAGAAAAATCACCAAATTCGAAGTGCCCCCCCCCATACTACACTTGAACCGGGTCATCTATTTGGTGTAGTTTTTCTAAATTTCTTTGGTCAGAACTAATTGGTCTTTATCTCCGAGTTTCATGGATTTGCCAGGTTGAAGCACATTCTAACAATCACCACTAATCTTGCAATTTTTAATCAGAAAGGACACTGTCAATTTTGGAATGTTTAACTCACTGGATATGTTCCTTAAGGATCGGCCATTTCTGCAATATCCGACAACTATATGCCCTTCTTGAAGTCAGACAGCTCTAAATTTTGTAGCATCTTGCATGTGACTAATGGCAATGCTATTTCTTATACGATATTTAAGTACAGAAGTCTTGACCTAGATCGGGACTGCAGATATCTTCATTTGCATAGGTGTCCAATACTTATTGGTAGATAGTGCATATATATGTTCCTCTGCATATGTATGTGTACTTATATATATACATACACGAATTTTTGGTACTTGCGTATCTTTGCTATAATGCCAATGTTCAAGATAACTCATCAAGTTGGCAACTCCGATTTTGCATGTGTCATGCACACTGAATTAGCAGCCATGAGCTTTGTTTCATATAATGTTACCAATATGGTTGCAATAATATGCAAGTACCGAATTTTTTGAAGAAATAATCATAATTTAAAAATATATATTACGCACCTTTAACTAAACTCTTAAATATACCATGAGATAAATACGACTGAAGATCTCTCACATAAACTACTTAAATAAATACAAACATTATTCAGCTATCCTTTTGAAAAATATAAATATTTAACAAAGAACAATAATTTTTTTTTCAAAAAAACAATACATATACATTTAAAGATAAAACTATCAAATAAAATACTTACTGAAAATATTTGATGTCTCCATTTTCAAATATGTAACGACACTCTTTAGCTATGGCCTTTAAATAAAACAGAAACACTTAATTAATAAATGTACTTGGATAAAATATACTCCATATATCAAGAACAAGAAAATAAGATAAACATACACACATATACCTTCATTATACATTAACTAACAACAGCCAAAGAACAACCGATTTATGCAAAACAGTGTTTCCAACAACCAAGTAATCACAAAAATACATGTAGATAGAAATGTAATTCCCACCTTTTACATTTTTAAAAAACAATGCACACAACTTTTTTTGAATACTATTATATTCATTATTTTGCAGAAAGTGAAAATCTCAAAGAAACCATGCTGGTAGTCATATGAGAAAAACCACAACACAAGAGGATACATATGTATCTTAATAACAAAACTAACAGGCTTCTTTTGGATATCAGCAAGAGAAGTTCATAGTTTGGAACTGCAACCAACATTTGTGTATCTGCCAAAACAATTTATTGAGGATTGAATCAAGCTAGATGTGACATGCATGAAAGCCTATTAAATACCAAGGCATCATTATGATTATTCTTTGCCAAAAATGTAAAGAATATATTCGTAGGATAATCAACAATGATCTAGAGTTGTATTCTTTGACTAATCTGGATTCACTATATTTCTAGATACTAACAACTAATGTGTAGGGAGATCCATTTCTAATCCCACAATGTTCATGGGGTTTATTTATATGGCCTAGAAGTCAAGGTACATGCATAGTGAGAGTAATATTGCACTGAGGATAAAAGCCTTTTGTAATACATCAACAAATGGGTTCAGTCCTAGGAGAGCCCACACCCTTGGCACGAATTATTTTGGGTTGGCAATAATTGTGCCATCTTGGTAACCCTACTTTGATACACTAGATATGGTAAACCTGTTTCTGGAAATTTCGTACTTTATCGGCGGGCATTTCGAATTTCATTTTGTTTTGGCTAACCAGGCTGGAATGGTTGCGTGTGTGAAGGAATATATCTTAGAATTTTTTACTTTGTTGAATGCGAAAAGTTAGAAAGAATTGATTGAATAGTGTATGAAGGAAGGACTGATTGCTTAGAGTTATGAATGTCCTAAATGTAACGATAGGCATGATGTAACATGGTCGAAAATAAAACGCTTTCTTCGAAATTGCACCAGCCACGCCAAAGGTATGTTCGACCATTACCTCGCAGAATAAAAATGGCGGCGCTCACACGATCATTCACTTAGCGATCACTCACCCCTTTGACTTTAAAATCTGTTGTTATGCTGTACCCTCCACTCGGAAAAGATCAGCAGTAAGAAAGTAAGTGCTGTTTTTTAATCTTAAATGCTTAATTTCTGTATTGTTTACATATATTTTCATTATGCATCCACCTTATCTCTCTGTATTCACTTGCCGCCATTGTCGGTTTCGCTTGTCGCCAAGGGTGTGGGCTCTCCTAGGATTTTACCCAACAAATGTTATGGCAATGAATTTTGAAGTCAAACCAAAATGATACTAATAGTGTTGTTTTCAAACTCAAAACTGAATAAAAGGGAAACAAGATGGCATGATGTAAATACAACATTTGGACAGTTTATATTGCAATGAACAATATGGAAAAAAATCAAAATACTACAAAAAGAATATAAAAAAAAACATTAAATGGTACTTTTCCATTTCACCAGCACAAACACTTTATTGGCGACAACACATAATATACATGTTAGTTCACATTGGTTTTTCATCTATTTTTGATGCATTACAAAAAAGATGTTACTGATAAGAAAAGACTGACTTGTTTTGAAAATGTGGTCGTAAAAGGTTATCAGCGAGAATATTTGTTTGGCATCGGCGGTATCATTTTCGGCGACCATTGCTTGCACCAGCGAAACAGAAAAGTACTAATTGAACAAAATAATTACATCATTATGAAGAAACTTCTAAAAAAAAAACAGTCAATCAATCTTCTTTTTGTGTGATCCCTTCAAACACCAAATTGCCCTCAACAGGTTTACCTTTTACATACTTCCTTTTACCAAACTTTCTTCCCCAATCTCATGTTTTTTACCAATTACCTTCATTTATAATAACAATCATACAAATCTTGTGATAAAACATACATTCAGTATTCTCATTCATATGCAATTTTTTAACAATATACTAATTCAAAGACCTCCCCAACCAAAGATTTGCACTCCTTATGCTTCAGACCACATCATGGGGATTATCTCCTCACAATTTCAATTAAATCAACTAATAAATTTTTTCTTTTCTCTCAATTTTGTTCAATTCCCACACTTTAGGCATTCAACTACCTAGTAATCAAATTTTCTCTTGTACAAAATTGCTTTTATGATTAAAACAAGAAACTGTGTTAATCCTTGTATTGGATTAATTTTGATCAGCCTTCCAGTACTCACATGTATAAGCAATTTGCAAAAAAGTAAAATGGTTTAATTATTGCTGTTATACAATTAGTGAGGTTGGCAGAGATAACAGAGCAATGGTCCGCTAGTTTTGCACATAAAAAGGGTAGCTATTTTGACAAACTTATCACCTAATTTGACAACATGCTGTGCCAAACACAATACATTAATATAGGATTACACCTAGAATGAGATTCTTATAGGTCTTGTTCAGTCTTTTTTCCCCCCCAAGAGGTGCAATTAACCGAAAAACTCTCACAGGACTGATGTATTTTTACAGAGTGTAGATAGCAAAAATATTGAAAGCACTCAACATGTTCAGGATGCTCTCGGTAGATGTGTTTGCAAATGGAATTACCAGTCTCAAATAGTGTGAGAGCTCAAAATTGCCTTGAAAGACAGAAAGATGGGGCCATATCCTCCAAGCTTTCCAAGACAGCTCAGTGGAAAATATGTAGTAAACATGCATAAATACAGGAGAAAGTCATTTCCCTATAGATTTATCTGTCATCATTCCAGCTGAAAAGAAAACTTTAAGCCCTTTTAGAAATTACTCCAATGAACAGATTTATTTTGCTTTTCCTCACAAGGCAAAATCTATTCCATTTTAAATTTTACTTCATGCACACAGCATCTTTATTTAAAATAATAGTTACATTAATCAACAATTATTATAAAATATTCTCAAAATTTTGGTTCTTCAGCAGTTGCCAAATAGTGTATTTATTAAGAATATAATTTGATTTATAACTCATTACAAAGTGTAGTTAATAAAAACTTATATGCTGGTAGAGGTTTATATAAGCAGAAGTATTTAAAAATTATTTAAATTCTTTATCAAACTGAGCCAATAAAAAAAATTAATCCAAAATATAAAAATTCCACCATATACTGAATGAAAAAAATTAACATGACTTACTAAAACTTATTTTCTGAAAAATCTGGCTTTGATATAAGCATTAAATTGATTTCTAATCAAACTAAAAACATAACAGAAGTAACAAATGAAAATGGCATTAAAATTATGTAACCAATTTTTTAAAAAATGCATTTATTAACAAGTGAAGATAAGAGATGTAAATGTTTGTAAAAATAATAATTTTTTTTCTTTACTATAAACTTCGAGAGCAAAAAACGATTTCATTTAATCACATATGGAATTTTAAAATTAATTTGAGATTTCAAGCAACTTTTACTTATTTAGAATTCTCAATGTAAGTAAAAATCTCTAAGGATTAAGATAAAATAAAAATGCGAAAATTTTCTTACAGCTTGTGCTAGATACAGGAGTAAGAAGCAGATCTGATAAAGTATTGGTGACATGATGTCTATTCAAATTTGAGAAAAGGAACTGTACATACGTAAGTACACATGTACTACTAGTTGAGAAAGCGGAAAGAGATGAAAAGAGAATTCAAATTTCAGAATGTTCTCTCGGCGTTTGCAAAATGGATTGTTTTGTGGAATAAACTTTACAATCCGAATACATTACATGGGAATACCAATGCGGCGTAATATCAATGCACATTATTCATCCTTGTATTACATACATATTTACAAACATTGTTACACTACTGTATTCATTAACATACAACATTACTACATCTACATAAAAACCCTTATCCTCTCTGCTGCTACTCAAAAACAAATCTCGTTTGTTCTGGAATAATCGGTTGCAGCTAATAAAACTAAACCGTGTGTTTTCTTATGGATTGTCAAGTAAATTTACTGGAAAATATCCTGTGGAATCAATCAAAAAAATCTTTTAGATGATTTTTGTTTAAAAATATGAAATTGAGTTCCAAAACAAGTGAATGATAAGATTTCTTAAAAATATATTTTATTGTATTATTCCGTTGAAAAGAAATAAATTGAACAGCTTAATCTATTATTTGTTTTAATGATGAGATTGTTGCAATGTTTATTATCGAAGGCTAGAAGTAAATTTTAATATCAAATATTTATTTTTGACTTGGTGGCACTATTATCTTTAAACCGGCTTACTTCGATGAACTCAGTCCACCATTGAATCCTGCACGTGTCAACAACCAATATGGCTACTCAGGATAAACTGACTAGAATTGCTATTGTCAATAATGACAAATGTAAACCTAAGAGATGTAAACAAGAATGCAAGAAATCGTGTCCTGTTGTTCGAATGGGAAAATTGTGTATTGAAGTTACCCCAGCTGATAAAATCGCACTTGTATCTGAAAATCTCTGTATAGGATGTGGTATCTGTGTCAAGAAATGCCCTTTTGAAGCAATTTCAATCATCAACTTACCTAGTAATCTTGAAAAGGATACAACTCACAGGTATAATCAGAACTCATTTAAACTCCACAGACTGCCAACGCCTCGACCTGGAGAAGTACTAGGATTGGTGGGAACAAATGGTATTGGAAAGTCAACGGCTCTCAAAATTTTAGCTGGTAAACTAAAGCCTAACCTTGGAAGATTTCAAGATCCTCCTGATTGGACAGAAATATTGGCTTATTTTCGAGGATCAGAATTGCAAAATTATTTCACAAAGATTTTAGAAGATGACCTTAAAGCTATTATTAAGCCTCAATATGTTGATCAAATTCCAAAAGCAGTCCAAGGCTCTGTACAACAACTTTTGGATAAGAAGGATGAGCTAAAGAATCAAGATTCTATATGTAAAATGCTAGATTTACAAAATGTTCGGGAACGACAAGTTCAAGAACTGTCTGGTGGAGAACTGCAACGATTTGCATGTGCTATTGTTTGTATTCAGAAGGCTGATATCTTTATGTTTGATGAGCCTTCCAGTTATTTAGATGTCAAGCAGCGTCTCAAAGCTGCCGAAGCAATTCGTTACTTGATCCATCCTGATAAGTATATAATTGTGGTGGAACACGATTTGTCCGTTTTAGATTATTTATCTGATTTTATTTGTTGCTTGTATGGTGTACCTGGTGCTTATGGTGTTGTTACCATGCCTTTCTCTGTTCGGGAAGGAATCAACATTTTCTTGGATGGCTTCGTGCCAACAGAAAATCTTCGTTTTCGAGATGTTTCCTTAGTTTTCAAAGTCTCTGAAAATGCTATTGAAGAAGAAATTAAAAGAATGTGCCGCTATGAATACCCTAAAATGTACAAAACTTTGGGAAGTTTCAAGATGTCTGTCGAAGCTGGAACTTTCACGGATTCGGAAATTGTTGTCATGTTGGGGGAGAATGGAACAGGTAAGACTACCTTCATCAGAATGATGGCAGGAAAGTTGCAACCTGATGGTGGTGGAGATATCCCAGCTTTGAATATCAGTTACAAACCTCAAAAGATTTCGCCCAAGTCTCAAGGCAGTGTGCGTCAGTTATTGCATGAGAAAATTAGAGATGCTTACATTCATCCACAGTTTATTGCTGATGTAATGAAACCATTGCTGATTGACAATATCATCGATCAAGAGGTGAGGAACTTGTCTGGGGGTGAGTTGCAGAGAGTTGCCTTAACTCTCTGTTTGGGTAAACCAGCGGATGTTTACCTTATTGATGAACCTTCTGCTTATCTGGATTCCGAACAACGTTTAGTTGCAGCCAAAGTTATCAAACGTTTCATTCTTCATGCAAAAAAGACGGGATTTGTTGTAGAGCACGATTTCATCATGGCAACCTATCTTGCTGATCGAGTTATTGTATTCGAAGGGTCACCTTCTGTAGAAACAACTGCCAACACACCTCAGAATTTGCTGCCTGGAATGAACAAATTCCTCGAGCTGTTAAATATCACATTCCGAAGAGATCCCAACAATTTTCGACCACGTATCAATAAATTGAATTCGGTGAAGGATACAGAGCAGAAGCGAGGCGGCAACTTTTTCTTTTTAGAAGATTAATGCCCATTAGATTATAATTGAATTTGTATTCTTTTTGTCAAAAGAATTACCATGAATAATTTAAAGTGGATTTTTTAAAATGATTTCTAAATGCGTATAAACTTTTGTATTACTGCTGATGCTGTCAGATGAAAGCATTTTTTGTGAGATATTTTGTTAAAACCAGAGTTTAGTACTTTTGAATCATTCAAAATTTATTTATTTGTACGCATTAAAATGATTTAAAGTATTATTATGAATAAAAATGTGATTTTTGTAAAAAAATTAGTGCAATTAGTAAGAATTGTTGAAATTAAAGCTGAAAAAGCATTAAAGTTGTAAATTGAAAAAAGCAGTAAAATTGATTTTTTATTAGGTCAAATATAGGTTTGGACGTTTTCATTTTTATATTGAGTTTTTAAAGGATATATTATTGATAAATATGACAGAAAGCAATGTATTTTGTTATAAGAATTGAAATATTGACATCTATCAATCAGTTTGTTGAATTGATACTTTGCATGAATACTAAATAAAGTAAATACTTTATTGGGAAGTATTGTTGTATGTATTTACTGAAAGTATTATGTAATTTTTTAACTGTATGTATGGATGAGTATTGCATTGTGGAACTAGTTTTGATATCACAGGACACACTCCAAGTTGTTTATGTTCGCCAAGATGAGTGATATCATTACAATATGGTAACCTTGATATTTTTGCAGTTTTTGGAAGTTTCTACTATTTTTTAATTGATATTCATTATTAATGTTAATATATATTATGTAATTATTTTATGAATAATATAAAAATACAATTATATGCAATCCTATAGTATTATATTTATTTATAAATATTTTAACATTTATTATTTATGAATAATTTTTATATTACAATACAATGATTTTATTCTTTTTATAATTACTATTAAATTTTATTATTATTATATACTGTATAATATTATTAGTACATGTAACTTTTTATTATATTATATAGTCATTCATTATTTATTTATTGATCTTGGTTATTCTCAATCTCATCCTATATTCTTCTTTTAAAATATATTTCAATGTATTTCAAAACAATTTTTTAAAATTATCTTCCTTGCAATTTGATACCACTAGGCTGCCATCTTGGATTTCATCCCAGCGACAAGCGCTGCTTGGCATGATTCCTTTATTGCGCCAAGCAGTGCTTGGTGTCATGCTCCATGATATCAAACTAGAACCTAGTGGTCAAAGTTATATACTTCATAAATAGTAATGTTCACACTTTAATTCTACTAAAGCAGCGGTCTTCAAACTTCCATGAAACCCTGGGGTTTCATAAGGAAATAATAAATGTGCATGCAAAATGTATTTTCCATCATTTGCTATGGATCGTAAAGTAAATGTTATTGAACTGAAGGAACGACAAAACCAATGTTTCTCTCAATTTGAATCTTGTGTGAAAAATGGAATCCTAATGTGAAAAATAATTTACAATGTTTTAACTTTTAAGCAATTTTCTATTTAAAAGTGAAAAAAAAAGGCATAATTCAGGAACATGTTTTAGGATTAAACCGAATGTGAGGAATTGCTTATCTCAACAGGCAGAGTTCTACGACTGGACTATAAATCCATTACAATAAAAATCAGGATGACTGAAGTATCAACAGATTCTATGTTAAAATGTAAATATGAATAAGAAATCTCTTGGTTTTTGTATAAAAATTTACTTAAAATATCCTCAGATATTTGCCAGAGCTTTATTGCCTTTTGTTACAACATATTTGTTAAAAAAGTGTAATAAGTCAGAAAAAATAAATTAAACTCTGCACATGAAATATATTTATGAATAATAACTATGGAACTAGAGAAAACAAACTCATCTCGGTTATTAAAATAGGAAATTTTATTTATACTTTAAAAAATATTGCAAAATAAAGCTATATAACTTTTATTATAATAAAAGAAAGGATTTGACAAATGAAAAGTTTTGCCAATGAAGGATAGGTAATTAAAATCTAAATATTTGTAACTAAGGCTCCTAAATTTTAAGTTGCAAATTCTTGCAGAATACACAGGTTTCTTCATACAATTATAGTCAGTTTACTACCAATCAAAACATATTTAAAGGGAAAATAATTTTCCTTGTGTGTGTGGAAAAATAGATACAAAATGTATCTACCAATAGTTTCGGTACTTGTATTATCACAATGCCAACATTTAAGATAACTTGACAAATTGGCAACCATGTGCTTTGTTTCATACAATGTCACCAATATGGTTGCGATAATATGTAAGTGCCATAATTTCAATAGACAACACTTCGACAATTTGTGTAAAAAAATTCAAGTACATCCCGCTTACTATATATAATGCAAAGGTTGGTGACACCTGGAGAACAAATTAATATCAATGTGTGGATTATATTAATTTTTTTTAATAACAAATACAAGAACTTTAAAATACCTATAACATATATTGATAAACTTTAAATATTTTAAGATATATTCTGAGAATGGAATGGGGTTTCTTTAAAATACCTTATAATGCTTTGAATTCCTTGAGTCAAAATTAGATGACCACTGCGCCACCTTATCATACAAAATGCGGAGAACTCATAGTGGTATGTAGAAGTTAGGAAAGAGTAAATTTTCAGTTTAGATAGAATCTGTGTAATTTTGTATTAAAAAAGTAAAAAAAAATAGCAAATATAGGTTTGAGCTAGAAAACCTGTCAAAAGATCTTGGTTTTTATTCATACGTTGATACTTATATGCATTTCCTTTGTAAAGTATTGGAAAAAAAATTATAAATACCTACATTGATATTTTGTTTCTTCATACCTAATAAAATAACACAAAATAAATTTTAAAAAATTCCTGCTTTAAGATTTGCATGAAACTCTTAAATTTGTTTACAGAATTGTAAGATTTTTTTTTTTAAAGAAAAACAATGAAATTGCAGTTTTTAATATAAAAGTTATATTTTAAATAATGTTAATTTATTTTATGTTCTTTATTAATAATTTTTAGAATTTTGTATGATCAAGTAAAAATATATAAATGCTTAGGTTTGTATGTGTGAGCAATTCACAATTATGCTGCAAAATATTGTTTTCATATTTGATCATTATCTTGCTCGTAAAATTTGGTTAAAAAGGTACCTGTTGCTAATTATAATTTTTTAACATTTTTCTGAAAGGCTTATACCAAATCAAATTTGGGCTCGTAATAACAATGAAAATAGAATTTTGCAGATTTGCAAAGCTATTTGATTTGGAAATTCAGTAAAATTTTAATCCTACTACATTTGAGAAAATACAAAATTATGTATACAAAGAAAGCATTTATCTTAATTCAATAAAACTAAATTAAAACTTGAGAAATTAACATTTTTGCTTTAAAATACTGAAGATTCCAAATTATTTATATTTGCGGATTTTCTTTCCTTCAAACAAGAGATACAATATTATGCGTGACATGTAATCATCATTTGTAAATGTCAAATACGAATTAGGCTACTTAATTTTATTACATAACCTTCTAAATACATATTCCCGGAGTTTTTTTTTTAAAAAAATTACGTAATTCAAGTCGATTGCTTTGACTTAAAAATCGTTTCTGCTCCAGACAATGTTCAGACCTTCGAAAAATATTTTCGTAAATTGTTACGGAATACATAATTTTTTGTAAATTTTTTATTATTTTCAAAACACTTTATCGCATAACAGCTTATATTTGAAGAGGAAAAGCGAAGGTTTAATTCATTTCCTTTTAAATATTAAAATACAGTCGGACCTCTCTCTCTATTTAACGAAGTCTCTAAATCCCGAAAAGAAGTTCATCTTTTAATATACATCATAAACCACATAAAACAAATTTTAAATTCATAAACACTATATATTAAAAAAAGCAATTATTTACACTTTTTTGTAAATAAATATATATCTTACCCATCAAAAAGAAAAAGAATGTCAAGGAATATACTGCATTTTAACATTAAGAAAATAATTTTAAATCAAAATTAATGAATTTTAAGTACATTTTCTAACTTAAAGCATACAAGTAATTTTAAACATAAACACATGCATCCTTAAATTTAATTACTCATAAAATCTGTCAATTTTATTTAATTTTTTTTTTTTTACTGAAAAAAATGCTTTGTTTCATAATATACGTCTCACAGCTTTGCAATGCACCTAAACTCTCTTTATGACCACCATAAAATGTGTTAAAAGAGAGAATAACTTGAAATGGTGAGAAATATACTTAAAACATAGGGAGAAAAAAGTTGAATCACAAGAAAAAAATTATATAAAAAATACACTTCGGTTATTTTACGAAGAAAATCGTGAAATGTTCTTGGTTTCAGGAAAAAATTCGTAATATGTAGGTTCGACTGTAATTAAATTGAGAAATGCTTTATTCATTTCGTAATAAAATAATACAGAACAAAAAATATCGTGACTTCGATTTTCAAATATTATTATCAATAATAAGTTCTGATTTATATAAACAAAGATCACATCATATATATATAAATAACCCTTCTCTGAAATAATTCCACTTCAAATTTCATTGAGCTTGCATTTTGCGCTCAGATTTTCTTAATGCTTTCGTAAGATTTCTTTCATTTTAATCTTCTATATTCTCACTAGATGGCGACACGGAACTACAAGACATGAAACTTGTTTGAGGCTCTTGAACATCTGAATTATGTATTGCTAGTTTTAGCAGATCATATTAATTCACATTTGTATCTTTTAAAGGGTAAAAAAAGTGCCTGCATTTAAAAAATCAATACTTTAAAAAGTAATCATTATTATTTGTATTCAAATTGAGAATCTGTTTCTCTCTCACTTTACCTCGGAAATTAAAACGATTTGGTTGGTTCAGAGTGAAACTCCTTACTAAATATCATTACTGTTTGAAAGTTTTATTTTATTAAAAAAATTAATTAATTAATCTAAAATAGACTGCTTTAGTTATATTTGTCTTTTGTTGGAAATTATCTTAAGTGTCAGTTTCGTATGGATGGCTAAGATGTAGAGTTTGCTATCGACATGCAAACAGAACACTGAAGTATACGGTTTGATCTCTCAAGTTTAAGAACTGATGCACGCGATGTCTTCTGCCTATTTCTCTTCTTTGTGAGACAGTAAAGTATTAATTTGGTTTCACAAATTTATATTAAAATAGAAAATTTATTTGGCATTCAATGATGGTGCAGAGAAACTATGTTCGCGCGTTCATCTATTTTGCTGTTTCTCAATGAAAGTTTTTCGTGCGCTTGAAGATTCTTGCGTTTAGAAAATTTTGAGTTCTTTCGGAGATAAATGGAATTTGGAAGGAAATTAAAAGCAACAATTTTGCTTTATTTCTATGTTTGTATTCGGTTATCTGGCAATTCTAATTTCTGTTATACATTATCGTTTGGTTTTATTATTTTTATAGCACAGGATTATATTCCACTTATTCTTCAGATTAAAATTGTTCAGCATCCATGTTTGACTTGGATATTTTTCTTTTCTTGGAATATTGTTTAGCAGTCTTTAGATTCTACAGTGATGGTAGAAAAAGAAACTGAATCTTTAAAATTAAATGACCAATAAAAATCTCTTATAAGAAGTATTAAAAAACATTTTAACATAGATAATTGTTAACCATTATAGTAAATAATGAAAACGTCACAGAAAAGTAACGTTTGATGTACTACTAAAACAAAGTCGCTTATGATTTTTTTTTTTTTTTTTGAGAATTTTCTTGTATGAATGAGCCAAAATATAATAAAACAAATGATAGTCTTGTGCAGAATACTAAAAACAATTAAGTTCCAAAAGAAGGTACTGAGGAAGAAATAATTAAAAATTTGCTATTACTGTATTTTTTATATAGAACAAATTGAAAGTTATTCACAACTAGTAATAGCAGGTAATCCAACAGCATCTTATAAAAAAAGTTTCATCGTTCATTTTTTTTTAATAAAATGCTATTTTTATGTCTACTTTGGAGTAGAAATTCTCAAAAATACATGTTTGGCAAGAAAAAATGATAAAAGAGAAAAAATTAGTAGTTTTTAAATTATAAAGATATTTTTGATCACAAATAACTGAAAAAATTATTCCCATTTTAAATATAGTAAGCTGTTTCAAGGATTAATGAAACTTTCGCTTTTTTATGAATTACAGTCGAACCTCTATATATTGCAAATTTTTCTATATAACGAACTTTTTCCTGGAACCTTGAACATTTCACGATTTTCTTCGTAAAATAACCTCTCTATAGCGAAGTGAATTTTCCATATAACGAACTTTTTCTTTTGTGATTCAATTCTTGTTCTCCATTTTTTTAAAAGCATTTCTCAAAAAACTTCCAAGAGAGAGAGAGTTATTCCCTCTTAATACATTTTATGGTGGTCATAAATCTTGAACTGGTTTTATTAGATCCTGACTCGCCGAGAGCAGTAGAACTCTGGACGTTTCATTCAAGAAGTGCAACCTTTAACCCCCATTGCCTAGTTCACTAGAAACATCTCCGATATCTTCTTTCATCCTCAGTGGAGTTATCCCGTCTTCTTACTTTGTGTGTGTAACAATGTATATTTAATATTACTTGTATGCTTCAAATTATATAAAATGTCCTTAAAATTCAATAATTTTAGAATAAAATTATTTTCTTAATATAGAAGATACAATGAATTCTTCGACATTCTTTTTTGTTTTCCTTTCTTTTTTGATGTGGGTATGATATTTTAAACAAACTTATATTAATTTAAAAAAAGGTGTGAATAATTACTTTTTTAATATATGGTGTTTATGAATTTAAAATTTGTTTATAAAGTATATTAAAAGATGAACCTCTATATAACGAATTTTCCATATAACGAACTTTTTTCCGGGATTTAGTGACTTCGTTATTTAGAGGTCCGACTGTATTTTCATCAACAAAGACAAATTAAACTGTGAGCTAAGATCTGACACGCGCATATGCCCCCTCATTTAGAAAATAAATGATTGAAATGAGTTTTAGAAAACATCATCATCATCATACATCACACAAACAAAACAAAACGTTAACAAAAATTAACGTATACTAAAATGTATGAATAAAAAAAAAAGCTTTTCTAAAATCATATAAGACATTTATAATTACAAAAGAAGCAAATGTATCAAATCATAAAAAAAGACGCAGTTTCTCGAATCTTCCAAAAAGAATGTCATTAGGTCAAAACCGAATGTCAGAGTAGTCTTATAATCTTAATTGGTTTATGACATGTCTATAAATAACTTTCAGTGAAAAAGAAAGTTTCCGCCTGCTATCAATTATTAGTTTTCAAAGAGCTTTGTTTTTCATTTACTCCCCCTCATTATAAACGCTTCACATCGTGGGAGTTCCATCTCATCTTTCTTCTACTTAAAGAATGAAGTAGACATTAAGTTACGTAGATCGGGGTTCGAGGATTTTATGCTATCAGTCTCAAAGAGCAAGGCAGCTCTTCAGGAACGATGGAAATTTTAATGTAGCAGTTCCTTAAATACAGGATACAGTACTCAAATTCACTTAATAAAAACCAAATGGTCTTCACACCTTCTACAGTGCGTAGACACAACTATCAACGTCTAAAATACAAGCATGCTTAAAGATTATTCGCAAGCACTAGCTCGTCCTATTCAACAGCCGAACTAATCACTGGTCGACTCTTCAACTGGCAAGACAATACTACAAAACAATACTACTGAATTTTGGCGAGAGACTATTTATAGGCCTCACAGTTCCGCTTACGTCATAGATCGTGATAGTCGATTTCTCCAGAAGCATCCATATGGTCGCTAAAAATGATGCGAACTTGGCTCTATCGCCAAATTTCCATTGAATCTCCCTTATAATGCAAGGAACGGCGTTGCTTGTGAATATTACAATTTTAGCATAAAATAAATACAACAGAGTCTCCTATTAACGAGTATTATACATCCAGATATAAATTGAATCGTTCAGAAGCCAATGCGATTTAGTCCATTTTCTGATTTTTGTAAATTTTGATAAAATAAATAATATTCTTAGTTATTTTATCAAAATTTACAAAAATCAGAAAACATCAAAAAATGGACTTAACCGCATTGGCTTCTGAGCGCAACTCAATTATTTACACTATTTTAAGTATTCTTTATACAAAATTCGCAACAATATTTATGAAAACGGGGACTTACAATTAGGACCGTTCCCGAAGGGTACGTAGTGAATGAGAAAATTCAGAGATGCCAAATTCGGTCGGTATCCTGTCAAGTGAAAGTTACCTGTCCAAGGACAAATACCTTATTCAATGAATTTTTTTTGTCCAATACATCAAATACAATACAAACTAACATATCAATAACAAATTTTTAATACGCAAGTTTTATGTATTTTAAAATAATATAGGGGAGCACAAAAGAAAGACCAGCACGCAGGCGTTTGACACCCAGGTATTATTGTGGTTCATCCAAATCAATTTTCGAAATATTTTAGGCGCTGTTTTAACAGATCACTACTGGGTGAGTGAGAATAATTACGAGGACTATTGGCGACGGACCTTGTCATTCTGAACCACGGTCAAATAACGAGGACGACATCTGAGCTGACCTCTCGAACTTCTACTGCATGCCAACGGAAGGATATTGAGCCTCGATATATTTAACTTGCATCAGCCCCTCTACAAGGCGGGACTTCAGTGGCATTCATGACATGCCGGCCAAAAGTCTATGACCATGTCTTCACTGAGAGTTATTGCAAGATTTTTAACCCGGGAGCAGTCGCGCGGGCTGACTACATCTTTAATTCTGTGGGAAAACTGTTTATTTGATACCAATGACCTTGTCGGTATCGTTAAATCATGACAGATAAAATAAATTTAAGAAAAGTGATGAACATGAAAGGAAAGTTTTTAAATAGTTCCTAAAAAAAATCCAAGAAAGATATGAAGCCACAAGTGTACCACAAGACAAACTGCGCCCTGTCAAAAAGACACAAGCAAGAAAAGGTTCAACATGCTATTGTCGACATCATTGCTGTAATGTTAGCGAAAAGAGTCTGTGTTTTGTGTCCTTCATTACATTCACGCACATTTGAAGAATATTAGTTCAATTTTTTTTGGATTGTTTCTCAAATTATCATAAAAAAATTGAAAACTCCTTAAAAGTAGAGAGGTGAATATACTTTTTCTCAATTAAATTATTCCATGGAATTACGATTTTTATTGTGTACAGTAAAAATAATGATAAAAAATGAATCAGAGTGACTTAGTCACCCCATGCGACCACTAACGTAAGTATCGAGTGCGCGCCTCCCGGGTTAAAAAAGGACAGGTATTTTTCCCAGCATCTTCCTCCTCCTTTCATTTCAGAAAAAGGGTTGAAAGCATCTCCATAAACTTCCTGGTGCACACAGATGTCGGAAAGATCAGGAGAGAAGAAACACATTCCCTTCCTGGAGAAACAGACAACTCACGCCGCCTTCCTTCTCCCTTTCGTTTCATTACTCCTTTCTTCACACAGACCAGCCTACTTTTCGTGTTGGTGTAAAGCGAAAAAGAATAAGATGTGTTTATTTTTGCGAAATACGCGAAAGAATCTTTTCATTGTAAATTGTAATCAGTTTTATGGAGAGCATCGCAATTTAAAAAAACATTATAAAAGTTGTATCTTATTATGACAACACATGAAGAGTGAGAGTTAAATTAAAGTCGCATTATAAAGCAACACGAGGGCTGTTGGCAACCATGGTCAAGTAACGAAAATTACACCTGAGCTGGCGCTCCCCCGTATCCGAACTTCCCCACCACGCCAACGGGAGGACATTGAGCCAAGACAGATTTAATGTGCATCAGCCCCTCTACACAGAAGGGGGATGTCTTCAGTGACACTTGGACTCTAACGTGCTACATTCCGGCCATGAACTCTAGACCATAACCAATCGGCTTACCGCGGCCCCATAATATATGAAGTTTATCTAAAATATTGAATTCTACTGCTGTAAATTATTTTAATTTCCCGTTACAACATTGAAAATAAATCAAGTGCAGTGGATTAGCTTCGTTACTTTCACTTTGGCCATCCATTTCTTCTAAAACCAAAGGAAACCAATTGTTAAACTGTTTTTGAAGAAGGGCCAAAGAAAGAGTTTGGAGAGTGAGTGTATATTGACTTCCTCCTACGAAACAACACTAAGACAGCGACGGAACCCGTAATTTTGAATTATGGTCAAGTGACGAGGACGATACCCGACCTGGAACCTCCCTCCCTGAACTTCAATGCCAAAAAGAAGGCATTAGATCTCGGCAGATTTAATGTGAGTCAGACCCTCAACACAGCGGGTCTTCAGTGGCACAAGGGACACGAGCCTGTGACACTTCGACCACGAGTGTTGCAGGTAGAAACTAGGCTAACCCCGGCCACCATGAAGTATGAAAACTACTGCTCTAAGAAAACCCTGGCATAACATTTGGCTTATTTGAATGCATCGGGAAATCCTGCAATAATAATTATATGTGGTTTCTTTAAGATTATATTACGAGAATTTTTTTTCTTCTTAAAGTAAGGTTACAATAAAAAAGAAATAATGCATTATTAAAATCCCTCTATTTAAAAAAACATTGTTTACAACCGAATTCAGTAAATTTTAAAATAAAATTCTTTTTAAACGCGAGGATCACAGCCAAAGTAATCATAGAATGTCTTTAAACGCATTTTGTTGTTCGCACGCAAAACACTTAATTCCAAATTCTTTCCTTCAAAAAAGATTTTCAAGATCACTTTTACTCATTCTTTGTTGTGATATTAATAAAAATGTTCAACCTCAATTAAGGCACACTCGCGTTATAACATCTCCCGCCCACTCCGAGTATACTTACGATTTCACAGAAAACATCAATCAAAGTCACATCGGCGTTGGATGCCTGCCACAGTTATGACAAGCAGAACAAAAGTTATTTGTAAGACACAACTAATAACATCAAAACGAAATCGTCGTACAAATACTTCGAAAATTGAAATTTTTTTTAAAAAAACAACAACCACGGAACGAAAGAAAACGCAGACACTTATGTAAGAAAACTAAAGTCTTTATCTGCGGAAAATACAGAGTAAAAACATTACATTAGGTGACGAAGAACGAATAAAGAGGAAAATAAAATAAAAAAACAGTGACATCTCTCTCTCTGCTCGGAAGGAAGTCATAAAAGAAGGCGTCTGCGGCAGTCAGTCGAAAATCCATCCATCAGCGAGGACTTGCCTAATGTTGTCCTGGCACTCTCGAGTCTGCCAATGTTCCACTAGAAGTGACCGCTCGAACTCGATGTGCTGCTTCAGCTTGTCCCAGAGGTGGCAGCGGACCATCGCCTTGGTGGTCTCCATAATCTGCAAGCACAAAAAGAAGGCTTTTATGATCCTACTGCTCTTCATAGTGACGAAGGAGGTGCAGTCGTACGTCGTGTACGGAAACGGGGTCAGTTGGATTACCTTTTTATTTATTCCAGTTTAATTTTAAAGAATTGTGAAGGTGCAGTGCACGGGGTTTCCTGATATTAAGGAGTTAGCTTCTAAAAATTAAGCTAATTATGTTCGGAACCGTGATTTGGAGGAAGCATATAAAATTGCTTTAAGAATATTATTGCAGTAAAAAATTAAATAATTTTTTACTGCAATAATATTCTTAAAGCATTTATTATGCATTTAAAGCATGCATAATATTCTTAAGAACATTTTTTGGGGGTAAAAATCGACAAGATAATGACATTTAAAAAACATTCTCCATTCATAAAAAATGCTTCTATAATTATAATATTTTGTCTATGCATAGCTTAAACTTTTATACAGAGGCTGAACAAGTATTTTTGAAAAATTCACATAAATTTTAGAGTAACAATCAATTGAAATAATAACTCGTGTTTCGTTAAAATTTCTCTACACACATTGATATAATAAAATATGAATAAATCCATTCCTAAATTATACATTTCAAAAACTTTGGTTCAATCCTGGCATAGGCAAAATATTATTATAGAAGCATTTTTCACAAAAAGATCATGTTTTGAAAATGGCATTTTTTGCCCAAAATTTTCATTTAAGCAATTTTCACTCACAATCATATCCTTAAAACAATTTTATATTTCAACTGACACTAAATATAAAAAAAATTATTCAGTTATACTCAACCTGCGGGCCGCATGTGGCCCATCAAACTTTTCTGAGTAGCCCGGTCATGGCCTGTTGCACCAACAAATTCAATTACTTAAGAACAATGTATTATAAATTTAGCGAGAAATTCTACCAATCAAGCATATCAATTTTGCTATCGATGTTATGCTGGTACGAATAGCGAGGTAACTTTTTTTCTCTTTCTAATTGTAACAGTTAGTGACAACATAATAGTGGAATAGTGGCCATTTTACAGGTGAAACTAGTTTTTACATATTCCTCGTGTCTTCCAAGCGAAAAATATCTAAAGAACATATGTTGTTTCAAAACGATTGGGATCTTGACTATTTCGTAGAAAAAAAAACCACCAATAACTTGTTTGATTTATCGTGAAAGTATTACAATTAAAAAATATAAATTTGCTTGTCACTATACCACTAAACAGAAATCTTTCAATGGCACTTTTTCTTGAGGATACCTTTCAAAACGAAATAAATTGGCTTTCTTAAGAAAAACTTTGCAATAGCAATAAAATATCTTGTCAGTGGTAATGTCTCAAAATGCAGTGGTAGCAAAAGCACCCTATGAAATTTGTTACATTATATATAAGCATATTGAATTGTTAGTGTTTTTTCAATGCTTTCGATGTTCTCTGATAAATTCAGTTATTTGTGCAGATAATTTTTTCATTGTTTTTATAGGCAAACTAGAATGCAAACAAGGGGCTTGGGATCCCTGATGACAGGAAATCGAAATTACCCCACAAATGGGTAAAAACTGCATAAAACCTATTTTTTGTGAGTTTCAGAAAAAGATTTATATTTAATCCTATTTTTTTTATATGTCCATCT
>BMAV01027578.1:224585-335568 GCA_019973955.1 Trichonephila inaurata madagascariensis | reverse complement strand
TTAACCCTCATGTTGCAGCCCACATGAAATAGTTGTCGTATGTATGTGGCCTGGCGAAAAAAAAGGTCGAGTACCCCTGATTTATACACTTTTTAAAAAATCAAGGTTTTGTATGTAATCAAGGTACCTTAATTATTACCATATGAGAGATTTCAGATGGCTTCTCTATTTGAATTAACTAAAAAAATCTACAAGAAAAAAAACTCACTACCATAACAGCATAAAAAAATTCATGCTATTTTGCTGAATGTCAAAAATTAAAATTTTTTAGAAAACTTATTTTTACAAAAATTGGTTTTTTATCAGATAGGAAGAGGGGGCTGTAGCGGATAATTTAGAAATATTGCAACACAAATGAAAAATCTTATCTAATGTTAACTAGTTGATGTCTACAAAAATGTTAAAATTTAATAGCTAGCTCAAAATTTTTACATGAAGATAAATGCTTATGCATTTTTTTCTTCGTAAAATCAATTTTTCCCCGTCTCTTTAAAAAAACCCAACCTGAAATAATAAATTTCAATTTATAACATAAACTGGGAGGCATAAAGGAAGAAAATTCATTGAGGATATTATCTTTCAGGTACAAAAGGCATTTAATCTTTATGTATTCTTTTCAAGGCGACATCAGAGAGGAATCTGCCCCTGTGTGGTGGCCCTCGAGAGGCCTGCAACATCATACGGCAACGCTACTGGTTGTCACCTCTTATCCACAGACTGTGCAAGTGCCCAGACCTCACTGACTGTCCCTCAACATGGGACTATGGGCAAAAGAAGAGAACAGTTGCCTTCAATGCCAGGGCTCAACTCAAAGTAATTTATACAACTTCTAATAACTTGAGAGGGAGTCTGTTTCACCCATAATGTATCAGCATATTCCCCCTTTTTTGCAGTTGCTCCTGTGATCATTATAACATGCTTATCTGAAATTCTTATGCTTATATATTATGCTCTTTTAAAACATTTATATGTAGTGTGTTCGAAAAATATGGCTACACTTTTAAAAATTAACCAAAAAATAAACAAACACACATTTCTTAGTTTTTTATATTCTACAAAAGAAAAGATTAAAGTTCCTGTTTAATGAAATGCAAACTGGATGGCACAACTTCCAAGTTTTGCAACATTTTTTTCAAAATGGCTTCACCACAAGAATAAGTGCAAGTTGCAAAAGGGTTTTTGAATTTAGATCTGTAATACATGTACAGTGTAAATGAGGCTCCACCACACTGGGGTTTGAAAGTGAGAAAAAGTTCCCTTAACGGATATCCAACAGCACTGCCACCCAGATCTCTAGACATAATACTTTAGGACTTCTTGTAGGGATACGTGAAATACATTGTTTGCCAATCTTCAATTAGTGACACTGATGAAATGAAAAGTCGAATTACAGTAACCATTCAGATTGTTGATCCTACAATACTTCACAGAATGTGGCTAGAAATGTGGTATAGACTTGATGAGTTGTGCACACATTGAAATCGTGTGATAAAGTATTGTAAAAAGATCAATGTTTTCTTTATAAAATAAATAAACACCAAAAGTAAATATTTATAAATATTCTATATGTTATTTATTTTTTTTTGTAATTAATATTTGAGAAAGTGTAGTCCTACTTTTCCAACACACCCGGTATATTAATTGGTAAGGTTCTCTCTCATTCCTTTAATTAGCCCCATATTTAAATAAAACCTTGCATATTCAGAAGTAAATTTGATTTAAACGTGAATATCAAGTTCCTCTTAAATTTTTTTTTACTGCATCTGGGTAAGAGGAAAAAATTTTGAGAAAAGTTTTTTAAAAACATTTTTAAGCTAAATTCTAGAATATATGGAGGAATAACGTAGCACTCGCATTGAGCAAGGATTTCAAATCATACTGCATTTCCAAAGTTCAATACTGATTACATGGCATCCATATAAAAACTTGTATAAGCATACATCTAAATCAGGGGTCGGCAACCTTTTACCCGTGGTGTGCCCCACAGCAGGAAATTTTTGAAACAATTTGATTCCCGCTATAATGCATGCAGAGTCAGAGAATAGAGGTCAATAACACAAATTTACAGTTTTATCATACATTAATTTTGCATCACTTAAAGATATTTCTTAACAGAAAATATAACTATTTCTTATTAAGGCATATAATATAATTTCTTTGTTTGACAAAAATTAAAATTGTACTATATTACATATTTTTAAACATATTTATTAAAATAAGAAATAGACAACATAAAATAGAAGTATTTCTATTCATTATATTTAAATTAAAAAAATTAAAACTTTAAGGCAAACTAGATCATGCATTGTCCTATATTCATATCGCAAAATCAGGGATATAATTTGTGACTTTCAATTTGAAACAATTTTCAGTATTTAGTTGTTAAACAATTCCTTAGTGGACTCTAAATATTTTTCAGATGAGAAAAGATCTTTTGCTTGGATATGTAGAGCCAAAAGGGGAAAGCAGGGTTCATACATTTTTCTCTCTTCAAACAATTAAATCTCTGCAGCAATGATGTTCAATAATTTACAAAATAGCTGTAAATTTATCTTTAGAGTTATCTTTCATATTTTCTTCATAATTTGGTAAATGCCCATAATTCTGAAGGTGTTTGTCAATTATGGACCATTTCAAATTTATCAACTTCCATCCACTCAAAAAAATGTCAAATTTGTAAAATAGCGCAGAGTGCCACTGAGTACTACGTGCCATAAGTTGCCGACCCCTGATCTAAATGCTAAGCAAATTATTTAAAAATATATTTTACAACAGCAGTTTTTTTGGGAGGGGGAATAGAAGATAAAAGATTTTTATTATTATTACAATGTTATAATATTATATTATTCTATTCTGGATAGATAAAAAATTTTTCAATGTCCATAAATTCTTAATACTTTATATTTATTATTTTTTTAAGTCATTATTAAAACATAAATTGAAAGAAATGTTACATTAGAAATATCTCCACAAATAACTTATCAAAACAATTCTCCTTTCTCAAAATATTTGGAAGAAATTTGTCTCCCTATAAACCTGTATAACTTAGGCCAGAACCTAACCAACTAGACCAACCAGCTGGTGTTCACAATATGTTAAAGGAAATATTATCAATATTTTCTCCCTTTCAGTTCTGCAGCCAGGTAGGCGATCTTGAGCACTGTAAGGGTCGACGCACTATAGCTGCAGAGATACGATCCAATGGGACAATAAGCATCCAATGTTTTTGTGGACCGAGACACTATTTCCAGAGACTACACAATAACGTGACAGGCCAATATTTTGCTTGCCTACCAGTAAGTTATTTTGAAAATTAGAATCTTAAAATAAAAACATATCCAATTTTCTTACGCATAATACATAAATGTAGTTTTCTTATCAAACTGCACTCATAAAGTGAACATTATCTTATTACGATTAATAATAGATTAATAAGTATTACTTATTTTACTTGCTAATACAGATTAAGAAAAGTTCAACTCATCCAAAATTTTAAGATTTTGAAAGAGCAAATGAAATTTCAAGTGTTCAAGAAAATATTTTAAAATTAATGTTCATCAATTGCTCCTAATACATTATAATTCATTTGAAAGCCTCATTACAAAGTAAAATATATAAGTTTTTAAAGAAAATTTTATTTAAACCATAAGTAATTTTATTTATCGCGGTAATAAAACATTCTTATTTAATACCATTATTTCTTGTTTTTATTTTATTGCAATACCAAGGAGTTGCCCAAAAATAATGCAAATTTTAGGATAGGCATGCCTTACTGAATAATTCAAATTATGTGAAATATACAATTTACTGATATACAATGAGCAAGATATAAGGAAAAGAACCTGAAGAATGGGAATGTGGTCACTATTTCTGTAGGGAAATCATAGTGCATCCCCCCTTACCTCGAAGTAAAAACATAATAGAGAAAGCAAGGCTGCCACAAAAGGAGGCAATTTCAACAAGCAGATTATTTTACAAGAGGTATTATGATTGGACTGCACACAGATTGATTGATGCATTAAATCTCAATTGACATTAACTGTGCAACAGCTGCAATACAGATGGTTGGAGCATGGAAATAGGCATGAGCCGAAATATTGGCCATGCGAGGGCACTGCTGTGCGCACCTCTATATAAAAATTGTAAAAATCGCCAATTTGTGATTTATATCTTAGAATGTAAGCTGCATAGCGGCAAGCTCGTATCTAATTAAACATTACTTTACTTAAATTATGTCAAGGATCAACTTATTGTGGACTGTCTAATTCGCACTTATACACACTCATTTCGCTTCGTTTGCTTTTGATAATTATGGACTATTTGCTTCGTTTATATAATTCGTGACAAGGCAAGTTTGAGGGGTACTAGAATGACATCAGGAGCCTGGATCAATGTATCTACCGACAAGTAGTAGAGGACCTGTATGCCACTTTTGCAGCATGTGCCAATATGTTCTCATATCAACTACAACCATTAACCACTGATTGCTTGCATAAACTCATGGCATCCATTAAGAAAACTGCCACTGATTCCACAGCACAAGATCATGTTCTCAGATATGTGAGAGACATTTCTGCTGTCTAGTTATAATTGCCCTGTCAGAGTATGGTGCCAACATGGTGACAGATACAATTGGAATACTGTGAAAAGCCTCATCCCGCGATTATGTTGTACCATCATTTGTGGCACTAATATGTACAGCAGTCAATCACCTCTGGTTCAAATGAAAATGCCAGACTGCACACAAGCATGAGCCAACTTGCTCAGAAAGATGAGTAAATGCTTTTCTGACGACCATTCTTCCCTGATATCTCATGTCTGGATATCATTTACATGTCTTGCCACCATCTCCTTCAGAAGACAAACCATGGCAAATGATTGAAAGAGATCAGAGAGCTATATCTAAGAATACCAATCATACTCTAATTGATTCAGTACTTAGATATGTTGCTACTTGGAGTCACTGTCCATGATGGTCCTACAATAATCTGATCTTTTTTTGCTTTGCGTCTCAAATATAATTTCTTTTCTTGCTAAGAAAGAAGCCCTGTGATCCAAAGACCCACAAGAATTTCGACTTTTCATTCTTTAAGGCTTTTTACTAATATGACCCTTCAAACATAATTTTAAACTGGAAGTTACAGAGATGTGGAAATAAAAGAGCCGGGCAATTTTAAATGAGAACTCATCCTGTGTTCCTGAAGCTCCTAGAAAAGCTGCTGTAGCTTGTTTTAGATGTTTGACAGGGCATGACTGTATGAGGTCCCATCTCTATCGAATTGGTATCGCTGACTCACCTGACTGTACTCTCTGTGACTGATCAGACTATGACCACTGAACACTTGGATGTGTGCCCTGCACTAAAAGGTTTTAATAGTGCTGTCAAAAAATATTGGAGAAAACGTGCACTTAGGTGCTATTCATCATGTGCAGCATTTGTAAAAAAAAAACTAAATGAATATAATTTCATAATAAACATTATTGGTCATTACTGTCTCTGTTTATCCATTTTCTTCACTTCTGCCAGTCCTTGGTGTTGCATTTACAATGTTATGAAATGCAGGCATATATATAAGATTAATGCCTTGTAACAACTTCAAAAATTCCAATAATGATGTTAATTGCACCTTTCTAAATTATTGAAATTTGCTTATTTGACAATTCAATTTTTCTGCCCTTTCGAAGAAAGCCTTAAAAAATTAGTATACGCAAACTTTTATTAAAAACTATCCAACTTTGATTTTTATTCACATAACAGCAACACTAAGAAACTCAACATTTTAAGTATTATTTAATACATTTTGTTTCCATTATTTTCAGTTGAACACCTGTAAAACTGGAGACTTTTGTGGATACATTACTTCTAGTTCTTATGAAACCTACCATGTATGTGCATGTCCTGCAAGGCATATATGTGTACTGCAAAACAGAAAGTTGGAATATACTAATGAATTCTTGTATCAAGGACAAGCATACAAGGGTTTTTGTACACCCCGTGAAAATTATGGTTGATAAAATAACTGCTTTAAAATGTTCACATCAACTCAATTTTCAAAATTCATTGTAAAATCTTTTGCATCGTGGTCAAATAAGACAAATCATTTAATGACAATAGTTTCAATTAATCAAATTTTATTAATATGATTTATTTAACTTATGTAAATTATTTCAGTTTTAACAGAAGTTTTAGACTTTGAATGGTTTTATAATGGTCAGTATAATAACTTGTTTAACATGCTTCATCTAAGATTATCTACGAATTAGTAGTTAAATTATATTGTGTTATGCCAATTCTTGCAGTTATAACTTAATTTGTTTTGTTTGAAAAATAAAATGAAATTGTGCTGATTATTAATTTATAATAATTTTACTTCAGCTTATAATTATACATTCAACATGCTGCAATGCAAAAAGCTGCTAGTAATGATTCATACAATTTTCCCCTCAAATTTTAAAAAAAATATGTAACATAATTATAAACCTGCATCTACACATTTTTGTAAATATTGTCATTACTTCTCACATTAATTTTTGTTCTATTACCTAAGCTTGGCACAGCTGCCATGTTATGGATAACATTCATATTTAAGATATAGTATGATAATTGATGCAAGTGATAAACAATTAAATAGAGTTTTCAGCACACTGTTGTGCATTGAAAGTTACAATCTTCCTCACAATATGTACAGAAAAAAATTAAATTAACAGAAACACTGATATCCTTCATATTTATGCATAGTACACATATTTACTTAACATTAGTATTGCTATCCTAAAAAAAATGTGAATAGATTTTTTATTCTCACTCACTACAAAATGTTAAATTTCATTATATTCTATTATGTTATGTGTATTACAATTAAAGTTTATTTGAAAATATTACTAAAATTTGTCTTCATTTAGCAGAAACTACATTCATATTATCTACAAGCAATGATAGATGTAATTTTAAAAAATTTGCAATCGTAGGAATTTCCAACAAAAACACATGTTAAAGAATTCAAAAAGACAACGCTGAATCTTAGCTTACAGTGACATCTGTTATTGTGCATGTATAATATACATTTTAACAATCAGCTGACACATTGCCTAAACCTCAATTCAATTATATTGTCTAAAAATCTACAATTGATTTGGATGTTCCTCATAGAAATACAATTTTTTTTTCATGTTGAATTTCAAGATGAAAACAAACAGCTGTAGTTTCACTTCATGCAAGGGGGAAAAAATGGATTCCACTAAAAAAACTATAGAGTATCATTTAACCAAACAAGTTTACAATGAAATTAGTTAAAGATCTAATGTTTTTATATGGCAGAAACATTTTTGGATAAGTGCAAAAAAAGTTCTTTTCTGATGGTATAGTAATAATACCAACAGCTTCAATGTGAGGTTTGGAAGCATTCCTACAAAGTTAACTCAAACAAGCATTCAAATTATTATTAAGCTGCTGTATATTTTCTTCAGTCATAATTATATTATAAACATACTTGTCATTTTCTGCACTCATATTTTTTTTTTTGGTGAATCTATTTATTATTTCTGTAACAAACAAGCTATTCACATTTCAAAAACAATTACATGAATTCCTCTAAAATTTGTTGGGAAAAAAAATTAATTTAACAGAGCAAGATGTAATTCTTTTGTAAAAACAAGTGTAATGAATTATTGAGAGAAAACAGGTTGCTCAATACTGTTTGTACAAAAATTCTGGTAGCCATACTTCTGTGTTATTAGTAGAAAACTTCAAGAAATGTAACAAAGTGATAGAGCTGTTTCTATTATTATGATAACCACCTGTATAATTTTTTTTCAAAGCATCAAGTTAAATCCTTAACTGCATTTGGCTCATAAAATATCAGAATAAATTTTTACCTTGACGGGAAAAAAAAAAAAACTAAATTAGATACTAAAAAACACAGAAGTTTAGAATTATTACACAGAGATAATAAAATATTTTAATGTTACTAATGCCCCCTGATCAGCAAAGGCCAGATCAAGGCCCACAAAATTCTACATGGTAAAGGGATAAGTGACGCCACAGCTTTGAGCAAAATGCAGGTGACAGTACAATTTGGCTCAATCCCACCCCAATTTTGATGGAGAACATACTGGGGGTTTCCCTCCCATACTTCCCCTTCCACAAACATCACAAGAGGACTTGTGTCTTGACAGTTATTTAGAGTACCTCCATGCCGTGAAGGCACTATACTATACTTTACAAATAAATATCCATGCCTTCTCCGAGGTTCAAACCCAGGCTTTATGCACATTAGTCAGATATAACAACAACAAAAAAGGGGGGGGGATATTTTAAATATATTAATGTACAAATATAAGCCATAAGCATTCATGTTTATGGGGAGAGAGAAACATTTCTCCTGCCAGTTAATATTCAGGTTTTTCTCAAATATATATATTGTCTTTCTATCATGGTTCATTCTAAGTTAAAGAAAAGAATAAAGCATTGTACTGGAAATCAATATGACCAAATAAATCACCTTGTTAAAAAAATTGTACAATAAATTTTTTTAAAAATTCTAGTTTATAAATTATTGGGTTCTTTGAATGTAAAATTTTAAATTCCAAAGAATAAATAATTTAAATCTAATATAAAGATATTGAATAATATTAACATTTCAACTAAAAACAAAACAAAACAAATTTTAAAAAGAGAAAATTTAACGTAGTAGTCACTAAGTATAGCAAAAAAAATATTTTAGGTAAATAAGCAGAATTCTAAATTACCTGTAAGGGTTTTGAAATGATTTTCTCAAGACGTGGCATCACTTGGTTCAATAAACTTGTAGGCCATAGTACCTCAGACACCAGACCACATCTGCAGGCCTGTTCTGCAGTTAAACGTCGTCCCTGAAGAAGCATCTCAGTGGCCTTTAAAATTTTTTTAAAAAAGAACAAAACAAATGCTTAATAATTTCTAGTATAGAAAATTTAACATTCTAAATATTTCTTATAAACACTAATTCATTTCAATTCAGAATTTAAATTCACAGATAAATTTTAGCTGATTTGAAAATTCTTCCCAATCCTCTTTCAAAACACACTTCATTTCGATTTAGAATTTTACTTTACTGACATTTTTTATTTAAAAATTGCCTATCATATCCTTGTTTCTGTATATTTGTAAATAGAATCTGCTTATTTAAATGCATATGTATACATATATCAATTATCTTGCGCCTGCTTTTTTCAAACTTTTCATAGAAAGATATTCAAAAATCCATATAAAATTCAAAACTTAAATACTTTGATAATTTAATGGAAGTAACTTTAGATATATCATTTTGTTTTGTTGTATAAAAAGAGTATTTTTAACTATTGGGTAAAAAATTTGAATGCTCAGAAATGGAACACTAAAATCTAAAAGTTTATTTTTTTTAACTCGGTAAAGTTATTTTGATTATAAAATATAGAATAGAGAAAATTTTCTGAATCTTATAATTTCTAGTAAGCAGCGACAAAAAATATTTACAACTATTAACTTCTCTATTCTCCAATATTTCTGTCATGAAAAACTGTGAATATTACAATTTTAATTAAATTAAATCTAATTTAGTGTAAGATAAAGGAATTACACATCCAAATACAAATTATTTATACTATTTGTCACAGAATTCATAACACTACGTTAAGGTTAGACAGGCCAGAAAAAACTCATGAAAATGTTATGCTTGTTACTCTTTTTGAATATATTCAGATTAATACATATAGGTGAGCTTTACTCCACTAATAACATCATCAATCTGGTTAAATTCATATAACTTTCATGAGACTTAGTGAGACATCTAATAATGTAAAACTTCTGTATTTTCATCTTTTTATTTCATACACTGGGTTTTTCTCGGAAGTTAGTAAGTGATTATATTGTAGATTCAGACAATTTTTAAGCTGCTAGACTTTTTGTACATTAAATGGTGATTTAAAGATTTATTTTATTGTTACCATTGTTAAATTTATATTTTTGTAACAGTAAGAGTTTTATTTATTGTGATCATTAGTTGTAATTATCTTTTCATCATTGCCTGGTGATAAGGGAAGTGCTCCATATTTACTTTAATTATTTATACAAGAACTTTTTAATTAATAAATATTTTATCCCATTTTATATTTTATTACTTAATGTTTGTGTCTTGCCTAGACTTTGATATATATATATATATATTTTAGTCAGACTACTTTTAAGATTGACTTTTGGCAATTTCTTATTATAGGTGAATTAATAAAGCTTGCTTTTCTATTGTTTTAGCTTAACTTATCTTAACTTCTTAGAGTACACATCCCAACCATAATGTTTCTAATACTCAACAGATGACACTAATCTACCTAAGTGATAATGCATCCTCAATGTTTAAAGAATGGGCCATAACAGAAATATTTTAATGGTGAGAAGTTGACACACGTAAATCTTGTATTAAAGATTTTTTTATGACTACAGAAAGTCTTACTGATTGCAAAATTAGCCCTCCAATTTAATTCTAGAATTAAAAAAAAATATAAAGTCATAAATTTTAAAGCAATATAGTTATGAATGATTGAATAATTAAAAGACGAGTATGATTCTTCAATACCCAATTGAACAATCGAAGCTATAGACATGGCCAGTCACATACTATGAAAGATAAACTGGATTGTTCAGTTAATGTGATGTGATTCTTGAGTTGCTATAGCAATAAAAACAATGCAGAAGTAAAGGATACTGCAGCATTCTTAAACTTAACTTTATACATGGACATTGATATGATGCCTTAATAAAGTTGGGTGCCCATGCCGAAAAGAAGTATATATCTTTGGTTCCATTTCTTCTTTTATTTTTACAAACAGTGATGGAGTTTACTTTTATAAATAACCCTCAAACCTTAAGGTGTATTTTAAAAATGTGTTACATGTGAACAAACTTTTCTATCATATACTGCAAAAATTATTCTCTTGAAGAAAGGTGCTTAACATTAACTTCTGAATTATTTCTCATATGTTGTAAAAATATATTCATACCAAATACTAATAGTAGGTTTTATTTTTATTTACCCTCCTCTTCCCAGAAAAAACATACAAGAATTATAGGATCTTACAAATAAGCAGAAATTTTTATAAAAATCATAGTTTGAATTTTCCATAAAACATTTTCAGTTCCATTATAAAAAAAAATAATAAAAAAAATGGTCAAATTCAAAATGGTATTTTATTAAATAATATTATAGAGTTCAAAGCATGATTTTACAGAAAGTTGAGCTTATAAAATTGTTGGTATTGCTGTTTTGCAGGCAAATTTTTCCCAATATATATGCAAACACTCACATACTTAAATGGTATAAACTCAAACCTAAGCCACACTTTTTTCCAGTGTTAATGCTACTGAAAATTGGGTGCGGCTAAGAATGAAAAAAAAAAAAAAATTGTTAGATGGGGCAATTAGAGCAGTAACAGGTTCATGTACGTATTTAAAAATTTATAATACTGGTAAAATAACTAATTATTCACTTCTTATTAGTTCTTATTTTAAAATTTATTTTAATTTTGTAAAATTGTATATCGATAAACATTTTAAACTACTTTTCATTTTTCACAAAAACTTATTGGAATTTTGGGGTGTGGCTTAGATATCGAGTAAATATGGTATGTCTTTTTAATTTATAATTTCTCAATTTAAAAAGACTTAATCAAGAATATTCATATCAAGTAAATTAACTCAAAATTATATCAATGAAGAGAAAACTTACCACAGAAGACCCAACAACTTGTGGAAGAGTAAGAGTTATTCCTCCTTCAGGTACATAGCCAATTCTTGCAGCTGGTAGGCAAAAGGTAGCTTTGTCACTGGCAAAAACAACATCACAATAAGTGAGCAAAGATACACCAAACCCCAGAGCAGTTCCATTTACAGCAGCTATTATAGGTTTTGTGAACATACTCAATGTCAGTACGAGTTCACTGAAAAGAAAAATTTAATAATTAAACAATAGTTTATTAAAGTTGCAAAAATTAACTTAAGCATTAACACAAGATTCACAAAAAAATGGATTTTTCTGAAAGCAAACAACAATGCAGAGTTTTAAATAAAAATGGAATTATATATCTTAACTAAAAAATAAGAAAAATTTTATTTCCTAAGTGCTAAATGAAAACATGGGTTGCCATATTCAAAGAAATTTATCTGACAATAAAAAGATAATGATTTCTCCTGATATTTATTATTTAGTCTTTATATTGTGATCTCAGCAAAGACCACACACTCTTTTTCACATGTGCCTCAGTAGTCTGTTGCTTCTTAATTCATTCAAGTACATTTTATAATTCTGTTTAAATACTGCTCTTGTTTAATTCTTATAAAAATTCACTATCAAGTAAGTACAGGATACATTTTTCGATTATAGGACAGTTCAAAAACATGCTAAGAATTCAATAAGAAATAATTAAAAACCGATATTGATATATATATTAAAATATTCTCAATAAGAAAAACTGCTCCTCTGTCTCAAATATTTTGCATGCATTTTGTATCACTTTTTCATTTTCCAAGTAAAAAAAACCCCTGCAATGTTACCGAAATAATTATTGATTTATAACGTAAACCAATTGTAATACAAATAAATGACAATTCAAATGAGTTTGAATGACAAAAAAACTATAGATGAATCCAATGGTTTTTATTATTTCTACATCAAAATTCAACAAAATGTGTTATCTGATAATTAAAATTAAGAAGACATTAAGAAGAGATTTATAAACATTGATTTATGCATTGTATTGTTAATGGAAATAATATCTGTTGTGTGCTAATTACAGGGATAAATTAGCAAATGAAAGTATGAAACTTGCAAAATTACAAAGACATTTAGCAGATAATTCGCAAATAAGTCTTAAACTATGAAAAATCCAAATGCATTTTTGAAAATATATGCAGTAATTTTTAAGAAACATTTAGGTACCTTTTGAAAGTTTCAAACTTAACAAAAATTTTACATCACAAACAATTAGAGAATCACTCATTCTTTCTTCAGCAATGAAACTGACATCAATTATGTACAGGGGGGGAGGGGGAATTGTAACAATTTAAAAATTATACCATTAACAAGTGTCTTGCCAAGTTTCCACCACCATATTGTGATATAGAATCGGTTTTGCCACTTTCAACACAAAACTTTCCTGGCTTAAAGAATTTTCCAGGAAAGAATTTTCTGATATGTTTAAACATATCAGAAAATTCTTTCCTGTAGAAAAAAATTGGAAGAAAATGCCTTACCTGGACACACAATGTTGTAGCTTGCACTGATAGTATCACACGATTAATAAATAATAAAGGACTAAAAGGGTTAATTAAGAAAATTATTTCCTGTACATTATTTAATCATAGCATGATAACAAGTTCATTTCAAAAGACATTGATGAACAATTGCATAAATTATGTGGAAAGCTGTTATAATTAATCACATCAGAAACAATAGCCCAAACAATTGTCTCTTTTCAATACTATTTAATGAGACGGTTCTGAGTATAAGACATTATTGCTACATATCGAAGTCCGATGGCTTCATGTAGCAAAATACTGCGACACTTTTTTGATTTGAGAAATGAAATTTACAATCTTTTGATAAAAAAGAAGCATATATAACCAAGTTCATTGGATAATAAAAACTGGTTCAGAAAACTCAGCCACAGAGGCGATACTTTTTGAAAACTTGATTTTAATTTGTCTACAGAAAGAAAGTACAAACAATAGAGATCTGAATATAGAAACAAACACAAGCTCTTTCCAATCTCATACTTCACATCAAATTCTTACGATGGAAATTTTTTTTAAAATACTTTTCCTTTAAAAAAGATTTACATCGCAATGCATACATTGAAACATGTATGCAAATCTCGGAAAGAACATCACTTTAACTATGCTAAAGATTTTTAAAAAATCTACCATTCATCCAAGGGTCACCAAAAAATTTTACACAAAATGGGGAAGGGAGGTCAGAAATGAAAATTGTTTACTTACCATTGCTCTGGAGATAACAGATAATCCCAGATAACTGAATAACTAGATACTAAATTTACTCTTCAAGAAGTGTCTATCGAATATTCTGAAATGAAGCGTGACTAAAAACCGATCATTTAAACTCACTCTGTTTGAGTAATACACAATCCATTAAAAACCACCATCTCCAAATATGAATATTTTGAGAAGTGCAATCTTTGAAGAAATTATTTTAACTATTTTCTACAAACAATTGTATTTAGAATCTTTAAATTTAAAATACAGTTTTAATTTACATTTCTTTAGGTTTGATTTGCTTACCAAGCTAATATAGCTCTATAAACTTTCTAATGATATTCTTTTTGAATTTTCTTCTAAAAAAAAATTCAAGAAGGTGAGAAAGTCTTGAAAAATTGGCCTTGAAAATGAGACAGTGCAGATACATTGTTCTATGTGACTTTTTTTTTTTACAGAAATAATTCTTGCACTAATATCCCAGTAAGAAGTTAAAATATTTTTCCTTGCTTAGTATGTTATGTGAATAAATGATATTTGTAATAACTATTGCAACTCTTAACATAAAAGGCAGTCAAGTTAGTGAGAACCAACAAGATACTTTTACTGTTTTTAATTTAATTCCCAATACGTGAAAGATTAGGGCCAGCCCCAAGTCTCGTTTGAATGAAACAGCTTTATTATTAAAATTGTTAGCAATTTTACAAACACTGTTATTTACTATCATTTTTCAAATTTATCAATTTTTTTTGCAGGCTAAGTTTTGCATTTAATTAAATTCATTTAATCACTAAAACATTAAAATTAGAAACTTCAATGCTATATTATTTACATGATAAAGAAGGGGTGGGGGGTTAATTTAAAATTTTTCTTAGATGTGAAAATTCCGGAAACAGCCATGATTTATATTTGTATCATTTAACATTTTAACAATAAACCTCAATTATTAAAATCATCTCAAAAAATACTCTGTAATTCTCCGAAAAGTTTCTTACTTCATAGAATTAGCTAATTCCTCAGCAGCTTGTTTCTTGTTAGAACCTATCAAAGGTGATAAATCAACTCCAGTGCAAAAATAACTGCCACTACTATTTAGGAGAACAGCATGGCAATTAGAGTCTTTTTTGGCCAGAAGAAACGCATCTTTCAATTCTTTCAAAGCCTATAAAATAAACAATTTTTTCCTATTTTAAGCTAAAAAAAATAAACTTTTAAATCAAAAAAATAATCCAAATTTTAATGAGCTAAAATATAAATTTTAATTGTAAAACATTTTTATAGTTCGTAATGCATTTTAAAAAGGCATATTAAATGCTAAGTAAATAATTGTAAGTATTTTTAACACAAATTGAAAGTAATTCTAATAATAAATTAAATAAATTAAAAAAAATCTAGTAACACATGCAGAATGAAATTAACTTCTCTCTTCAGAGTTGTTAAGTGAATTAGCATTCCATTTTACTTTTACATCTATGAAAAACAAACTTAAAAAATGAAAATACTGAAAAATAAATAAGACAATTGAAAATTCTTCATTACTACACAAATATGTCTTTCTTAAGAGGCAAAATTCAGAAGTTTTACAAAATAACATATACATTTATTTATTTATTTTGTATAAAAGCACTATCTTTTTATTGAAACTAAACAAATGTAAAGCTAATTCAAAGCTGTAAGGCATATCAACAGCTAGCAATTGCACAGTGAATGTTAAAATTGGTAAATGCCAATACCTCCTTCTGGTGTGTATGCTTATATATGTTGAAAAAAGAAGTGATACAGATTTTTAATCTAATTTTGCAAAACGTTTTGGCAAATATTCATATATTGCTGCTTCAAATCTGCAACATTTTGGGTGCCAAAATCTGGCAGCATACCATGATCAATTATCAATAAGTCTAAAGACTTTGGAGATTGAGGAAAAGGTCAACAACACAAAGGCAATTTAGAGATGCATGGGATCTAACATTATCTCGAAAGAAAAGTGACAGGATGACAAATCACAAAAGAAACACTAGTTGCATGATGTTAGTAATATATTGTTCAGTTGTAAAAGTTGAGTGCCTGATACTAGAAACAAACTGCTGTAGTAAAAGATGCACTCCATACCAAGGTATGATACATCCTGACTGCATATATTTTCTGGGTAAACCTAACCTTCACAACCCAATTTTGATCAAATGAGTGCATGGGGCACACAAGCATATGCTGTCAGAGGTCAATAAAGTATACAATTACACTTTCAAAATATTCATTGTTTTTACACTGCTTAAAAAATTGTGAAATATGCTATTGAAACGTTACCTGGAAACGTTCTTGTCACAAATAAGTTTTAAAAAACCTGATTTCATTAATTATGTTAATTATAACTGTTGTGCTAAACTTTTAAATCAGAATGAAGTCTTTTCTTTCAAAAGAAAAGCACTCATGCAGTTTTTGACAAACGCTGATACCGTTTTATTATTCTTTCTTAACCGAAGTGAGATTTTTCAAGCACACTATGTGATGCTAGGTAGCTGGCAACTATGATAATTAGTAACAAAATTGTTCTACACAACACAATGGTCTTAAAAGGAAATTGCAAACATTGTTGGACTGAATAAATTTTTTCCCTATTGTAAATCATGTCAATAGGGAGAAAATGTATTCAGATTTTCAACCAATCAAGCACTATCTGATCCTTAGGAGTTTAGTGAATTTTCATTAAAGATGGTAAAGATTACTAAAGGAAGTTATTTCCTCTTTCACAAGCTCAGAGATTTTAATTATACAAGCAGGGAAAATGAATGACACAAAGACATTTTAAATGACTGTAATTTTGTTCCAATACCCAGTAATAAAATTATTTTCTTAAAATAATAAAATTTGACTTTTAAGTCTATACAAGGAAGACTACATTAAAATTAAATTTTTAGGATATTTATACAACCCGGAATTTGCTTAAAAAATTTATCCGATAGGAAGTGGAACAGCCTAGCCAATCCTGATGTAGCTAAAATGTCCAAGGATAAAAAATTTAAGTGAAGTTAAGAATGACTGCAATAAGATGAAGAAGAAAAAGATAATCAGTTAAATAAGATCCTGATTGGATGTCAAAAATGACACAAAAAATGCTTTTGAAAAGGAGAGAAATAATATTACATTTAGTTAAAATATTTTGTATAGTTTTGAGCATTTGTGAAACTTAAAAAAAGTTGTAGTTTTCAAGGAATCATTCAATTAAAGTAATCTCAACCTATGTTGTTGCATATGTATATATGCGCATAATATATAGTTGTTTGTTATAATGTATGTTTTTGCAAAGTTTGTAAATAGCAATACATTATTTGAACCTAAAGACTGGTAATGACTTCCCTCCAGATGTTTTCTTACCTGCACTAAAAAGGTACCCAATTTGTATTCTCAGCCTCAGAGATGAAAAGTTGAAAGAACATCCTGCTACAATATGATACTTACATCTATGTTCCAGTTAGACTTATTCCAAGCATGATCCTTTGAAAAGCTGAAGATAGCACTGATCCCCCTAGCCACTATTGTCTGATAAATGAAAAAAAGCAAACCTGCTACACTCCCATCAAAAATATCTCAGAGTGTATTAAGGCTGTCTTCGGTTGGATGTTATAGGACCAAAATTTGGAATATTGGTTCAGATATAAAAAAGTACTCAAACATTAATATTATATTCTGACTTCGCTATCCTGGAAAATCACTTATTTTACCATACTACTCATTTTTATCCAAGTTGACACATTTCTCGTATACCGTAATGCTAAATAAGCTATCCCTTAACATGTTAAAAGAAAAATTAATTTATGAAATATTTTGAGTTACAATATCACAAATTTCTATAAAAATTTAGGCATTTTTCTGTCCAAAATGTGCTCCATGTTAAGTTCACCCTCTTGTACATATGGCGAAAACAACCTTAAAGCACAAGTGTGTTCAAGATATTTATGATAGCAATCCTGCTTGAGAGCACAGTATTGAAAATTATGATCCTGCAATCGAGTGTTGTCCTAGGTGTGTAAAACAAGGAAATTTGGACTTTGTATGCCAGATGCCTTAGTTTCAGCAGAAAAATTCCAATCGCATTGTTAACCATTTTCTCATCCAGCTTACGTTTTTTACCTGATATTAAATCATGTAATATAAAAGGCTAGGAACAGATCAACAGCCGTTGTCCTCATCACTTGACCATGATTTAAAATTATGAGGTTAGTTGGCAATAGCCCTCATGTCTCCTCTAAGTGGGATATTAATAAAACCAATCAACAAAATTCAAACACAAATTAATATGAAAAATCTTATACATTTTTTGTTGCTGAAAATGTAATTACTATCAAATTCTGATGCAGTTTGCTATAAAACGTTCCTAACATTTTATATTAATTTTTAAAAATCTAAAGGTACTATTCTCTTTTGATGCACAGGTCAGTTTCATCTTATGAGATTGCTAGATATAATTCAGGGATTTTTTTAGGGGCAACCATACATCTGTTTTAATTCTTTGTAACACTATTAATGTAATTTCCCAATATTCTTCATAAACGTGGCCATCTATCAAAGGTCCCAAAGACTTCTGGTTCCTCATTAGGACATCATCAGAGCCAGAGGAGGAGGAAGTATCGATAGTAGTACGAAAGCATCTATTTTCCTTGTGAACAATAGTGCACCCCTATTGGTTGCACAGCACCACTAAATGGGGCATCTTTACAGTTGTGCATGGAAAGAGTGAGTGAATATTAACTGCACTATTTAGCTACACGAGGGCTTTTGGCAACAAATCTCGCTATTTTGAGCCACGGTCAAGTAACGAGTATGATACTGGAGCTGGCACCCACCTCTCCTAGCTTCCACACCAAACCAAAGGAAAGACATTCGAGTGACATATTTAACGTGCATCAGCTCATTCTTCATGGCCGGTCTTCAGCAGTATTGGGCTCAAACTCATGACACACCAGCCACAAGTCCGTTACCTTGACAACTAGGCTATTGCTGCCATGTGCATGGAAAGAGAGAAGAGCATTAATTAGTTCACAGGATGCTAGAAAGTAGGTCCTCTGACGAGAGAATGTTTTATCAATACCTAAGTTACAGTATATACAAAAATATCTTGCTTAGTGCAGCTTTGCTTAGTGTGGAAACCACTATAGTACAGTTAGTAATTTGGATAATATATTTCAATAGTAATAGTATTCACTATTAAATGGTTTGTAAATATTTTTGTGCCAAAATAACCTAACCAAAATGTTCCCTGTAAGTACTTAATGGTCAAGGTCAAACATGATAATTAGCATAAAAAAATAAATTTTCAAAAGAAGGGTTTATGGCAGATACACATCACAAATAAAACTTATCTTCAGTCTTTATAACTTCATCGCATGTGCACTGGGTATACTTTCTATTCGATTCATGTCGTTTAATTCATTCTTTTTTAAAAATTACTACAAATAATATCATTTTTTGACTTATTCATAATGAACGAGATACGAAAATTTGATACTAGTTAAAATAAACCAAAGGAAGAAAAAGAGAAGCTGAAAACTATTAAAATACATCAGAATAGTACACTATTTGCTAAAATACCGCAAGAGAAAAAGTAAAGGAATCCATTTGAAAGATGAGTTATGTAAAGAGTATGGAATCATTAAACATAATTTTGGTTTAAAAAAAACTACCAAAAAGAATAAAGAAGTCCTTTAAGGCAGCGCTACCTAACTTTTTAAATCGCCGTGGGGTGGTCAACATTTGATAATTTTACCGGGGCCCACAGATGGATGGGGATGTTGATTGTTTATATTTTAGATAGTTTTGATTTAATATTTTTAATTTAATTGTATTTACACATGCCTTCAGAAATAAAAGACAAATACACCAAAAAATGAATATAGGGATTTAGCATGGAATATGTGATTTCCATGGAAGGTCGCACAAACCCAAGACAAATACACCATAGTAAATAAAATAGAAATAACTCAATGTTCTTTGAGTGGCCTGTTACCATTTGATCCATGGACCAGAACCAATCTGTGGCTCAAAGGTGCTGATCACTGCTTTAATGTAAAATATGGACTTTGATGGACAAATTTTCAATGTCAAGGAAACTGGGTCAAACCGAATGAAGCTAACTTCTAGAATCTATTTGTCAAACAATGAGCAATCTCACCCAAGCTATAAAACCCCAAAGAACTGAGAACTAGAACTAGAACTTCTAGCAGTTTATTGCTAGAATATTTAGATGCAGGAAATGCATCTAAATATTTTAAACTGAAGCCCATGCTTGTGTGATGAGTTAAAAACTTCATGCTTCAAAGGGATGCGATAACACATTAGCTGTTTTATGGCATTTTATTAGAAATGGAAACTTTCATGGACTATCTAAGCTAATTCAAGTAAAAATGCCCCTTTAGATCAAATTTTGGAAAAATTACAATATACAAAATTTTATTGACAATATTGGACATGCATGGGATGAAATAAAAATACTGCAAAAACTATGTGGAAATGTATGTTTTGCCTCATTGCACTGATAACTTTTGCAGCTTGGACTTGAAACTAATATAATCATAGCAGATGCTACGAATCTAGGCCATAAATCACTAAAGGCAGCCAATGTCAAGAAATGTATTCAAATAGACTCTTGGCTTCTTGATGATGATACAGAAAGAAAAAGAATGTTCAAACAAAACAAAACAAACTTTGCTTTGAATAATTTTGAAGGAAAATTATTCAATGATTTTTAAAACAAGGCAAAAATTAGAAAATATTCTACATTACTGTATGATGCAATTAGTAAAAAGAAAATTAGTGCAAAAAACTAACCGATTTTTGGGTAAAACAAATTTTCTTTTATTATATAAACATTAAGTAATAAAGTGTTCCATTATTTTTACTTCTCACTTTTTAATTTTAAAACAAATGTTTCAATAATATTTGATAGGATGAATTATTTATTTTTCTGTAGAAATCATATTTCATTCCTGATGGTTTCTTACTTGTCAGAAAATAATATTTGTACCAGAAAAATTTTCTTCTAAAGAAAACACTAAATATTCACATTCTAAACTAAGTTCAGGTATTAATCAGGACAGTGAAGAAATTTCTAAATTGATTGACCACCAAGAAACCTTAAAAATATGAGAACTATAATTCTGAAATATCTAGAAGGTTTGAGGAGAAGGGGAAAAAAGAGAGAGAGAGACATATAATAATACAATGTGGGTAGAATTTGAAATGACAGAAAATTGGATAAGTTTGGGAATTAGTAGATCCACAGACTAATAAAACAACAAAAAGCAAAAGGGTTTATATAATATTAAGAAAGACAATAAACCAAAGAAACACAAAGCTAGATTGGATGCATCAGGTTTTAACCCAAAAGCTGAAAATAATTACAGTAAGTCATTTTCCCCAAACAAAATATATTTCGACAAAAAAGTCACTGTTTATTTTATTAATATCACTGTTACGATGGTAATGTGTTCAACTTGAAACAAAATCAGCATATTTATATAGTAAATGAATTAGTTTATCATAGACAACCATTATTATATTATTAAAAGACAATTAAATAAAATCTATTTGCTTCATAAAGCACTTCAAAGTTCTAAGCTGCCAAAGGCAATACCCAAAAACCGTATGTTACTAGCTGGTATACCCGCTCTTCACAGGGGTTAATCGAAAAATTAAACAATACAGATTGAAGAATAAAGAAGTTTTTAATGAGTTAATTTTATGTAAATTGCAAATTAAACAAAAAAGTTTTTTGCATATCTCAGCTGAACAAAAAATTATATTTGTTAAATTTTAAGTCTGTAGATCTGCCGATAAAAAAGGTGTTTTTTTTTATTAATTTATTTATAACGCCCTGTAACTCTCTTGCGAGTCAATTTTTGAAAACACCTTCCTAAGCTGATCTCTGCTCAGCAGAAGTAACGCATTGTTACAAATTTTGCGTAAAGAGCGCTTAAAACAGTGTAAACAATTTATATGCGAATATGTAATACGTTAATATTATTTTATGTTGTATTTATTTTATGTTAAAATTGTAATATTCGCAAGGAACGCAGTTCCTCACATTGTAATGGTGATTCAATGGAAGCATAACGAAACGTTGGAGATAGAGCCAAGTTGGCATCATTTTTGGCAACCATGTCGGTACCTTAGCAATTGATTGAGCGGTGCAGAAGTTCATTTGCTATAGCACCACCTGGTAGGGAGCTGCAACAAAGAGGATAGCACAAAAAAATACATATACATGCTAAATTTCATAGTGATCGGTTGAACAGTGTTGGAGTGAAACGATTTCATACATACAAACATCCATTTATATATAGAGAGAGATTAGAATCACATACCCTGATTAAATTATTAATTTTCATATTCCATATTTATGTTTTACCAATTTCCCTTTCTAAGGTATTTGTCAAGAATTTCTTTAAAAGATCCAATTTTTTTCTCAATTATGGGTAATTGGAGTGTTTTACCAAGTTCAGCTCAACCCATCATCCTTCTCTGTACAGGTTTTTAATTGTCTATCCTTCTTGGCTGATGGTACAAAGCCAGACTAATTTTTCCATTAATTTAATTTTTTATTCTTATGTGTAAGCATATACAAAAACTAGAAAATCGTCTGCGTAATAGATATAACAAATTACATATTTAAAACTTAGGATTACAAAATTAATCTTTTAAAAGATAGGAATTCAAATTTAAATTGTTGTACAGTTGCTAATTGGGGGAAGCAGCTTAAAAAACATTATTCTCACTGAGGATATTTGATAAAACATCGAGATGCAACTTTTAATTGGAATTTTAGCAATCAAAAATGCATTACACTTAACTCTGTGGAATTTGAATTCATTGCACTAGGTGAAAGTATTATGAAGTAGTTTTGTTTCTCGTGAGTAATTAATGAAATTGCTGTTCTTCACACAATAAAGTTGTGAGAACAAATCTGCAATTCATTTTCCAATAAACAGTGAAAACCTTAAAGCTAAAGATATTCATAAGATATAAATACACAAGAAAATTAAAAGAAGAAAATGTGATCAATTTATACGTTACAGAATCAAAGAAAAATATTTCTGATTTCTTAACGAAACCTTTACCATTGAATAAACAAGAATAATGTAAAAATGTTGTTCAGCCCTTCATAATTTAATTCGAGCCATATATTCAATTATATCTCAACTATGAATAAACAAAAGAAATTTAGCAGCATAAATGCATTTTAAGAAACTTACCTCAATTGTAAGGCTATTTTGCCTAATATCATTAGGGAGTAATACAACTTGCATAAAGTTGCGTTGTTTCTTTACAATGATTTCTTTATATTTAAATGCGCCTTCACTCTGGCGCGCGCTGGTACGAAGAGATTCCTCTTCGTATCTCTTCTTCTTGGTGATTCGGTTCGAGCTGGTTTGATTTTTCATCGATTCCATCATATCTTGGTATAATGACTGGACGGAGTTATAATCTTTGCTCTCAACAGCTTAAATTAAAAATATTTCCTTTCAATATACATTTTAATTTAAAATATATACATAAATAATTCTATGATTAATTATTCATTAATCAAATTTTTTTATTTGCTGTAAAAAAAAATATATCAACATTTTTAAAATAATAAAACCAACATCAGCTAATATGCAATAAAAAGGTTAAGTTTTAAGAAAAAAGCAAGATATAAAAGATTTTTTAAAATTTAATGTATTTGTAAGACAAACTGAAAAATGCTGGCTATAAGAATAATCATAAGTTGGGGATTATGGGCAGGTGAAAAATGGCATAAATTATCCAAAATAGAATTTTAATTTTTTTAAAATTATTTATATGGGGTCTGATCAAACTATTTTGCCATTAAATACTCTGAATTCATCTAATTTTATATTCTAGAATACACGCTGCTTCGCGCTAACGGAACACGCGTTGCTTTAAGAGTGAGAAGTTAAAAACACTCACTCGCCCATTTCTCGACTTGAATAACTATGAATTCTTAATTTTCCGATTGAAAAGCTTCGAAAAAAGAACGAATACTTACAATTAACTGTATTCTCAGAGGCATCATTCTTGTCTTTCAATAAAGTCGTCGGAATAGCCGTCGGTTTCAGTCTTTTGGGAAAGGTATAATCAGAAGGTTTAAAATGAGAGCTACAGATACGCGCATTTTTAATATTTATAGTATCAGTGCGGTTGCATATTTTAATCCATTTTTCCCTTATTGTCTTATTTTTTGGAAACACATGATAAATAATGTCGTCACTTTTGGTTTTGCTGTAATAGTTAGAGCAGCAAAAAATCGCGCAACTAGCCATTATGTTAAACCGTCTGATAACTAAATTTTAAGACCACAAGAACAATAAAAAACAATTTTTTTTATGACGAATTTTAAACACAATTTGAATAAACTTGAAACTGTAAACAAACGTGGTTAAAACTATGTTACTTGCAAAGAAATGCCGAGTTGAAATGTTTCAACTTCAGTTGAATACCGGTAATTTTTTAAAATTATTCATCCCCCCCCCCAAAAAAAAAAATTTCTATAATTAAAATCATTTCAATTGTTTTTTCGAATGGAAATACTTTTAAAAGATCTTTATTAAAGCATTGGAGAATTTACTACAATTTAAAATTTGTAAGAGTTTCATCAATATAAATAATTCCATTCACCACGGGATGAATGGAATTATTCTTATGCTCCTTAACTATATTTCACAACAAATTTATAAAATCACTAAAAACTATTTGATTAAATGATTCACTTTTTCTGAAATAAAGAAAATAATGAATGAGAAAGATGATTTAAGTGACCATCCGAAGTTGAAATTCTATTTTTACTAATTTTATTTCTTTCACTGAAATTTCCCCTCCAAGCACACATTTTTTTTTTTTTTTTTTTTTAGTAAAAAATTAACTTTTCGAATAAAGAAAAATATGTTCTTTTTGAAAATTTCTTTGAAATATTTGTTATACCTTAAAATTATAAAAATTAAAAAAATAACTATGATTTGAATATGCGACACTAAAATAATTTCATTGATGGGCTACATCTTTTGAAGAAAATACGGGATTTATAAATGTTCCCCAAAAAATGTAACTAAACTATTAAAAATTTAATTAAATTTAAAAGTTGTTCCAATTTTTTTTAAATATGAAAAATGTATGGCAATAAAATGAGAGATTTCTATTCCTTTGTCCTACCGTTATGTCAACTAACCGAACATTTTACTCCCTTCATATAAATTTTTTTTTTTTTTTTAATTTTTAGTTTCGATAATATATATATATCGTATATTTCTGCAAAGAAACGTCTTTCAAATAAGATGAAATATAAATTTTCGTCGAAGTTCTATAGTTTCACCATTTGAGACGTCCACCAGACTATCAATGGAAGATGAAATATCCTTTAAAACGGATGCATCAAAATTCAATCTTATTTTTAATGTTGATTCATCTTGCATTGACTTTACATTGGTATAAATGATCTGTGTTTTATTTTATAAAAGTTTTAATTTATATAAATTCCAATCTAATTTTTTTTGTATGTCCTGCAAGATGACTCACTCCGGATTTGTAAAGGGAGTTTTTTTTTAATTCATCTATCGTCTTGTGAGAATATATGATAACTCAAAAACTACCACAATATGCTTTAACAATGATCCCACTACTATGAATTTTGACTGTAATGCTAATCAATTTTTAAATGCATAATTGCTCTAAACAGTGGGGGAAAGGAAAAGCTATCAACTTAGTGCCCCAAGCAATATTAATTGAATAATTCAGCTTTAGCTGAAATAATTACTATGCTTAACTTCATTGTTTTTCATACATACATTTAGTATAGTTAACTATATTAGTGAGCAAATTTTAATATAGTTTTTTCAACTTGTTCACCGAAGTAATTTCTAGATAAATTTTATAATTTGCTGATAACTTAAATGAATTTTCAAATATCGATTACAAATCTATACAAAATGTGAAGATTATTTTTAAAAAATAATTTTTAACTCTTGACTCTCCATTCACAAATTCACTGTTCACTTCTTAAATTAGTAAAAAAAAAATTCACAGAAAAATCTTATGTTTTAACTTAAACGATACGTATGAAAACCATGTTAAAAGTGAGAAAATTATTGTTTTATTTTTTCTATGAATTTAAAAAGTATTTTTTTTAAATCTTTTTTTTTTCTTTCAAAAAAGTTGAAAAACTGTTTATTTAATAAAAATTAAACATGTTAACATGTTACATCACACATTTTTCTTATTACATTAAGAAAATTTATTATAATAATTACTTATTTAAATAAAAAATATTCCACTCATACAATAATAACTAGCTAACCATAGCTAAGATTGGATTGTTATCGATTGAAAGCAAAAATATTTCCAGGAAATGTATTTTTGTGTTTTGACTGCAGTTACTGGATTGATTTAAATAAACATTTGAGCTACATAAAAATTATTCATTCAATATTAACAAATAAATGTATTGACTTTCATCTATAGTCAAACGGTGTAGTCAACCTAATTTTCTTGATCTCTGGAGAGTTTTAACTCTTAATATTTTGCACAATGTGCACAACAATTAAGTCTTCAAAAACCACACTTTCAATGTATTTTTTTTAGGTATGGCGGTGAAAATATTTGACATACAAAACCTACCACAAATTATTATTTCCCCATAGGTTTGAATTAAAATTTATTTCAGAATATCAAATTATACCCATAGTTTATAATTCAATCTCCAAGTATTTTTTTATACTAGACAGTTTATTAAATGCCAAAAAATTTTTTCATGGAGGATACGAAATAGATTGATATAACAGTGCAAGTAAGTGTACTTATCAAAGAGGAATTAATTTGGAAAAATAAAATATATATATATACCAAAGAGTAAATTTATAAGACCAGTTACTTTTAAAATTAGCATCAGAAATGTAAATATATTTTAATAGCAAATGAAAAAATAAAGATTTTTAAACTCTATGGAAGTCAATACAATAATAATGTTAAGATAATAAATACAATCTACAAGAAATTCAAAAGTTGAACAATCTCATGGCAAATTATCATGATAAACATTTTTTAGAATCTTGGAACATTTTTTTAAAAATAAATTAGGCATGAAAATTAATATGCATCCATATCAGTAAATGTTGGTATATTAATAAATTATGGTGAAAAAGTCATTATTTCAAAAAATCTTTACCACTTAGTTCAAAAGTGACACACACATCTTTTTAGCAGTTACCTGATATAATAAACACACATAAAAATCAGAACACTTTCCAACTTATAAAAACAAACATTTAAAGAGATTTATTCAGTAATAAAAAAATGTTTTAGTAAAAAAAAATGTATTTAAAATGTAATGTTTTCCAGGGATTTTTTATGTTAATATTGATATATTTCAATGAACTTTTAAAATGTCAGGTAGGTAGGTAGCTGGTAAAGAAACCCAAAAGCTTTTATTTATTTATTTTTTGGTTCCTTCATGATTTTAAAAGTATAGTACTTCTAGTATACTTATATAATAATTACATATATTACATCAAGAGTTTATATGAAAATTGGGATATTTTTTCATCTGAAAATGAGTTAAGAATTTGATTCAATCTCTTCAACAATTTATTGAAGAAAGCCTTAAAAATAAATTCAGTATCATTTTTTTTTTGTTTTTTTGCATAACATTGTTTTATTTAATATATCTAAAAAAACAACAAATTTTATTTGTTAGGATAAATATCAATAATGTATGCATTTTCAAATTTTAATTTGAGCATTGAGTAAAATAATTTTAATTTCCAAAACTGAATAATAATTATATTTTCTACAATTTCTGAATGTAATTTGAGAGAAGTCATTTTTCTAGCTTATTTTAAAATTATTTCTATTTCAACTTACCATATATTATGTAAGAAGTTTCTATACGAAATCGGTACAATCCAAATATACATTTATTGCCCCAAAAATCAGTTAAACTTTTCTTAGTTCTGGATATGTTTTCTCCCCATTTTCTCGATATTGCTTAGTGGTTCTTCTAAGTCAATTTTGTTTTTGGAAAAGTAAGTGAGATTCTTTTAATCTCATATTAATTTGGGGTGATTTTTAGGTTAAAAATATTCTACATAACTGTGAAGGGATTCATAGCATTATTTTACTCAGCTGAAGAATATACAATTGTTATTAGATAATTGTATATTCTAGACAACTTTTTATAATTATGAAATTAAAAGAAATGTAGTAGTAATATCACACCAAGGGGAATAAAATGAACCATTTCAAGATATATATTTCGATTTTTCACTAATTTTAATCTTGTTTGCTCAAAGAAAAAAGTTTAATAGTATCTTCTTTTTCTTCCAATTTTATTTTTTGCAATTTACAAAATTATTGTAGGATTTTAGTATTTACTTTTTGTTGTAGGACTTTAAATATTTCGTCATTTTTTTTTTCAAATTCTAATTATACATTGCATTCGAAACACAATGTAGAATTATAATTCTGTAGAGTACGATAATTTTTAATTATGTTCTTTTTTAAAGTATATTTATCATTTTAAATTAAAATTTCATTTGTATTGAAGCTTTCACTTCTATCTCTAGTTCATAGATGGCACCACCACCAAGTGTCTACCTATTCAACTCTCTTCCTTTTGATCTTCCGCTTAATGTCGTTCCTCCATTAAGCTAGCTTTTGTTTCAAAATTCTCACAGCAACATCTGCTTGCTATTAATCTAACATTTAAATTTAAGTTTATTTAAAAATTCCCTTTTTTTCCCCTACGGATAACACGTCGCACAGTCGATGATAAAAGTTTTCGGGAAGAGAAACCCAGTGGTTTCAAAAAATCCGTTTCTTCTTGCTTTCGTTGTTGCGCATGTGCTATCCAAAAGGAAATGCAGCTTAGGATGCTGATTAATTATTCATCGACGCACCTTGCTTGTCGAATACTAATGGTTTTGAGGTCCTGATATGATATATTTTTCCCATCTTTCTTATTTTAATAATGAAGAGAGAGTACAAAAATTTTGTTTTATAAAGAACCTCAAAGCCCCGTTGCGAGACTTCAAATTTTTTTTCTTTCTCTACTTGCTCCCAACAATAGCTTTCTAATTGGTTGGCTCGCAACAGTAAGCCCCGCCTACTTAAACTTGCCGCGCGCGACCGCTGGTTTCTCTCACCGTAAAAACTCGTTTTGGATCATCCCTTTGGATTGGGATAACTCCGGTCAATACAATACTCATTCACAACATTCCAAAAATAAGTTCTTTCATTTTCTCTCCATCTATCCTAATTAAATTTTAAATAAATTAATTATATTCTTGGGCAAGTTTCTTTTCACAACTGCACTTGTAGAACAAAGATTTCTTCGGGAACAAAGGGTTCAAATAAACATGGTCAAGACCTTAACACTTTGTCAAGACGCTATCGAATATTAAAAAAAATGAATATTCTTTTTTAATGTCTTTCTTTTTTAAAAAGAATTTCTCCCAAATTTTTAAAATTCTAAATCGTATTTTTTAAAAAAAAAAAATTTCCCATATCACCCATTATATAAAACTTTTCATAGTTTTTAACACAATTGTTATGAAGGAGAAGTAAAAAGCTTTTTCAAGTGACCGTGTTTTGTCGAGATTTACACTTTGAGATTTCAATTACACTTTCGTAATGTTTAATTTTATGCACATCTGTTGCCAAAAAGGTTGAAAAATTGTATTTAAAAAACAACCAATTCTTTTTCGCAATAGAAAATACAATACGAAAACGAGATTAAATTGAATGAATATTTTTTTAGTCATAAAAAATGTTTGCTTACTTCGATTGAACAATTACACTTAAACAGTACATTTTTTTCTACAACATGAGCTCCCAAAATGATTCTTGTACACACATGGAGATCTATGCGACTGCTGGGGGCTCGGTGGCAAATGACAATTCATCTGGGGGTGCGTATACAACTTTAGGAGGTTCGCGAAAGGTTTGATATAAAGTAAAAAATATTCGTGATTTTTTTTTTTCATTATTAAGAAAGTTAAAATGAATTAATCAGTATTATGAAGCGTTAAAGTAAAAATTAAAAGATTTTGGGTAAAATATTATTGATAGGCACATAAAATACAAGTGAAGCATTGCACGGTGGAAATCGGGCCGATCCCGAATGAGACCGTGTTTATAAGGTTTAAATATGAAACGGAATCTTGCTGTTGCATGCAATAACTTGTCTAAAACATGGCAGTATATGTTCCACAGATGTGAAGTGAATGCAATAAATTTGCTTAAGTTTTGCACTGTGAAAGCATTATTATTTTTTCTTTTATTAAGATAAAGTGCGTTACTTCAAGTATTTTTTGATACAATTGATATCTTGTGTACATAAATTTATAAACCAAAGTTAATACTTTTGCTAAAGCTCACTTACAAAATAGTTTTATTTAAATACTGTAACAGTTCATATCCACGCTTCTTATTGATCTCCTTCGCGGGAAAATAATTCTTAACTGTTGTACGCTTAAAAAATCACTTCCCGTAGAAGAACCGTGATTTACGTTAATGAGAGTTGCTATTTAAACTCTAGCGAAGTGAGAGAGAAGGTCGCTGGGCATTAGGCTGCTACAGAATTTGGATTATTAGAATTAAGAATTAAAATCTTCAGAGTTTCAGGAAGACAATCGTTCGTCGTACAGAACAAGATAAGTCGTCGAGCCAGGGCTAGTACCATTACATCGGATCGTATCTAGAGATAAGTGATCCAATTATTTGTTACAGATATTTAGATTAGTAATTAAGTTGACTGTTTTTCCCTGCTTTAAGAAATTGCTTGATAGATAATTGAAGGTACTGATCTTAGTAAAATGTCAGTTGTTCAGTGTTCGACTTCACCAACAACCGCAAGGTCGCCAAAATGCTTATCAATAACATTTTCAGGACATGAAAGTTAAATTTGCAATTTTTCTAACATGCATTTAAAGAGTTTAACTGGGGGAGGGGGGGGCACATGGTTAAATTTTTGGTATAAAAAGACCTCCATGGGCACAATAAGTTCGGGAACCACTATTCTATAACCTTTTAAAGTAGTAAATTCCCATGGCGTGTATATGGAGCATTTATGTATCATTTTAATTATAAACTTAAGAGATCACCTAGTAAAGTACTATTAATTAAATACTTTCTTTTAAGTTCTGTACATTGCACTTTATCTTCTTATTTGTGTTAACAGTTGAGAACTGGATTTTTAGTGCTCATATAATTAACAAGTAGTTATATGCTTCTTGGTACATGACATTTCTTCTGTCTCCATTTTTTTTTTAATTTGAAGGTATGGATTTATTAATAGTTTCAAATTGATATTTATTTTAATAAATTTTTCACCAAAAATACAATATATTATTCAGATGAGCTTTCAATTGGCATTATATGAAATAATTTAACTTAAAAAAATTGATGCTTTGGGGAAAAAAATTAAAAATTAACTTATATAGTAATTTTCTTCAAAAAAAAGTACTAAAGAGAAATGCATTACTCTTATTTGAAATTGAAACATACTAATTTTGTCTCTTCATTTTTAATTCATATAAAAATAAGAAAATGAGTATTGTACAATTCCATTTGTTTCATTTCTTGATTGAATAAGGCCACCCTATTTTTATTCTCACTCTAAAATTTAAAAAATAAGATATTTTAACACAGAAAAATTATTATTATTATTTTTATTTAAGTATAGATCTACTTTCTTTATGCCTCAATGTAAACTATTAAAAGTAAATCAGACCTGTTAACATTAAATTTTCCCATTTTAAGAATTCAAAAAATGATTATTCCTATGTGTGTTAACTTATGAATTTTATGGATATATTGCATCTCTCACATCATTATGATGCTATTCTCTCAAATGAATTTTTTTCACTTTAAATATATTCAAGTTTAATACTATAGCTGATGATACAGTAGTATAAGTGATAATTAACTCATTGTAAAAGTTTGTTCCTATGTTTGAGTTATTTGAATAAAAAATGATTTTACTTTCTATTTAAATAAATTATACAAGATTATTTGCAAATGGAATACACACCATGTTTTCAAAAATATAAATAATTTGCTTTCAGTACAGAAATACTCTTTTTTCCCCCCATTTAAAGGCTATCATTTAAAAAATAAGCTATAGAATTTTCATGTTTAAAAAAATTATGTATATGATGTCTTCATTCACGTATATCATTGCAGACATGACCTTTTACATATTGTAAAGTCGAATTTTAAAATCTATTTGCAGTATATAGAAATAAAGCATTACATGATGGAATAATTATTCATTTGTATCTCCTTTTAAGTTGTGAGTAAACATGAATATTCTTTGTCACCATTTACATTACATATAAGAAAAGTTGATATCTATCATTCTTCTAAAACTTCTATCACATAACTGCGGTAAAATAAAAGAAATTGAAATGCTATTTTTAGCTTCATTATTTAAAATACAACCCCAAATTTGGTCGACTGAAACAAGATTTCCTTTAACCCAATCAAAAAAAAAAAAAACTCTTTCAATATTCCATAAACATGTAAACAATTCTTTCCTAATGTGTAATTATAACATAATTATTGCACAAGGACAGTTTTGGGTTTGTTAATATTTAGCTTTTCTTTATATATGAGGGCTATTCAGAAAGTAAGGAACGTTTTGGAATTCAAAAGAAACTAAATACATGAAAAAAAAATATTATATACAACAGAAAAAGCAACTAAAATTTTACTTTTCTACATAGTCACCAAACAAATTGAGGCATTTATCATAGTGATGGACAAGCTTTGAAATTCCTTTGTCATAGAATTCTGCCGCCTGCTATCTCATCCACTCAGTGACGTGCACCCACAGCTCCTTGTCGTCGTCCGTCGTCAAAGCGCTGTGTTACTAGCCAGTTCTTCATTCTTGGAAACAAGTAAAAATCACTAGGTGCAAGATCAGGACTATAGGGCAGATGAAGGAAAACCTCCCATTTGAATGAATTAAAGAGTTCTTGGGTGGGGCAGTGTGAGGTCGGGCATTGTCGAGCAAAAACAAAATTTTAGAAGTCAACTTTTGTCAGCGCTTCTTTTGAACTGCTCTCCTAAGGTTGCGCAAAGTTTGACAGTATCATTCAGAGTTTATTGTGGCAACCACGTTTGAGAAAATCAAGCAGAAGCACGCCTTGCCTATCCCAAAACACAGTCACCATAATCTTTTTTGGCGACAAGGTTTGCAAACATTTTCTTGGTCTTTCGGGTGAACTTGTGTGACCCAACTGCACGGACTGTAATTTTGTCTCGAAATTCATGTGTCTCACCTACATCTCGTCACCAGTTATGATTCGATCCAGTAATGAATCACCATGCCAGCCGTAGGCCTCCAGAAATGTCAAAGCTGCCCCCATTCGCTGACCTTTATGGTGGTCTGTAAGCAATTTCGGCAACCATCTTGCACAAAATTTGCGGTAGCCTAGCTTTTGTGTGACAATTTCAAACAACAAAGTCCGTGAAACTTGTGGAAAACTAAGCGAAAAGCTCCATTATTGTGAAACGGCGGTTTTCACGAATCTTTCCATCAACTTTAGCGACCAGTTCGTCAGTCACAATGCTAGGGCGTCCACTCTTCTCTTCATCGTGAACGTTAGTTCGGCTATTTTTAAACTGAATGCACCATTTCCGGATTGAACTTTCATTCATTACGTTGTTTCTGTACACTTCATACACTTGCCGATAAATTTCCATGGGTTTTAGGTTTTTTGCCAACAAAAACTGTATTATAGACCGCACCTCACAACTGGCGGGATTTTCAATTGCAGCGCTCATTTTAAATTGGAATATCGAAAAAATGGGCAGCGTGGAAATGTTCCCGTTGTGAAGGCTGGATGCCGAGCACTCAGACACCAAAATGTACGTGATCAGCGCGCGCCTAGCGACGTCAGACAGAAATGTTCCTTACTTTCTGAATAGAGCCCTCATATGTCAAAAGACAAAGTACTCAAAAAGATCCTTTATTTTCAGAAGAAAAAACAAAAATGTGTTAAAAAAAGAGCATGAAATTTAACTTGCATTCCCCACTTTTGAATAGTATATAAGCTTTGATGCATTACTTTCCTGGAGTAATGAATTTTCTCAATGAATGTTAAACATTTATTCTTTAAATTTTGCATATATAAAAAGGTATACAAATTTTTTGAATGAATAATTGAATAATGATAATTACTTCATATAACATTAAACAGCAGCCATATAATATAATACATATAATAATCAAAATATTCAGAATTTAAAATAAAATAAGTTTATATGTAAAAAAAAAAGGTATGAAATTTGGTACTAAATTAGGAGGTGAACTAAAAATTATGAGTAAATATATATACATTCATAAGAATATATGTATTATGTAAAGTAAACATAACCTTCTTTAAAAACTTGAAATGAACACACCACTTTTTTTATGAAATGAATAAGATTGTTGTAACTAAAGGGTTATTATTGTGAACTTAGTAGTGAGCAATGTTAGAAGTAGGGCAACATGTTGGCATTTTGATTCTCCAAAAGATTTGTCATGCTGAATAATACATGTTGTGTTGGTTGCAAATGATATAGTATTGAATTTCAAAGTCTTTGCATGGTGTAAGGTTCGATTTAGAAGGAAATATTGGTTCAGATGTTACTCTTCTCACTTGACCATGATTCAAAATTATGAGTTTAGTCAGCAATAATTATCATGTAGCTCTAGTACAATGATAATTCAAAATTAAAGATTTTAAGGATAAGGCAAAAATAGTGTTTTAACTGTTGCTACAAAGTAACTAAAACATCTGCAAAATAATTGATCCATGTGAAAAGAAAGTTGTTTATTACAAATGTTGATTTGTTTGTTTTAATGAAGTCCTAGACTTGTAACATGGAAAAGATAAAAGTTTCTTCATTTAAAAATTTAGAGTGCAAGGCAAATCCACAATGAAATGTCTGCTTGTGGAAATTATATACCTTCTACTGCTGTCAGGAGGAAAAAGAAATTTCTAACAACCACATGTCCCAACAGAAGGCAATCATTCATAGATGCCACTACTACAGTGCAGAAAGTAGAGCACTTTATTCTACTAGACTGAAGAGGAACCATCCAAATGTCATAAACAGGTCTTAGTTATGGAAGTGTGTGAAAAATTATTTGTAAAAGAACTGCACTTGTCAAATGAGTCAGCACACTGGAATCCTTTTCAGAAGCAAACAAGTCCTGACCTGTCAAGGAAGATGTTGAATCTTTTGGAGCATGACAAAGAAAGTTTTTTTAGTCGCCTAGCAATTGTGGAGAAATTTTGGATCAATCACAATTTGATTGAAAGAAACTAGATGAGTAAGGATAGGAGCACAACGACTTACCTTGCCCAAGAAGATTAAGGAGCAGAAGTATGCAGAGGTCATGCTGTTTATTGAGTCTGCCATGAAGCCATTCTAATAAAACTACCCAGAGAATGGCTAGACCATTACTAGGTCTTATTAATGACACACTGCTGAACAAATTGCATTATGCCCTAATCAAGAAATAGTGCAGTAGGATCTCTAAAGGTGTCTGTCTTCTTGGCAACAATGCACTTGCTTACTCATCTTGTGTGCAGTTAAGGAACCAAAAGTGATATGGCTTTCAAATTTGATCACACCCTCCTTATTCTCAGGATCTCATTTCAAGAGATTTTCTTATTCCCCGAACTTAAAAAACTAGTGTGAGGTAAGAGATTTGACAACACAGATGACAACATCATTCCAGAAGTGGAACAATAGTTTTTGATCCTATCTATTGAGAAAGAGTTCTACAATGATGGCCTGCGAAAAGTCAAGAAATGCTGGGAGAAATGTATAACTCCAGATGATGATTATGTAGAGAAGTCATAAGAATGGCACTGGGAAAAAAATATACAAATCTGCTTCCAATAATATGTTAGAGTGTTTTACTTATCTTTTAACTTCAGAATATATATTATTAATATTTATTGGTCTGTATTTTTCAATATAAGATCCCATTCTATTAAACTACCCAAATCTAAAGATTTGAGAAGAGACAGTTTCTTACTGGAACAGAGTCCACTTGGGAAAGATAATTTATCATAAATGAATTGACATTGTACTGAGCTATACAGTAGAATGGATGAACAGATGTTTTCTTCTTTTAAATTTCCATATTTTATGTGAAAACTTTAATACTTAATATTAGATTTATGAAGTAAAAGCATATCAAATTTTTTACATCATAGTTGAAAGATCAGACCATATAACTCAATCACAACACTGCAAGGTAATTTTTACATCTTTGGCTTTGTAACTAAAGAGGCAATATTTATGGCCATATGACAGTATTTTGATCATTCAGGAAGATATATAAAAAAGATTGAAACTTTTCACACAAAACTAATGAAAAAGATACCTTTTTTTGTTCAAAGATTTTAGATTATCACAATTAAAAGTACATAATACTACTGCACAAAATACAAAATTAGAAATCCATCTTACCTTTGCGGAATGCTTGATCCAAAATTCTTTTTCTAAATTCTTCATAAAATTCAGCATTCCACAATTTAGTGCACTCCAAAGGTTGCAATCTCACTCGCAACTTGGAGCCCTTTTGAACAGCTGAACAAAAATCCTCGTTTCCTTCCAACATTTTTTGGAAAAGCTGCATTTCATATGGAGCAAATGTATTGACTTTCTTAATGAAATTTTTTAGATCTGAAGACTTGGAGAGAGAATTGTTCTTATTGTTGTTTAAAGTACCACTTTGTAAGCCACTTGTTGAAGGAGGAGAATCATCTGGTTTTATCTGTGGGACATATGATTTTACCTTCATTACATCTACTTTTGTTTTAGATCCCTCGGATTTTACTTTATATACATTAGATTTTAATTTTTGAGCATCAGAGTTTATTTTTAATAGATCAGATTTAATTTTGGATCCCTCCCCATTTTTCACTTTATTATCAACAATCTTGGCTTTTGTTGCACAAACTTTTGCTTTTGGTAAAGGAAAAGCAAGTTTGTACCTGATTTTATCTTCCTCTGAGGAACTTTGCTCAGCAGTAGATGATTTCAATTTAGCAGCAGGATTTTTCTTCTCACTGATGGTAGCAGCTTTAGCAACCTTCCTTTTATTCTGAGTTTCAGATATCAGTTTATTCCTAATGATTTTCTTTTCTTTTTGAGAATAATTTAATCTTGCTATTTTGCTCTTCTTGCGAGCTAGGAGATTAGTAGCCATATGACTCTTCACTTTTTTACCTTTAGGATTTTCCTTACGTTTCAGTTTCCTTAAATTCTTCCCAGTTCCTGCAATCCTTCCGGTACTGCGTTCGGAGTGGCGGATGTAATCTGGACTACGTAACAGATTCTTGAAACTTGTTTCCTGTGCCCAAGCAATTTCATTAAGGTTTTCATACAATTTTTTTAATTCTCTCTTTCCTTTTGGTCTTTTTTCATGGTTCAACTTCATTTCTGGTAAGAGCAATACATTTCTACTTTCTGTTTGAGCATTACCATTTTCACACCTTTCTTGAGGTCTTGGAGAATTTTGAGAAAATCCCTGAGAATAACCAGGTACTGATATTGAACCATTTGCACTGAGCCAACGCATAGAGTTAGCTCTACTAGGTGCATCAGGAAATAGATTGGGGTAGGTAGGCATTAAAGGTGCTTTGTCTGCTTCATTCACAAGCATTTGTTTCTTTGCCTCATTTTCAAAACTTTTATTAATTTTTTTATTACTCATACTGTTATGAGTATTAGAGAATTTCTTTACAGAGCTGTTATTAGAATTATGCTCCGAATATCCTTTATTTATTACTGCTACTACTTCAATTTCCGAATCTGAACCATCATTATTTACAGGCAAAGGATCTACTGATTTACTCCTAGGTTGTCTAGGAACTTTAGTAATAGTGTTCTGAGATGTGCTTTTACATTTAAGCATCATATTTTTTTTAAGCAATTTCTTTGAAAGTGAACAATCAGAATTCGCTGATTCTGTGTCTTTCTTTCTTTTCCGCAACAAAGTTTTAGTTCCTGAAGGCATCGTGGTGTTCCTCAAATCAAAAGAAGTACTGGCAATATTTCTAATTGAAACTTCATTTTTATGTCTGTCTGGAGGTTTGTTAAAAATAACAGACTGATGTACAATGGGATTTTTTTTCGAATATGTTCTACGAGATAATTCAATGTTCCTATCGTTTGGAGTGGAAGTCGAAATAAAATCATTGTCATCAAGTACAAAATGTACAGCCTCATCTACTTGGAGGTCTGACCTTGATACACGAGCTTTATTCGTTTCCATAGCAGGCTCTGCATTCCACTGAAAAATAAATTAGCATAATTAAATTCAATACCAAGATACATAAATTAAATATGTTAGATGTTTAAAAGATATGTTATAAACCAATTCATGTAAAATAATGGTTATCTATTTCAATAAGTATCTAGCAAAAATTCTTAGATTAAATTAACCTAATGATAAACAATCAAAATTTTAATGACGTGCTTCAGCTGGGCTCATTCTAGACTTGATATATAACCAAATGCAAAAAGGTTAAAAAATTGTACAGTCTTTAAAAAGTGATATCTTGTTCAACAAAGAATTAAACTTTATGGAATAACTCTTGTTTAAAAAAGGCATGTATTGAGATAAGACATCTATACTCTGCTACTGATGATCAAAGTGAGTAACCCCAAAAAGAAAAAAAAACCCTAATGGAATAATTCTATACTACAATATCAACATACATGAGAAAAATACACTTTGTGTGTGTATAATTTAAACATTCAAAAATAATTATCAAAATAATTTATAAACCTTTCACCTTTATCACTTAGCTATCTTAATTACATCATTCATAAATATTACATAAGAGGCTGCAATTTTTATATAATGCTCTGGCACCAAAAAACTAAAATAAATGAATGCATTTCTTTTTTAAAATTTTGCAAGCTCCATGGGTTAAATGTAGAAGTTTCAAAAATTATTTTTCCACTGATGTCCATGTTTCTAACTTCAACACCTTTAGCTCAGTAGAATAAAGTATATATTGTATTTATAATTCTATTACAAGTCATGATTTGAATGGAAAAAGCATATACAAGTTCTCACAATCCAAAAGTCTGTACTATGAAATTTGATGATTACCAAAGAAATTTTAGATATTTCTATTATTCTAAATGACTGATGAAACTGTATTCAATAAATTTGGAATTTTCAAGTTATAATTCATCCTAACATGATGCAACTTTCTTTTTCAAATCTTTATTATTTTTTAGATAATGCCCATTAAAATCTCCTTAATATGATAAAATGGTACTTGCATAATATCGCAATCTATTGGCAACATTATATGAAACAAAGTACATGATTGCCAATTCAGAGCATACGACACATGCGAAATTGGGATTGCCAATTTGGAGAGTTATCTTGAACAATGGCAATTGTTGCGATAATATACAAGTACCAATACAATTGATACTCATTTAAGTAAACTAACTCCAAAAAATTGTTCATGACTACTTTTCATAACAATTCTAATAAACAAGCACCATTGGACAGAAAAAATCGTCATCTTAAAATTATAGAAAACAACTCTGGGAGCATAACATTTCATTTTAAAGAGTCTAATACATATTTTATAACTATAATATTCATGTAATGAATAGAACTTTCAATGCTACAATTATGTGAAAAGAACTGATTATCAGAAGTACAGCAAATAAATATTAATTAATTGAATTCATTTACAAAGAAAATTCAAATTTTATGTACTTTAATACAGTTATATTAAGGCAATCCTTTTTTTTTTACAACTTCCGCAATATTTATTGTAGCTGAATCAAATTAATATTGCAAATGTCTCAAAGGAAACAAATTATGGTGTTAACAGATTAACTTTAACACTCTTAAAGCATATCCTGCAATTTCCACAGGCAAAGTACATATAGCAAAGGTAGCACTACGCAGCGAGAGGGTTAAAAATATAATTAATACTATAAATTTTTTTTTTCAGAATTGAGTAAAGAATAGTCTAAGATTTCAAGTTTTAATCTAATCTGATCATTAGTTTCAGAGATAATTGGGAAAAGTTACTTAAGGGCTGTATACCGGATTACTTTAAAAAACATCCATGCACATGATTCATGGCTTCCCTTTTTCTTTATAGTCAGTGACAGATGAATTGATAACACTGGCCAACAATAAAATTGCTTCTCTGATGAAAGTACCCAATCCTGAATTATTTAGAAATGCTGAAAACGAATATCACAATGAAAAAAGCTGCTTGGCTCTTTTTGCCAAGATATTTGTGTTATAAAGATGCTCTAATATAATGCAATACATGCTTTATACATATTATGTTACATAATTTGTATTATTTATTATTATATATCCTATATATATTACATTAATAATCATAACATAATATATTCCTTTAACATAGAAGAATTTAGTAAGATAAATACATGCTTACAAAATGTTTGTCATATTGTATCACCTCTGAAACTTATTTCCTTATAGAGAACGCGACAAAATCGATTGCACAATAACAAGCAATAGTGAAAGAGCAAAACATTTTCTCTCATTTTGTGCATGTTTTTTGAAGCTATAACCTGCACAAGTGATTACTACAGTGTAATTTCAACTGTAGTAATGACTCATATCTGCATTAATACTGCAGACAATTTTTGCTATATTTGCTGCACATAAAAAGATCACAAGTACAGCCAAGAAAGCGTGTATTTGTATTTCAGTTGCAAAATAGGCGACTGAGACTAAGATTGGGCCCCATACATATATTGTTGCATCAAAACTTTTCAAGTGGTTTTATGGCAAAAGAAAAAGACAATGCCCTTTGTTATGTTCAAGATTTGGAGAGTCTTCCAATCACAATGATGAATGCTATTTCTGCAAATTACAACAACTTCTAAAGATTTCATAAAGAAAAAGAAGAGGGCGCACTTGGCCCTAACATACCACATCCTCTGCGACCTATCTCGCATGGAAAAGGACTCCTATTTCTGAGCCTCCTATGAATTATTCTATCAGTTTTGATGAAGAGGATCTCAATGTACTACATTTCTCTCTCCAAGCATCACCATGTGGTGGCAATAAACATGAATTTTCATCCTTTGATAAAACATCTTCACATAAAAATTACCTTGGTTGAACTGAATGAGCTTGTTCACAATTAAGATCTATCCAAAAACAAAGTGAAGGTATTGGCCATAAAACATCAAAAATGGAATCTTCTCAAACAGATATCAGAGTGACTTCATTTTGCATGTGTCCTCTGCTGTTCGAGTCATTCTTTAAAAAAGGTCTTGTGTTTTGCTGCAACACCGATAGCCTACTGAAAGAATTTTGTATTGTACACAAGCCCAATGAATGGCAGAATTTCATAGATGCATGGAAAATGACGAAGGAAGAAGAAATTTTGTGGGGAATCACATTAAACAGTTTTTCAAAAATCTCAAGAAATTTCTTGGAAAAAAAAAGTTTTGGAATGTTTTCAATCACATGTCAACAAAATTTCAAAGCCAAAAACTAAAAGGATCTGGAGTTCAGTATAAATTGGCTTTATTTTAGGATTTGTCAACTGCAACGTCCTTATGTATCTACTTTCTGAATTCCTATTTGAATTTCTTCCCTGATAACCGAGGGTAGGTCAGTGCTGAACACAGTGAATGTTTTCATTAAGACACTGCCACCATGGAGAAACAATACCAGGAGAATTGGTTCACAGCAATGTTGGATGATTACTGTAAGACGCTTATCAGAGATGTTTCCCACATCCATTCCAAGCAATTGGCCGAAAGAAATCAAAAGTTTGAAGCAGATTTAAATATTCTTAACATCAATGCATAAATATATACACTTCTCTGAGCAATGTGTAAGCATTACAAAAAAACTGTAGCCAATCTAGGTTTTTCACCATCATTTTCTTGTTCGGCACTATGAATGAATTATGAATTTACTATATTCATCTTGGAAGCTGGAACTTTTTGAAAATTTATTACCCAGTGTAATTGAGGGATTAAAAATTAACATATCACCCCTTAATGCAGATCGTACTTTTTAAATGAGCATTTAAATGAAAAATTCTTTGAAATGAGCTAATAAATCAGCAAATTGATTCCAAATATGTAAAAATTTTGGTACGCAACAATTTGCACCTTTTTTATAATTGTACTTACAAGTAAATGCTAATCATTTTTTCCCTTTATTTTACATCTTTTTGAATTGGGAAAAATGTTTATCAATCAGTCAGTGTAAGCACATCTGAAAAGTGTGAAGTAGAAAACAATTTATTATTAAAATTCTAAAACACCCATTTAACATTGGGAATTTCATCTATTAAACTTCTATAACACAAAAACTTTCCATGTGAGGATTTTATGAAACTTCAAATGTACACTAATTTAAAGTTGATGAAACAAATTAATAAAATCATCACCCCCCCCCATATGGAAATATTTTGCTTTAAAACGTAATCAAATAACATCTAATCTGTTAACATCATAATTTAGTTCCTTTGATCTATTAATTGTGACACAGTAACAAAATTGCAAATATGGCCTTTTTTAAATGACCATAAAATTTTTGCTGGCTAAAATTGAAAACAGACTGAACTCCACATAAATATTTTCTCTCTGATGAACAACAAAAGATACACAATTAAGCCAAAATGTGTGACTAATAAACATCTTTATGTTGAAGAAACAAAAATGAATATTAATTGTTATAAATATATATACATGTTACAAAACATTACTTTTTTTTAATGCTGTCGAAATAGACTGAAGATTCTGTAGTAAAGATCCATTTTATTTACAGATATATATATATGTTATTTAAATTATCTTTCTTAAAGGTTTATTCTACGTCTGAAAAACAAAAGGCAAAAATCTAAAAAGAGTTTGTAGAAGAACACAAATTTGTACAAAGGGCAAACTTTGAGGAAAGGCAGAGAGAAAGACTTAATCCCACTTCTAATCATGTAAGAGTAAGTCTTCCTCATAACTTATTTCTGTTTTTACAAACTATGAAATATCTTAAGTATTTCCTTTACCAAAGACTAAGAGATGTATAACTAAGAAAAAAAAATCCCTTCACAGAACATTTCCAAAATTAACACTGTCTTTTTTTAACATGTGATTACATTTCTACATTTGATTTCATTAAAATCTGTTTAGAAAATGAGAGATGTTGATTAATAAGCAAATAGAAGACACTCTTATCCCTATCCTTTCCCTGATGGACCTCCCCCTATGACTATCACATCAGAAAAAGTTCTGAAAATGTGTTTTGTCCCCAGGTGATAACCTGATTATATACAGCAAATTGTATGATTATAGCAGAAGGAAATACTTTTAATTGTGTGTGTGTGTGTGTGTGTGTGTGCATTACATTTTAATTGAAAAACAATTCAATCAACAGTGAGAATGCAATTATATTATTCTGCTCTAATCTCATAAATTTTGATTTTTACTCACCATGCTATAAGAATGTTTTATGTTAAATTTTTACACAAAAGAGTTCTAGTTTAAATCCCAATAACTTTCAGAATGAAACTGCATCAAGTTTAAGTCTTTCACAAATCATACTAAAAGCGGCTATAGTAATGCATGGGAAAAAAAGTAAAGTTGAAGCTGCATTGCACATATTTTCGACACCTTAAGCAAAATTCCCTGACATTTCATTGTGCCTCTGATCTGCTGAAAAGAGCATTTTCTAATAGCATGCCTAACTATGATTAACGAATTCTGGGAAGCCGTGAATAAGGAATGGCACACTTACACCATACCCCTCAAAATTTCATGAAAAGTTAATTTTATGTGTGTACGCATTTATAATGAGCTTAGTAAAATTAGGAATCTATAATGCAATATCTATATAAGACATTAGAAAGGGAGATGTAGCAAAAACCATGTTTTTTTAAGCAATTTCCACCATAAATGTTTAGTTTTTAATCCCCCCCCCTCCCCTCAAAAATTAACTGCAAAATCAAACCCTCAATTTGACTCAAATTCTTGCAAGAGTAAAAAAAAAAGAGTGATGTCAAATAATAATAATTACATAATAAAAATCTTAAAATCATGACAACACATTTCAAATAAAGCTACTTCAACTAATGATTTTTCACTTTACTTAATTCACTTATGACTACATATCAGCCTTAACCAAGTAAAAATATGATCTACAATACACATTTTACACACACAGCTGAAATAATTTATATAAGTAGTCAATAAGAAATAGTTTCATACTTTCACAATGAACAAACAAATTTATATCTAAGCAGCAGAAAAACGAAAAACACAATTTGTGGAATCTCTTTATAACGAATGTCAAGACAATTTTTGCCACACATTCACCTAGTAACTTCAATACCACATAAAATGGATTTAAAAAGATTTAAAATACATATTTGCAATGAAGTTTTGAAAAGACACTGATAGATAAAGAGGAAGAAAAATGAGGATATTTTACTACAAATAAACATTTAAACTAATTACAAAAATTCCTATTACAGGAATCAGACCTTATCTCAGGAAGGAAGAAAATTAATCAATACAAGATGGTTGACAGGAAAAACACTAAAAAATGAGGAAAGATGACCCATACATAAGGTAAGATACAAATTTTAAATCATTAAATTTTCTTAAAGGTCGTACAGCAATTAAGTTGTGCAAGTTCTGACTAATTAAAGTTTATTCTTCTGTCACACACCCTTCTTCCTAAAAGATACTTTTCAACTTTTCTTAAAAGTACTACTCCTTTTATCGCAAAAAAAAACTGTTCCCAAATATATGTCAACCCAAACATAGAGAACATTTTCAGACTATTTTTGTTTCTTTAACTGTCTTAGTAGACCATTATCTGCCCACCCCTGTGGTCTAGTCACAATTCTTACAATCTTAAGATACTAACAAAAACTTCAATAAACTTTTAACATTTGAGAAGATAACACCAAAGAAGTGTCTTCAGTCTTATTTCTTTATAACATATATAAAAGTACACTTCTATTAGAGAAGGAAGTTTCACTTTCCTAGGGTCATTTCCTCAATACCAGAATTTTCTTCTTTTGAATAAGATTTTTAGAAATCACTTAAATTTTCGCAAATTGTGTTCCCACTGAATATCGAAAATGCTTACGGATGTCCACAAAACAAAGCAACTTGGAGTGCTTTGACACTTCTTACCTAAAACAATCAAGAGAGCAATGAATTCCTAAACAAAATCGTGACCGATGATGAAACTTTGGTTTGTCATGTCACTTCAAAATCAAAAACAGTTGGCAGAGTAGAGGCACTCATCGTCCCCCACAAGGCAATTCAAAACAACATTGTCAGCATGAAAAATCATGTGCACAGTATGCTGGAACTAATACTGCATTCTTGAAAGATGCAATGATTCTACAGTGGTCTGTACCCTCTTTCAAAGAAAGATTCCACAAGTTATTTTCCGGATATGACAAATGCCTCAAAATTTCATTAATCCAAGAGCAAGCGCGCGGGGCACAGGCCCCCCCCCCAGGCTTACGAAATCGTTAATTCTGGGAAAACTGTTTATTTGTTACCAATGACCTGTTCACAGTATCTTCCTATACGACAGTCTTCATGGGAACTAAAATGCATGTTAATATTTTCTTTTTTGGGAGTGGCAAACGTTTTTTTACAATCTTAAGGGGACACAGTACGATTCAATTGACCAAAATCGGTCAAAAAATCAAATTTAATTTTTTTAGCCTAAATTTTTTTTATATACTTTTCTCTATAACCTCACAAAATTTGAAAGCTCTAAACTTAAAAAACGCAGAATTATGGTAGCTTTTACGTTCGTTTTTATTCACATCCCTATGGCAAAAATAAACTTTAAAAACTGCTGTATCTCGGAAAGATAAAATAACTATTTTGTCTTAATTTAAAATGCTACGGCTTTGTTTCTATTGCACTTTCTTTCTTTGAAATTTTTTTTTACCTATTCCTAATAGTACATGTAACAAAAGTTGGTATGCATTTTTGAATCAAAGCAATATTTATTTCTTAAAAAATAATTAAACTCAGAATTCATACATTTTTTAAGGAATTTTCAATAAACATTCATAAAAAGAAGTATTGTAAGAATACCAATCACGTAAACACAAAACCCATACCAACTTTTATTATACATAGTGTGACGTAGTTGTAAATCAAATTTCATGCGTGTACATCAATTTTTGTAGGAGTAGCATTTTAAAATCACGTCAAAAATTTCAAGTTTTTTTCTTAAAAAATTACATGGCTAGCTTTTTATGAAATTTTGTGCACAAAATATGTTTATCATAGTATACATACATAGGAGGCAACCAAAAAAATATTAAAAATCCTTAAATTAAAAAATTTTGCGTAAATCGTACCATGTCCCATTAAGGTCAGTGGCGTAAAAAAAGAACATTTGCGATGCAGGGGTGTACATTATGCCACTGCTTAATGTACTTGTTTTGAATGAGTGCCGCGCGCGACCAATTTTGTTCCAAAACATTTTCCATGAACATGCTACATTTCTCCACTCTGAACAATTTAGTGGTTTTGATTGCTGTGTTGTATGACTTATTATGGTTTATAAATGTAAATGAGCAGAATATATATAGTATATATAAAAAGAAAAAGGTATCTGTGATCTCTACTGAAGGAAGTTGAAAACGATCAAACAAGGGAAGAACCTGCTGAAATAATGTATATTAATCATGGCAGCGAAAGTAAATTTGAGAAAAGTGATGAACATGAAACTTAAGTTGAAAGGAAAATTTTCAAATGCTACCTAAAGAACTCCAACAAGAAAAATATTAAGGCATAAGTGTAGCAGGACAAGACACCCTTCGCGCTGTCAAAAAGACACAAGCAAGAAAAGTTAAACATGCTATTTGTCGATCATCATAGAACAATAAAACTACAATAACTTGAACAACATACGACAGTTTAGCCTGCAAATGACATTGCTGTAACGTTAGCGAAAAATGTCAGTGATTTGTGTCCCTTATTAAAGTCACGTACATTTGAAACTTCTTTGTTTAGTTTGACATTTTTTTCTCAAATTATCAAAGAAAAATTGAAGTCCTTAAAAGTAGGTAAGTATACTTGCTCTTAATTAAATTATTCACTGGGAATTACGATTTTTATCGTGTACAATAAAAATTAAAAAACGAATAAGGATTTGGGCGACTCAGTCACCCCGTGCGACCATTAACGTTAGTATCGAATGCACACCTGCTCCCGGATTAAATAAAAAAAGATCTTTATTTCTTCCCCACACGGAGCTATCACACCATTCAATGCAAACTCTATCTCAATTTTTAAATACTAACATGACATCCAAAGGCAAAAGTAGATGTGGTAGCCGAGTGGTCATAGTAGCGAACTCATGGCTGGCGTTGTCGAGAAGCGAGTTCCGAATCCTGATGCTATAAATGAGGTGTCATTTTCGTCTCTTGACCGAGGTTCAAAATTACGAGGTCCGTCGCCAATAGCCCTCGTTCCCTCTCCGTAACATTTCACACAGAATGTAGAAAAAAAGAAAAATATTCTCTCCACATTCAAAAAGGACTTACAAGTGGTGATTCAGGTAATTTTTGAAGATTAAATCAAATAAAAAAAAAGAAAGAGTAACGCACGTAAAAGGTTAACTTGTATATATGTATATATATATATTGTTAATATGAAATAAAGAATTGTAATTAGTTCATTATTTCAAAAGAATGCGAATACAAATTTCCACTTTGAAAAATGTTTCACCATAATAGCACTGGTGAACTTTTCTATTTACCGAGTCTTTAGCACTTATGTAACCATTTCACCTATAGCAGTGATCCGCGACCCCCGGTCCGTGGATCAAATGGTGCCGGGCCGCCTAAAGAACATTAAACTATTGCCATTTTATTTAAAGTGGTGCATTTCTCTCGGACTTGCGCACTTTCCACGGAAATCACTTTACATTCCACGTTAAGTCACTTTTATTCATTTTTGATGTAACTATATTTTATTCTGAAGGTATATTTATATATAAATGTAACTAAATTAAAATTGTTAAATCAAAACAATCTAAAATATAAACAATCAACGAGTCCCACCCTCAGCGGGCCGCGGTAAAATTACCAAACGTTGACTGATCCGCGGCAATAAAAAGGTTGCGGAGTACTGACCTATAGTACGGAGCAAACTACCAGTTTTTAGTCACGATTTTACCCCTTAAGGCTGTTTTCGGTTAATGTTAAAGAATCCCGAATTAGGTACATTTTTCAGATATAAAAGAAATGAAAAATTAATATTATATATATTCTGGCTTCACTATCCCTTAGAGAACAACATACTTTATCATTCTTCACTTTTTTGACAGAGCTGAGCCATTTCTTTTGGTATAAAATGTGTTTCGCGTTTTTTCTCCAATACCGTAATGTTAAATGAGCTGTCCTTTCGCGTGTTAAAATGAAAAAAATAATACTAAAGGAATATTTTGAAATTTTATAAACGCTGTATTGTTAATAGATGTACGAGTTATAATGTTGCAAATTTTCATGAAAATTGAGGCATTTTTCTGTTTGAAAATGTGCTCCACGTTTAGTTCAGGCTCTCGTACTTTTGTCGATAACAGTCGTCAGTCAGGGCTTCCTAAACTTATTCCCCAACTGACCAGAGCCGGCTCTAGCAGTTTTGCCGTCCCGAACAAAAATGGAAAATGCCGCCCCTCCCTCAAAAGCAAAAAATTATAATTAAAAAAAAATTTTTTTACATAGATACACACATTTAAAACGAATAATTCTTGCGAACAAAAAGGCAGCATTACAATATTATATATAATTATACAGTCGGACCTCCATATAACGAAGTCGTTAAATCTCGGGAAAAAAAGTTCGTTATATAGAGGTTCACCTCTCTTTTAATGTACTTTATAAACCACATAAAACAAATTTTAAATTCATATACATTACATATTGCAAAATAATTATTCACACCTTTTGTTAAATTAAAATTTATTTTTTATATACATCTTACTCATCAAAAAAGAAAAACTGCAAGGAAAACAAGAAAAAAGAATATCAAGGAACACACTGTACTTTCAACATTTAGAAAGAAAGAAAAAATACATTAAAATTAATGAATTTTAAGGACATTTTCTAATTTAAAGCATACAAGTAATTTTAAACATTCGATATTTTCTAAACAGAAATTGATGTTTGACATTTCGAGGACTAGTTCAAGGACACAGGGACACGAGACAACTCCACTGAGGAAGGAAGGAGAATTAGATGTTTCTAGTGAAATGGATAATGGTGTTAAAGGTTGCACGGATGAAACTACCAGAATTCTATTGCTCTCAGCGAGTTAGGCATCAAAGTGTAAGATATATGACCAGTTCAAGATTTATGACCACCATAAAATGTGTTAAAAGAGAGAATAAATTGAAAAGTCCAGAAATATTTTAAAAATAGGGAGAAAAAAATTGAATCACAAAAGAAAAAGTTCGTGATATAGAAAATGAACTTCGGTATTGAGAGGTTATTTTACGAAGAAAATCGTGAAATGTTCTTGGTTCCAAGAAAAAGTTCGCTAGATAGAAAAATTCGCTATGTAGATGTTCGTAATATGGAGGTTCGACTGTATATATATACACAGAGTGCGGCAAATAAGTTTTAAAACTCGTCTCAGAGCGCAGGCTGTAATGGTGCCATGATTGCAAATGCGCATGCGCCATAACGTCCATGGACTGCTAACACACTGTGAACAAGTTGATGGTATTTGGTTAAGTAGCTGAGAGATGACAAGCGTTTTTTGCAGAAGTGAATTTTTTTCATGCTGATTTTTTAAGATGGATAAAAGAGCTGTAATCAAAATTTACGCAAAACTTGGTAAAAGTGCTTCAGAAGCATACCAACTCATGAAACAAGTTTACGGTAACTGTTGTTTAAGTAAATCAAACGTTTCTGTGTGGCACAAACGTTTTTTGGATGGAAGTTATGCGGTAGAAGATGGCCAGCGTAGTGGAAGACCAATTTCATCTAGAACACCTGAAATTATTGAGAAAGTACAAAATTTTGTAGCAAACGATCGCTGTGCGTCATTAAGAATGATGGTAGACACTTTAAACATCAACAAAGAAACAATTCGAACCATCCTGCATGAAAATTTGGGCAAAACAAAAGTGTGTGCTAAATTTGTTCCACACACTTTATCTCCTGAGAACAAAAAGCAATGAGAAATGCACATGCAAAAACATCATTTCAGCCACGGAAAACGATCCAAACTTCTTGAAGTCCATTGTTACAGGTGTTGAAACCTGGTGTTTTCAATATGACCCTGAAAGAAAGCGAAAAAGTGCAGAATGGAAGTCAGAAAATTTACTGTCAGCCAAAAAACAAGGAAAATTCCACCAAAAACCAAAACAATGCTTATTACATTCTTTAATGCTAGGGGTATTATCCACAAAGAATTTGTTCCAACTGGATAAGCAATTACAGGTCAGTACTATATAGCTGTTTTAAAGTGTTTGACGGCCAGAATTCATCGCATTCGTCTAGAATATCGGACTGAAAACAGTTGGTGTTTGTTTCAAGACAATGCAAGAAGTCACACCTCCCTTGTTGTCCGTCGATTTTTGGCAAAAAATAATGTCTGTGTATTGAACCATCCACGTATTCACCTAATTTAGCACCCTGTGACTCTCTCTACTCTACTGGATGTTCTCAAAACTCTTAAAAAGGTGTTATTTTGAGGATATTTCGACCTTACAAGTAGCTTCGATGCATGCTTTGCAGGCCATTCCACAAAGTGATTTACAACAGGCGTTCGATTCCTTAATAAATCTCCATAACAAGTGCATTTTTTTTTTGTACCCGGAGGGTCCTATTTCGAATATTCTTGTTTACATATCGTTTTGTGGACACAGTCTTAAAACTTATTTGCCGCACTGTGTGTACATATATATATACACAAAATAATTCGAAATTAAGGACATAATTACCTATTAATAATTCAAACGAGTAAATGTAAAAGAAGGAATCGCCCATTTCAGCATGCCAATTTTTTTCTAAAACGAGTCTACTGATGGTGAGGATCACAAAAATTTATTTTACCTTATAGTAACTACACTCAAGACTAAAATAAAGCACTTCCTGTAACTCTCTATCTACAAAAAACTCTTATGGCCCCTGTCCCCTTTTGGATAGTTGACACCGGACGTAGTATGGGTGAGATGAATGTCCATGCTGACCGTACTCCGGGATGGAGGAAAGTTACTAGAGAAAGATGTGTAAACTTATAAAATTACACGATTGAACATATACTCACGCCTCTAACTAAAAGTTTCAACTTAAAGGAAAACTGACATTAAACATACAGAGTACAGAATAAGGAAGTAAGATACAATAAATGAAGTACCAAATTCACACCCAATAGTATATCAGAAAAAATATCAAATTTTTTGCAACAAAAAAAAATATTTTTTTTTCAAATTCAATCCATATGCCGCCCCGGACAAATGTCCGTTTCTACAGCCGCCCCTGATCTGACAAACAGAAAATTGCAGGCGGGCGCAGTTAAAAAAAAGTATAACGATTCTTAATATTTCTTTATTTTATTAAAATCATAAGCAATATCCTACATTTAAAAGGTAACAAAAAATTCAAAATACAGTCGAACCTCTATATTGCGAATTTTTTCCTGAAACCTTGAACATTTCACGATTTTCTTCGTAAAATAACCTCTCTATAGCGAAGTGAACTTTCTACATAACGAACTTTTTTTTCTTGATTCAATTATTGTTTTCCCTTTTTTTTAAAAAAAAATATTTCTGAAAAAATTTCAAGTTATTGTCTTTAACACATTTTACGGTGGTCATAAATCTTGAACTGGTTTTATTAGATCCTAACTCGCCGAGAGCAACAGAGTTCTGGACGTTTCATCCAAGAAGTGAAACCTTCAACCCCCATTGACCAGTTTACTAGAAACATCTTCGATATCCTCTTTCACCCTCAGTGGAGTTGTCCCGTGTTCTAATTATAAAATAATATATGTTTAATAGTATATATAACACACACTTGTATGCTTTAAATTATAAAATTTTCTTAATATTGAAAATACAGTAAATTCTTCGACATTTTTTTTTGTTTTCCTTGCAGTTTTTTCTTTCTTTTTTGATGGGTAAGATAAATAAAATAAACATATATTAATTTTAAAAAAAAGTGTGAATAATTACTTTTTTTAATATATAGTGTTTATGAACTCAAAATTTGTTTTATGTGGTTTATAAAGTATATTAAAAGATGAACCTCTATATAACGAATTTTCCATATAACGAACTTTTTTCCGGGATTTAGCGACTTCGTTATATAGATGTTCGATTGTAGTTACATTTAATGCGATTTTTGGCATTGCATGTTATCCACTAATTTTTCAACGTCAAGCGTATAAGATAATATTCCTAATCTTATAGCATTTTAAAGATTGCTATTGTTAAGTCGAGATCTGATTGTTGATTTAATTGTGTTCATTCTCGAAAACGCTTCACATAAATATGTGGAAACCGTAACAGGATTTTAATTTGTAAGCTCCTTTTTTCAAAAGGGGATAGTTTTTATCTTCGGCTAGATTCTAAATATTTTCATTAAGTTCGCACGATAAGACAAAACAGTGTTTCCAGTACAATAATTTTACGGCTCATATTTTATTCCTAAAAGTACGATGAAATTCGCGGTCGCACAAAAAATCGTGATGGACTGTGGGTTGGTCGCGGTTGATATTGTATACAGCGGGTAGTCGCGGGCACATTGGCACTCGCGGGCATGATGTAGTGAACCCCTGCCTTAAGTGATAAAAGTAGAAGTTAAACAATCCAAGGCGTGTTTAACTTCAAACTATGGATATGCGCTCGGCTATAAACGATCTTAAACTTTGAAAGTCGTTAAAAGATTCCAAAACATGTTTCGAAAGATCAGCATAAATACCGCACCATTATTTTTCGATTTCTGTGTTGCATTTTATTTTGCTTCATAAGTTATTAAATATTTTAAGCACTAGGGCATACTATTAGAAAACTTGCAACTTAACGCTCTTAGAATGTTCCCAATAACTATTTTTACATATTATCCGACTATACTGCATTGAAATTCATTTTTAGAAATTAATGTTCACAAATCAGGGATTAAGGATCGATGAAAGTTTGAAAATGGTTTGCGCAAGTTGAGTATTATTCCAGGGGGCGATTTTTTTTTCATTATTATGTTTAGATATAATACAGATTTACATAAGGAGGCGCGATCCGTGCGGAATATAATAGTACAAAAAAATAAAACAAATCTAATAAATTTTTCTGCTCGTATTTGTAATTAAATTGCTAAGTTGAAGCTTATTTGTGTGCATTTATTAGTACTATGATTATATTGTATACTGTATATTACAGAGAGAAACGAAAAGGACTATGAAGAAAATTCTTTCAAAACGAGTCTATACTGGAAAAAAGTATGGGAACTTCTGGTTTAAATTTTTACATGGATTCTTCTAGGATATTTTTCTACACTCGGCATATTTCAGTAAGTTAACATGTATTATACTTACTACACGTAATACTTCTTTTTAGCTTAAAAATTTGTTAGATCAGAAATTGTATTTTATGTTTTAAAATAATTTATTTGCATTTTACGTAACTAAACTTTTTTGCATCTTTTTATTTCACTAAGACATAAAATTTTGTGTCGTGTCCCTCTTTAAATAAAAATTAAAACATACATTCCATTTTATTAAAATTTTGAAATATTTATTTTGATGTTATTTGTCTTTGTATCAAAATGGTACTTCTAGAGAGCTACCATTCACTTTATAGCAGGGAATCTAATCTTGTATAAAATATGTGTAACGTAAAACTTGCTCAAAAACTTAAAAATTAGCATACTTCGCACACACATCCCTTTCCTAAACTAAAGTGCAACAATATAAGGAATGTAAATATTGGGTTTCAGACGAGAATAGACAAGTGGTGTAGTAAAAGTACTTATGAGTCAATATTTTTTAAAAATGCTCCCTTTCACATATTTTTGTTCAATTTAAATCGTACAACAAATTATTAGTCACACTTTCCACATGTGGACCAATACTACGTTCCATACTAATATTCTTAATGCTATGACCTTCAACAAAAGGCAAACTTCGAACTTGCCTGCGCAAATTTTACGAATGTACTAATTCTTACACTGTTTACACATACAGCCCATTTCTGGTACGATAAAATAGGTATTAAATTCATAAAATTAAGTTCACCATAAGATCCTATTTTTAAAGTTCATAAAATTTAGTTATTTCGTTAATTTAAAATAGTATTCTGCCTCAATTATCAAGTTTACACCATGCGCCCTTTCTTGCAAATATTTTGTTTTCCCCAATTGTTTGGACTCTAATTTAGAGTCAAAAGATCTAATAAGCTAAGCTAATTGCGTAAGCGAGAAATATAATTCGTAAAGATCAAGATAATGCACGAATATGTGCATCTCATTTAGCAGCTGACTTACCGACTGCTTATAACATAACAGTCCCACCTCAATTATGAGAAATGTTATTAAAAAGTTTACAACCGGCGTACGGTTTGTAAAATGCCTCTTATAGGCCTTTGCAACAGTAAAAACGTTTGGAATTTTCAAAGCAGCATAGACAGGGTGACAATCATTACGCTATGTGACAAAACTTTCCACAACTAAGTTTGAAAATTTTATTCAAACTCTAAAAGTAATTACAAATATTTAGATTTTGTTCACAACATGTTCGATACACTTGTCATCAATCGCTATGGTGGGGAGTAGATGAGAACAAAATTCGAATCGCTAAAAATTAGTAAGACTCCAGTTTTTGTTGAACAGTTTAGGTTTGAAATTAAAATGAATTGGAAAAAAAATTAATGACAAAGTGAGTTAATTTATGGATCATATACATTAATAAGTATTTAACTTATTGACATATTAATAAACATAAAAGGAGGAGGATGTGATATTTGCCATTATTCATTAAGACGAAACATTTAGTTACTTCTGCAGCTCATAGATGGCAATGTTGTAACATAATTCACAACAAGAAAAAGGAGACATTGGCTACAAAATGCATGTCGAGTCCCCAAATTTGAAACTCAAAAGTTTTTGCATATCTCTTTAAAATCTGATGCATGATATCGAAGAAACAACCCAAGAGATAAGTGTTTTTTCAATATTTCATCATAACGGCAGATGAAAAGCATTTTGCGTGTCAATGCGGGACTTAAAAGTGCAGTACTGATTAAGAGAAAAAAGTCCGTGGACATAAGATAAGCATTTTCAGAAATTTTAACAAGAATATGCCCTAATAAGAAACTCAAATTTATCGAGTCCACAAATTTTAGATAAAAAAAAAGGGGAAAGAAAAAAGCATGTGCAACAGAAAAAGAAACATCAGGACCTTGTACTTCTACTGGTGGACAAGCTTATCTCACTAGTTTTTGCACGACAGACAAGATAACTACCACAAAGACAACTGAGAGCTTTTTGAAAGATGACCTCAGAGGAAAGTTCATATACTTAAGGCTGTCTTCGGTTAATGTTAAAGAACAGGACCCGAATTAGGTACATTTTTTCAGATATAAAAGAAATGGAAATTAATATTATAATCTGGCTTGACTGTCCCTTAGAGAGCAACATATTTTATCATGCTTCACATTTTTGACAGAGTTGAGCCATTTTTTCTGGCATAAAATGTTTCGCGTTTTTCTCCTATACCGTATTGCTGTTTTCGGCTAATGTTAAAGAATAGAACCCAAAATCGGAATATTTTTTCATATATAAAAGTACTCAAACATTATTATATTCTGATTTCACTATACTGTAGAGAATCACTTATTTTATCATACTATTCATTTTTACACGACACATCTTTTCTTTTACAAAACGTGTTTCGCATTTTTTCTCCCATGCCATAATACTAAATGAGCCATCCCTTTACATGTTTAAAAAAAACTAATTATTTATGAAATATTTTAAAAATACTATACTATAAACAAATGCACGAGTTACAATGTCACAAATTTTTATAAAAATTGAGGCATTTTGTTTCTGTCCGAAAATGTGCTCCGCGTTAAGTTAACGCTCTTGTGCATATGGCGAAAACAGTCTTAAACGAGCTGTCCTTTCACGTGTTAAAATGAAAAAAGTACATAAATAATAATATTCATGGAATATTTTGAAATTTTAGAAACGCTATATTGTTAACAGATGCATAAGTTATAATGCGAAGGCATTTTTCTGTCTGAAAATGTGCTCCGCGTTTAGTTCAGGCTCTCGTACTTCGGCCGAAAACAACCTTAAAGATAAACGCAGCCGACAGACACAGAGTAAACTATTTTGCAATTAATGCTAAATTTATTAGTTATGGAGTAATCGTTATGAAAACATTGAAGCTCATCATGATAGCCATCATTTCGAGAAATTAATTGAAGGGGTTTTAAAAGAATTTGAAATAAAGAATTATTTGCATAGTTACTGATAATGCATCTATTATGGTTAAAACAATACAGAAGATGAATGAAGCTGAAGAAATTGCTACAATAGATGAAAAAGGAACTGTTTTAGATATTGAAACTTCATTCATATTAAATTTTAGGTGTTGCTGAAGAGGTATTAAAATTTTCTCAAATCAAGCAAATGCGTTGTTTAGTCCACACTTTGCAGCTTCCAATTACAGATGGGTTGAAGGAAGCTCATGCTACTAATCTCATTGGTAAATTTAAGCAGGCAGCAATGGTAGCAAGAACTCCCGAAATTGATGTCATTCTCAAGAGGGGAAAAGGAAATATATGGGAGTAATTATTAAACATGCAATGCAATGGGGAAATAATATTTGATGATAAAAGAGGTTGTTAAAATTCAGAACTTTTTATAGAAGATGTAGATAACCCTAATGCTTCACTAAAAGAAAGGTCATGGAATGAATGATCTTGCAGAATTGGAAACTCTTTCTACACTGTATATATCGGCTCAAAATTGTTACAATCTGAAGACTTAACAGGAGGTTTGTTTCTGCGAGAATGGAAGAATGTGATGTTAGTTCTTTCTAAAATGGGAGGGCTTATTGCAGAAGAGATCATTTCCTGAATGAAGAAAAGCTAGTTTGCTACACAATGAGATCTTGGTGGATTTAGTTTTTGTAGATCCAAAACACCGAATTTTGTTGGATGTCGAACAAATTAAAAAGGCAAACAAAACCCATCTATGAACTTTCACTAGGAATGAAATTATTCTTAGAACAAATGGAGTATTCAAATCAGGACAATCAGATACTCATTGCAATTGTGTCTATCATCCTCTAGTAATGAATTAGATAAAGAAATATTGAAAAGGTCAAGGCAAAGTGAATAAAAACAAAGAACCTTTAGGAAAAAAATATATATATATATGAAAAAACACAAACCAAGATTTATACACAGCCTTTAAAGACAGAAATATCGCTCTTGCAAGAGACACCTGTTTTAAAACATAAATCTATCCTGAAAAGTTAAAAGATGTGCCCGTAACAGTTACAGCTCTTCCTCCTACTCAAGTTAGTGTGAATCAAATAGGAACAACGGTCCCCCTCTATTAAAGATACCAAAGCTATACTGTTTCTTAGAAATAACTAATATCAGTTTTTCAATTTCGTAATAAATGGTAATTAACATAAAATAATCTGCTATGCCTTTAGTTTTTTTTCTGTCGCCTCAACTCCTTTTTTTCATATAAAAAATAAAATAAGCTTAAGCACATGAGTATATGTTTTCATATATATTACGGAGTCTGAGTCTTTAAAGGCCGTATCACACGTACACGTTTTAAGCAATTTTTCGTCCAATTCGTGCAATTTTTACTCAGTTGCTACGGCAACAGATTTCGAACAACTCTTTACTAGTAGGCTCAAAAAATTGTTCCAAATAAAAGTTGCTTGAAATTCTAGCCAATGGGGTTCTTCGGTGCCCCACGTCATAAACAAGATGGCGGCTTCGGTTTCGTCGTAACACATCAGATATGCCGTATAATATTTTAACGGCGTATAATAAGAGGGCTATTCAGAAAGTAAGGAACGTTTTGGAATTAAAAAGTAACTAAGTACGAGAAAAAAAATTTATTATATACAGCAGAAGGGGCGATTAACATTCTACTTTTCTACATAGTCACCAAATAAATTGAGGCACACACACTTATCATAGTGATGGACAAGCTTTGAAATTCCTTTGTCATAGAATTCTGCCGCCTGCAATCTCAGCCTCTACGTGACGCGCATCCGCAGCTCCTTGTCGTCGTCAAAGCGCTGTGTTGCTAGCCAGTTCTTCATTCTTGGGAAACAAGTAAAAAACACTAGGTGCAAGATCGTTACTATAGGGCGGATGAGGGAAAATCTCCCATTTGAATGAATTAAGGAGTTCTCTTGGGTGGGGCAGTTTGCCGTGTGAGGTTGCATTGTCGTGCAAAAACAAAATTTTAGACGTCAAATTTCCTCAGCGCTTGTTTTGAACTGCGCTCCTAAGGTTGCGCAAAGTTTGACAGTACCGTTCACCAGTTACGATTCGATCCAGTAATGAATCCCTATGCCTGCCGTAGGCCTCCAGAAATGTCAAAGCTGCCCCCATTCGCTGACCTTTACGGTGGTCTGTAAGCAATTTCGACAACCATCTTGCACAAAATTTGCGGTAGTCTAGCTTTTGTGTGACAATTTCAAACAACAAAGTCCGCGAAACTTGTTGAAAACTAAGTGAAAAGCTCCATTATTGTGAAACGGCAGTTTTCACGAATCTTTTCATCAACTTCAGCGACCAGTTCGTCAATCACAATGCTAGGGCGTCCACTCTTCTCTTCATCGTGAACGTTAGTTCGGCCATTTGTAAACTGAATGCACCATTTTCGGATTGAACTTTCATTCATTACGTTGTTTCTGTACACTTCACACGCCGATAAATTTCCATAGGTTTTAGGCTTCTAGCCAACAAAAACCGTATCACAGACCGCACCTCACAACTGGCGGGATTTTCAATTGCAGCGCTCATTTTAAATTGGAATATCGAAAAAACGGGCTGCGTGGAAATGTTCCCGTTGTGACGGCTGGACGCCGACTGAGATGCCGAGTACTCAGACACCAAAATGTACTTGATCGGCTCGCGCCTAGCGAAGTCAGACGGAAACGTTCCTTACTTTCTGAATAGCCCTCGTATTTTAAACAGGATGGTGCTCAATTTCTGTTTACGCCCATCAACAAAAGCGCAAGCGAAATAAAAGAAATAATTTTGGATGTTTGTTTTCTGAAGCAGAAAAATCGGCGAGTAAGTTTTACATGTGGAGATAGAGCGCGGCTGACGTCAGAGCATGTTGTTTTGTTTACGGCAATCCTTCCCCTTCAGATTAGGCCAAAAATTAGACGAAAAAGTTGTATGGAAAATATACGTGATACTGCCTTAAGTTTCAAATCCCAGTAGCCTGAGTCTCATTTTCCCTACCAGCTCCACGGCACTAGTGTCAAAGCATCGACGCTTTTGATAACCTTCTAAATGGCAGTTTCGACCTCAGCTATGGTTTCGAGGTTATTTGCGTAAACTTTGTCGATAATGCTGCCCTACAAAAATTAGTCATAAGGGTTGAGACAAGGAGAAGAATATGGGGGCAAAACGATTCCTCTTCCAGTGGCCTCTGGGTATCCCAAAGCCAGAATATGTTCCCTAAACTGCTCTTCCAGTAACTCAGATACTCTATAGACCTGATAAGGTCGAACTCTGTCCTGCACGAATCGCTTCTTTTCGAAATCTAGATCACTGAATAATAGGCATTTCATCTAGTAGGTTTTCTGGTCTCTCATTGCAAGAGGCAGAAAAAAAATCACTTTGAATCGTTCTTTTCAAAGGACATCTTTGGTCTTTGACTTATTCTTATGGACCCAAGTCTTTTGCAATCTGTATCAAGTGCTGTAGTAATAAGCCCCATAATGTAACAATCCTTTTGTCAAAGAATGAGCACTGCAAATAAAAAAAGCTGAATGCTTTCTGGAACATTTGCCTATCAAAAAGAATTCAAATTCACCTGCTTGCACGGTACTAAATATAACTTTCCACTTGTTTCTGAGCTAAATACCATCACGGATATAAGTGCAAAAATACGAGCTAAAGTGAGTCTTTTTAGAACACACAACCCAAAAATATGCAAAGCGAATAGGCAAAATGTGGAATGAGTACAGCGAATATTCGAAGGATCTGGAAAATTTTCCAGGAAATCAGAAAAACTAATACAAACAGTTTTAGACGATATGGTAGGGGAAAAAATAGGAAAAAATGCCACCTTAGATCGAGAAGATATTCTTTTACATGGACCGAGTAAAAAAAAAAATCCTTGTCCGATCAGTTTTGATTAGTCCAAAATCTATGTCATCAGCTGGTGTTAATACTGCAGCTTTTACAATGCAATATATATTCTTCAAACAGGCACGTCGGCAATAAAAAAGCACTTCCTGACAACGCACACAAAGCAAAAAAGAATTGAATGTGTTCACAACATCTCAAAACACATTTATGTAGTCTTAGGTTTAAGATCCAAGTGGGTGAGATGGAATAAAAGATAACCTCTTAATTAGTATCATATCAATCAAACAAATAAGCCTCAAAATGATTTGGGGATGTTACGGTGTTTTAAGAACAGGTCCTCTCAAGCCCGTAATAGCCCGTCCAATTGTGAAATCATATAAAACAGAAAAATTCTTCCAACCATAACTAAATTGAGATCAAACGGAGTTTTCCCAACAGGTATTCACCTCATGTCACACCTTGAAGATAAAAAAAAAAAAAAAACTTGAAGGCTATTGTCAAATATTTCAAAGTCATCATCGCAGTTATCAATTCTAAGCAAGGAATTCGAACTGATTTACTACTACACGCATTTCTGAAAAAGTTAACCCATTTTATATTATTTTTCAGAGACTGATTCAATTTGTACATCTTCAGGATGCTTGAATTATTGCATTCCCTTAACCTAACAATATAAGTACATCTTACAAGCATAAATAGATGAACTTTGACAGCATTATTTCTGTTTGAATCATCATGAAAATTACACTTTTTCACATAAGCGAAAAGGAATTGTATCTTGAGGAATATAAAAAATATAAGCTGCCTAATCACCTTTCAAGCTAAGGTTTAAAATCAACCTGAGAAATTACTTCTTGTTTCAAATCAATCGAGTTAGTTCCACATGATTAAAAAATTGATCATATATACACACTTTCATAATTTATCTGATTACTCAATTGAACATTTTGTTCCTATATATAAAAGTCCAAAGAGGCAGATTAGTTTAAACTACTAAGTGGCAACCAACTTACCCTAGGTAAGACTGGTTGATAAACGACACAATAAAAATTATTAACTCAGTAAAACAGTTTATTATAAGCGAATAATACCCACCCCTCCTAACTGCTTCTAAAGTTCATAAACAAACATACATCTTTGTCACATGTATCAGTAGCTTCACTACAAAAATCTAATGACCTTGGCATCTAGGGTAATAACAAAAATAGCCTTTAACAGTATGCGCACTTCGCTAGAAGTGTAGCCCTTTCTGCCCTTTGATAAATGTACACATTTCTCCCCTTGTCTTTTCTGTAACAAATTACACTGCGTAACGCAGCACCAAGAAAGTGAAGTCAGAAAAGATGAAAATCGAAGGGTAGACGCAGCTCACCGATTTACGTAAATGATCCTGAATGCGGAATTGTACCGTACTCGTTTAGTACAAAATAAAAGGAACGGGGTAGATTTTTTTTAATAGTCGAGTCCCATTCTGTTGGCGAGGGAACATTGCAAATGAACATTGGAACAAAGGAATTATAACATTGCAAAAGAAGCAATGCTATAACAGAGTCATTGACAGACGAGTTTAGTAGGATTATATTATCGGACTTTAGTCATTAAATCGTATTGCAGCGAAATACCACCGACACATATCCGTGGTGTACCAGTTGTGAAAATGACTGGAAGAGAATGCCCCACGTTTGAGGGGTGCCAGTACAACCAGAGGGACACTAGCAAGCGCGAACCCCACCTATGTTGGCAAGCGTTGTCAGTGAGCTCTGTTACAGCACATCCCAGATGTTTTTACATCGACCAATATTATGCGTTATTTAAACGGTGGCTTGTTTCCACTCAAGGTGCCCATTAAAGATTGTCATTGAATCAACAGCACTGATGCTTCAGTTTGCAGTGGTGTCCGACTAAATTATCCTGCACGACAGAATGGCACCGAGTTGTGTTTTCTGACAACACTTCTGTTACAACAATAATCACCGCATACGAGTCGGATATCGACGCGAAAAGATCAATTTGACATAACGGTATATCGTCACACACACACACAAAATCGCAACAATACAGCATCATTTACAATAGCCAAACCATATTCAGAAGATTATGACGTCCTAATGATATATGGATGACATTCTGCGGACAGCAGCACCACTATTCCTTCAGGTAGTACGCAATGGTTCCAGCAACATAACGCCCAACTGAACTATAAACACATTAGCCAAAAAGGCGCAACCAGGCGATTCCAAGCTTATGGATGTTCCTTAATCTTTCACCAATCGAACACATCTGGGGCATGATTGGTCATCACTTGCTTGCACCCATTTCCGTGCTCGGAAGAGATATAGTAGCAAGTGGCTTCAGAGCGAATGGTCGTACATCAATTTAGTCACAAATCGTACACTTATCGACTTTACGTGTTGCTGTTTGTAACAACTACCTGCAGCAGCTAAAAGCTTATTAATTACCCGGTATATTGTTGTACAGCAGTATCACGTTGGGAAAAAAAAAATCCTTATTTTTCAATGTTATCCGATTTTCGTTCATTTCAACACACGTTCGTGGTGTAGCAATTCATTGCCCTACAATGTACACACTGGCCAATGAATTAGAAACCTTAGAGATTTACATTTGAAAACGCACTAGGGATGAAGTATGCAATTTTTTTTTAAAACAACGTGGGTTACACGAGGTTAGAATGCTAGTATAAGTAAATTTTAAGAGTGATTTTTTTTCATGGTGAATGAAATAGAACGGGAAAAACGACATCTTTCACTATTTGAAAAAGGACTTGTTGTTGGTGCCCGTTTAGCAGGGGCCTTGATTTCGAAGACAGTAAATCTCACTAGGTTCTCAAAAGCAGCTACGAGGGTGGTCCCATAAGTACTCAGCCTGACCGAGAGATGGCGGTAGTTGTTTAAAAAAATATCAATGTATTAGAAAATACGCAATCTATAAAGCATGTTTAAAGTTTGAAGACGCCACGCTTAGTATTTGTTTGGCAGCTATCAATAGTGAACGTTTTCAGGGAATTAAATGAAAATGCAGAAAATTGGTCATCGTTATGTGATACAATACTTTTAGTTAGAAGGCCTCAGCCCAACCAATATAAAAGCTGAACTAGATAAAAGCTTGAGTCTGCTCCTTCGTTTAAAACTGTTGGGGTGAAGCGAGTGAACTATTTTTTCTGGCGGAAGGATAACTGTGTGACCCGCCCACGCGCGGTTTTCCCGCTTCACTCCCACGCATTCCTTCTACGGGGTTCACTGTCTGACCTGGTGATGTGTGCAGTAACCGTGATCGTTATTTTCGTATTTGTATATAAATAAATGTGCTGTCCAGAGATACCTGAGTGGAAGTAATTTCACAAAGAACAACAAAAACAGTACAATATTGGGTAGCAGAGTTTAAACGAGGCCGTACGAGCTGCCAAGACGAGCATCAAAGTGGTCGACCAAATGATGTAACAACTCCAGAAATGGTGAAGAAAATCCACAAAGCGGTACTGGATGATCATCGATTGAAAGTGCGCAAGGTAGTAGACATTTCAAAAAGTGTGGTACATCGCATATTATCTGAAATTTTGGACATTAGAATGCTGTCAGCAAGATGGGTGCCGCGTTTGCTCACACTCGAGCAAAAACAGTGTCGTGAAGATGTTTCAGTTGAGTGTTTAGCGAAGTTTCACAGCAACAAAGCAGAATTTTTGCACCGTTTCATAACCATGTATGAAACATGGGTCCACCCCATTTCACACCCGAGACAAAAGAACAATCAAAACAATAGACTGAAAAGGGAGAATCGGCTCCAAAGGGGGAAGACCCTTCCATTTGCAAGCAAGGTCATGGCGTCGGTTTTTAGGGATGCGCGTGGGATAATTTTCATTGACTGTCTTGAAAAAGGAAAAACTATCAATGACGAGTATTACGCGAACTTATTGCAATGTTTGAGCGAAGAAATCAAGCAAAAACGGCCGCATTTAGCTAAGAAAGTGTTGTTTCATCAAGACAATGCACCTGGCTCACAATTGTTATTGCAATGAAAAAAATTAATGAATTAAAGTTTGAATTGCTACCCCATTCGCCAGATTTAGCCCCTCGGATTACTTTCTATTCCCAAACTTGAAAAATGGCTCAGTGGTCAAAGATTTTCCAACGATGAAGAAGTGATATCGGCAACTAATGGCTATTTTGAGGAGTAAGACAGTTCTTACAATAAAAAGGGTATCGAATTTATTGAACATTGCTGGGAAAAGTGTGTAAATCTAAAAGGAGATTATGTTGAAAAATAAATATATTTTTTTCCCAAAATTTTTGCGTTTTCATTGTTGGGTCGGGTACTTCTGAGACCCCACTCGTGTATCAAATATATTCAAAAGTTGGAATCAAAACCCACAATACTTCTCTCGAAGACGTAACTGCTGATCAAGCACAGTTTACCCAATAATGTCATCGGCATTGTATCCGACAAATTGTACTTTACAACAGGGACTCTAATGCACTTCCAACAGATACAAATCGTCAACCAAGGCTCTTCCTAACAGATTTCAGCTTGAATCATGAGGAGTTGCAGAGAATAGGAATATATAAATGGGTATCTGCGAGAAAACCACTCATTTCTGCCCGAAATACAAAAATTCGTTTGCAGTGATGTCGGGAAAGGAAACACTGGACATCCGAAGATTGAAAACGGGTAATGTGGCCGGATGTGAATCCCGTTGCGCTTTATCTTACACTGATGAAAGACGTCGAACTTGGCGAGAACCCACCGAAGCCATCAATCCATATTGCCTTACTCGCACTGTGCAAGGGACTGGTGGGAATATCATATAGGGCATGTTTTGCGGGCATGAAAGTAAAGCCCGGTGTTCCTCGAGGGTAAACAAACAGCCATGAAATACCTAGATACACTGGCGAATCAAGTGCACCCTGCAATGTTGCATTTTTACACTGATGGCAATGGCTACTTAATGAACAATAATGCAACTATACATCATGCTGAACTGTTCAAAATGGTTCGCTCAATATCTGTCTAACTTCCAACATCTTCCCTGTCAGATCTTAACCCCATAGAAAATGTGTGGAATGAGGGAGAAAGACACATCTATGCATGGTATGTATCAATGCATGGTATTCTTTGGGCGTAAATGCACTCCAGAAGCACATAGACTTTGTGCCCAAGCAAATCAAAGCAGTTATCCATGCAAAAGATGGTCCAACAAAATATTGATCTTGGGTTTCTAATTCATTGGATAGTGTGTGTACATGGATAAATAATGGACAGCGATAATTCCAAATCATAGCTTTTCAACAGATTTTAAGTTGTTGAAAGAGGAACAAAAATCAGGTAGCTAGGCTTTTTCAGGTTGCTATATGTTACAAAATGTAAAATGTATTACCATACAGTGGGTGCAACAAATCTAACTCCTCTTATAATTAATGTTTTCTCACTATGATGATGTTTCTGTTTAGCCATTGCTTTTTTGGGTAGTAAAAAAATATTGTTTTCATTTAATTTCTACCTCACATGGAACTGTTGTAGGTGGATAAAGTCTCAACCAATACTTGCCTGTTTAGACCATTAACTTTTGGCTATTGTCCAAGAAAAATCACAGAGAATGAACATCTTACCTTATAGCAGTTATAAAACCTCTCAATCTGCATGTTGTAGATAACTGTCTTATTCACCTTGATTATTGAATGTAGCATGTGCTTGCTGGGCCTCCATTAAAATGCTTTTTTTTCCCAACTATCTCTATTATTTTATCTAAAGTCATACACTTCTGTTGCCTTTTTTAAAGTATATAATCGAATTTAGCATAAATGGATAGTATAACAACAAATTTCTCAACAGAGAATCTCTTTGGGCAAATAAGTACAGATTTAATTTATGAAACATCAATCAAGCTTCATATTCTTTGTGGGACTCCTTATAGGATAAACAGCAAGAAGTTGTTTGCTATCTTTAATAAAAATGTTTGATTTACAACATTTCGCATCTCAAGTGATGCACAGGTTAAGATCTTTCATAAAAAAATGTTAACTTCTTATCAGAAATTTGCACATTCCTTATGTATAAAACGAATCGCAAATCAAACCAAAAATTCCCAATACAACCAACTTGCACTCCATAGATTGGTCAGTAAAGTTTTATTGGCATGAGGACTGTATTTGGGCAAAGTGCACTATTCATTAAAATCTTGCATCAGTGATCAAGGCTAAACTTTCTACAACGCAGAAGGAAAGAAATAGGCAGATAAAACTAAAACAGAAAAAAGTCAAAAACAAAAAGATCACTGGCCGAAATATGAGGTGAGTCACCTGTGTTTACCAATAAATCCCTTGCAGGAAAGGAAGTATATCTAAAGGTTCTCTAAGTCACATACTTCAAGCTTCTGAGGAAAGACACTGTGCATGAGAACTTAAAGAAAAGAGACATACCAACAATGAACTGAGAACCCTTCATTATTCAATATCCCAATGCCAGAATTTAGGTATAAGAAACAGGACATCAAATTTCAAGGAAGTAAATTTCTGTGTTTTGTTCTTGATGGCATTGCTGAATATTGCAGTCATTTTGTGCAGTTTCCTTTTTACTCAGAGTGAATGAAAAAAGAACTTATATTGTTAAAGAATTGGTTTAAATGATGCATCCCCTTTATGACCCTGTCATGAAACAAATTACATCAGTTCTTTATTGTAAGTTCATCTATGTATTAATGGTAGCACAATTAATAAAAAGAAAATAAAACTATAACATAATTGGTGCTTATTGGTAAACAAATAATGTAAAAGATTCTTGAGTATTTCTAAACATGCAATTTCAAAATGTGAAATATTTTAAGCTCATAAACAATATTAAATTGTTTTTTAGACACATGCTTCAATTCTTTGATATAAAATACATTACACTAAGTGAAATTTTTAATCTTAACATTCACTATTTTTTTTTTTTATTAATATATGATACTTTATATTTCAGTTATTTCACATGATTCATCCCACTTTGAAATGAATTAATTTCTTTTTCGTATGATACATTGTGCTTCTGGTACAAAGGGGTATTGTTAAGTTTTAATTACTATTAAGAAATAACGGAGATACCTGGATAAAATATTTTTGAATTGTTTTTATATGTATTATATGAAGAAAGTAACAGCCATTAATGTTGATTTGTTTGATTTCAGGAAGTAGTAGATTAAGGTAACTCGCAGGACTGGAAAAGATAAAGGTTCCTTCTTGTGATTAATCCCTTCATTTGAAAGGCTATAGTGCACTGCAAATCTATGATAAAATTATGCCTGATTTATGGAAATGATAGCCGTTCACCCATTATGAGGTGAAAAAGAAGAGATTGCCTACATGCTCTAAAGCCAGGGTGGGCATTAAGTTGAGATTGCTATCCACTGGTGGACCGCCAAGACATACTGGGGTACCGCTTTCATTTAGATTTAATTATAATTTCATCATACGAAGGTATGGAAATATTTTTAATATATGGAGGAAATAAATCTAATTGTGAGAGAAAATTTCATTAAATTGAAAACGCTATTTGGAGGTTATTTTAGAAAGAAAATTCGTAAAATGTTCTTGGTTCCAGGAAAAATCTCACAAAATAGAGTTTTGTAAAATGGAGGTCTGACTGTCTTGTAGACCTTCTTTTAGATCACTATACCTATGCCACTAGGTGAACCACAATATCTTGAAAAAATTAGTAGCCCGTGCCCTGGAAAAGTCTTCCCACCCCAGCTCTAAAGAGAAATTCAAATGGAAAACTACCATTCACACTACCACAAGGGGTAATGGATTTGATCTTATTAGAGGGAGAACTTGATCTTATTAGACTGAAAAGAGCAACCATCCAAATGATCTTGAATAAGACTGATCTTAATTATGACACACAGAGATTGCAGAAAATTATTCATGAACTGCATATGTCAAAGGTGTCAGAATGCTGAATTCCACCATTACCAACTCCTTTTCAGCAGCAAACATGGACGATCAGTCAAGGAAGATGTTGAATCTTCTGTAGCAAGACAAGGAATTCTGTAGTCATCCAGGAACTTAAGGATGAATCTTACGTCTATCAAATGTGATTCAGAGACCAAAGGAATGCAAGCATGTTTATTCAGTCCCTTTCCAAAGAAGCAGTCTGTTTTTTGGGATAATTGTGGTGTCATCTTAAGATTATCTAGAGAAAAGGGTTACTACTAGTACCTATTACTGCCCACTCATGAACAAACAGAGTGAAACTCTGATTAAAAAACATCACGGAATGTGATCACCAAAAGCTGCCAACAACCTTCATCTTCAAGTGCAGTCGAAAGAATGTGATGAGTCTAAAATTTTGTCATATCCCTCCTATTCCCCTGATTTTGCCCAAGTGAATTCTTCCCCACCCTCATTTAACTCAAAAAAACTATTGCGGAGTCAGAGACTGGACAACACAAATGATGTCACTCAAGAGGTGAAACAGTGGTTTTGGATGCAATCTGCCAAGTTCTACAATAATGGCCGTTGAAAGATTAAGAAACAGAAGAAATATGCAACTCTGGATGGTGAATTAAAGAAAAGAATAACAAAGAAAATTAATATATTCTATCTCGATTACTTTAAATAATAATTAAAACTTTTACAATACCCTTTTGCATGAGTGAAATCTAGAATGAGCCCTTGCTAAACCATTTGTTTCTATATTTTCTTATGAACATTTTAATACGAGTGCATACATTTCACTTATTAATATATTGACTCATCTAAGCTCAGAAACTTATGTTATGGTTGTGCACATTGTTAAGCTCAAACACTATTTTTTATAAAGTAAAATGTTTACATTATTTCTCTAGAGTTATTTCTCTACTAGATCCAAAATTTGAATTAGTTTATTGTTAACTAACTTTTTAATTATTTCCATACATTCATCTATCAAAGTTTTAATTTTGATCAATTTCATACTTTTATCTTTATATTAGATATATTTGTTGAAATCAATACTTTCAACTTACACTGTCATTTCCAGTGCTTAATATGTTTGACAGTTTTGCTTATGCTACATAGTTCACAGTTTATGTTCAAACTATGAAACATTTTCAGACATTCCCTTATTTAACAGGACTTCATTCACATTAAGGTAAACATTTTCTGTAATAGTTTTTAATAAGAGGGTCAAATAACTTAATTTTTTGTTCTGCTCGCTTCAATCTCTCTATCTTGCTGTATAATCATAGTCCATTCATTTTTGTTTTAAGTAAAATTTCTGATTTCATGAGATAGCAGACTATATTTTCATTCTTTTTCTGTGAAGACATTTTTGTTTAAATGTGTACACGATCATTATTATGGAAGATTGATGATATTTTGTTTAGAAAAAAATTTTTTTCCATCTTTTTGTATCATTTTTATACCATAAAGGTACTTATGTAGCCATCAGTGAAAGCTGAACTGATCATTTTTTTTATAACTATTCGATAATCATCACAAACACCACAATGGTCCATTGATTCTGTGATTACAGTAAATTCCGCCATTTATTCAATTTTATAAATTTCTTTAACTTTTTGAAAATGATAAATGCTACACTGATTTCCTTTGAAATATCCATCTAAATCTAGGTAAATGTTTACTTCAGTGACTGTTTTAAAGCCAACATTCACATTTTTCAATTTCCAACTAGCATGTAGCTGCGGCAGCTGAATGGTCATGGTTATGATGAGCCTGTGGCCGGTGTTGAAGAGGGGATGATACACGAGTGTACATTAAATTTATAGACTAATGTTGGCAGAATATGGTTTTCAGCTGTCATCTTTATCACTGGACAAAGGTCAACATAGGGAGGTCGGTTACCAATAGAGCGAATTTAATTTTAAAATCAAAATTTATAACTTTGTCTTTTCTTTATATCCTTGATTCCAAGATTCTTTGAAAAAGAAAGACCTAGTGAAATACAAGAAAAAAATATAAACAATATTTCAAGTGGTTTAATCGCCCCCCCCCCCATTTTGAATATATAACTACAGGAAATTATGAATTAAAAAAAGGACATTATTAAAGACAGTAAGCTTTATTTACAAACTATTACTGTCCAGTTTTAATACACTATCCATTTTTAATTCATTAAAATACTTTTATACATCTATTTCCATTACAAATCTTTCATCTCTAAAAAGCACGTTGATTTTGTTTCAATTTTTAGAAACAACTAATTGACTTTTCTCCTCTTTTCTTTTCAAAATAAAATCTTATCTCCAGATCACAACATATGAAATATTTTTAACTTCGAATTGTTAAAAACTATTATTTTAAGTTATTTCATATCTAAAGTTTATATTTCACAAGAATAAAAAAAACAACTTTTAGCCTAAGCTATCCAGTACTCTGTGCAACTTCAATTTCTTACCTAATCGAAAGCATTTCATTATTTTCAGGAATCATACACAATGGTTCAGAAACTCGTTAATAGCATTTCACTTTATACGAGAATTAAATGTTTGTTAATGTCTCACTTTAAAGCAACAAGGTTACTGAGAACATACCTCGTAATTCTGAACCAAGGGTCAAGTGAGTAGAAGCTGATATCCCACTGAATGAATTTCCACATTATGCCGACAAGAGGACTTTGAATTTCGAAAGATTCCATGCATCAACTCCGATTCATGATGGGTTTTCACAGTATGAAAAGTAAAACTTTTGAGAAAACCTTAACTGTTGCACTTTCTCCAGCAAGAATTTCTTCCTCAGTATCGTTTCTTCATCAATAATGTATATTTCAGAATGGCACACACAGTCTTGGATTACTATTCAATTAACTATAGTCACAAACAAAACAGATTGATCAAGGAAAAATCAAATTATTTCAGGTGCAGCATCAACAGTTTCACTCATTAACAGGCGATTCTCTGCGTACTTCAGTATTTATTATTATTTCGTAGGATGTGAATTGTTAGAAGACTTTTTGTAAAAAAAATTGTTTACATTATCTAGACGTTTCAGTGTTGCATAATTAAATAAAATCAAAATATTCTTGAATAAATTGAAAATGTGTACAACACTGTTTTCAATTTAAAAGAGAATTCAAATGTATCCAAACATATAAACATACATCTGTACTTGCATTTCTTCATTACAGAAGTATCAAGTGCTGCTTAAGAGCACAATTAAGAATCAGGATAATTCTCAGTTATCCAGTAGAGCCTACTCCATTTCTTTTTGGCAGATAATAAAAATAGCTTTTATACCTACAATTCAGGCTCCTTATATCAGATATGGTTCTATTTTCTTTCACAATCAAGTTCAATTTCATCAATTCAACTCGAGTTTAAGGTCTTTAAGAATACTTTTGAATTGGAATCGTCTGTGATTAAGTGTTATCAGGATTTCATACAAGATAACTGTACAAAACTAAATTTTCATGATAGGTTCAAATAAAATTTCCTTACATGAACTCTTACAATGATTAACAAAGCAAATTTCAATTTAGTGAGCTATAACTTCTTAAATGCTGGTTCAAAGCTTCAATCTTGAACACTAAGAACCCTCATCTTTTTCTATTGATATCGTTAACACTGCCTTATGAATTATTCTCATTAGATATTTGACTGTACAAATTTTTCTTTAAAAATTTAATTTTGAAGATTTTCTGAAAACTTTTCATAAAAAGTTGGCTAATAGTTAACTAACATTCAAACTACATCTATTTTATATGAATATTACGGAACCTAACTTGCAATTCAACTATAAGTTACTTAATCTTCAAAATTCTTATGATTAAATTTATCTTCTTATAACTCAACTTTATCTTCAGAATAAAATTGATTTCAGTTAAATTTAACTATAGCTTAATATTTTCCCAAAGTTAAACTAAAATTGAAATAGAGCTAGCTGAAGATATTTCTTACCATTTTGATTGTAACAAATAATAGTGACCAAAATTCCTTTCCAAGTATTTGAATAATAATTATTTGGTCAACGGTATGTGTGTCTTACTAAATTCAATTTAAAATGTGCACAATACCTGTTACAGGAATAAAAAGTTTTACTATTTCCATAGATTTTTAATAAAATGTTTTACACTGTCTAATGACTATATTAATTAAAATTTATGATTAAGTGCAATAGACAATAAAAAGCACAATTTATCATTTAAATAGAAGCAAAAAAAAATAATCTATAACTATCTAATGCTAAAATACACATGTATATACAATGCATTTAAAAATATACTCACCAAGGATTAAAAACCTGCTTCACACTCTCAGTTTTTGCTCAAATTGATAACATTTCTGTCCTTAAATACAGTAGATGAAAAAGAAGTGAAGAAAATTATATAATGGAATGAACAATAAATTCTAATCCGAGTTTTCTTCTAATATCGCTTTTAGTGAACACATATATCTCAATTTAAAGAATTTCTAGTTTAGAAAATTCAAATTCCTAAAACATCCATAAATCAACACAATTTGTCCAAAGGAAATTTCTATCAATAAAAACGTAAAGTATGAATCACCTTTTTTTTGTTTTATTTATCCAAAACAGGAAATATAGTGAGAGATCTCAACTAGTTGCTTGTCACTCTTTAGCTTACAAAATTTACAGCAATGACCAGCTATAAAATTTAACAACAGAAAATACGACCCATGCAACCCATCTTTTAGTATGTTAATAGGAAAACAAAAGGATGGAGAACTAAGAAAGGGAAATAATTAACAATTTTCATTTCGAAATAAGCTCACTTTGAGTGCACTTGAGTGTGTGTGAAGTTGGTAACTTTTTAAGCATTTAATTTCAATGAAGTTATTATTTAGAGTTGAAGGAATAAGGTTTGTGTGAGATTTTACACCATAAAAAAATTATTTCAAATACATTTATTCATCTTTTGATCCGAAAATCTTTCGAATATATTCAATAATGAAAATCTTGATCTGTTTCTGTCAAAAGCATTGAACTGATATAGCAACCTTAGATTCTATTAATTATTTACTGGTAACTTTTAGATACATAAATAAACCTGCTATTGCTCTAAACCATCCAAGAATTATGCTCAATTTCTCCCATCCAACAAATCTTTTTGCCTTTGATTCCAAGCCACACCAAATTTTTAACAGTGTTAACAAAGAGGAAAAGTGGGGCTTGAAATCAAATACATAAGGTAGTAATGGTAATTCGGTAATATGGAATGTTGATTGATTAATGTCTACCTTCGAAGCCATAGGAATGTTACCACACATACACAGTCATGGACCTCGAAATTTTTTAACCACGCACACATGATGAGGATACTCAAGTTGTAACGTCAAACTTTTACATCATGCTAATGCGAGAACTTCGAACCTGGGCAGATTCAAATTTAATGTGCATCATTCCCCCAACATGATGGATCCTTAGTGACCCCAGGACGCAAACCCAGTCACAACGCTGACCACTTGGCTACCACAGCCACCACTGAAAAAAGAAACCTGTTGCATATATTCTGGAAAAAAACCCTAACATCCTCTCTTCAGGATTATTTTCACCTGAATCAGAAATCTAGAATTCCAATTAAAGTGTATTAAAACCAATATATATATATATTTCAGTTATTTACATTCAATTTCACAAAACGTTAATACATCATACGGAATATAAGGCAATACATAACAATTAACATTCCAGCCAACAAGGACAGCCTGGGGAGGTTTAGAATGGTTCAACCACACAAGATTCTCGCCACTGACTGATTAACGAAATCAAAATAATTTCATTTATTCTTAAGACTTAATCCGAACATTATGTCACTATTTGCCGTACATCCACCCAAAACAAATTTGGGTGCTTAAGAGTACATCACTACTTTGAACAGATATATATTTCCAAAATACTGATATGAATATCACATTTAAAAGGCCTCTTAATGTTTAAAAGTATCATGGATTTAATAACTGCAGAGGAAATAGCTGAAAAATTGAAAATGATACCTATATTCAAAGAAACAAAAAAACTAGGACAAAAAATGGTTTTGAAAATGCTTGATATTTTGATTTATTTAATGAACATGAAAATTACCAGGCTTTTGGGATCATACCATTATAAACTATATTAAAAAATAATCCATTTGAATTGTATCTAAATTTTGTTATTGTTCTGAATATTGTATTAACTATACCACTTACCATTTCCTCTATAAAAATATCATCCCAGACAAAGTTGCGTGTAAAAAAATATAAAAGAGTTCATTAAGAATGATTTACCCCATTTGCCACCTCATCTATCGAATTAGCAGAAAAACTTATAATAAGAACTATGTTATAAATAATGTAAGAAAATGAAATAAAAAGAATCACATATTGTAACCTTATTCCAGTAAATCACATGCCAAATGTCATTTCATAAGCAAAAAAAGCAGTAATTTTAAGGTAAGCAGTAAAAAAAAAAACTTGTTTCAAGACTCCAGGGGTTAATTTTGCACAGGACTGCTCTTTTTTCCTTTTGTTGATCTACTGATCAATACTACTATTTTTGTTTATAGTTTCAGTTATTAATGTAATCCAAAACTAGAGAAACTACATTGTGGTTTTCTCTTCATATCAGTTAATTTAGATTATATGAATTTCTTATCCCCCCCCCCCTTTTTATAGTGAATGTATTAAGAGAATAATCACAACACATTTAAAATTAATCTTAGATTCTAGAAAAAACTAAGTCAAATCTGCAAAATGATTCAATAAATCATACGAGTACAATGTACCAAAATTCTTATATGAAAAAACTCAAACTTTATTTTAGCAAAAATTGTACCTCTGTAAAACCCAAATTTTAATACTTATTTTTGCCTTGAGGGACAGGGAGGATGAGGAAGTGTTCAATGATACATAGCTAAAAAATTCTTTTCTAAAAGTAATTAAACAACTTTCTTCCTAAGTTTGGTGAATATTAGGAGGGTTGCACAACGAATAATTTGATTTAACAATATGAATAAAATAGATTGATGTGTAACTGAAAAAGAATGATCCCCCCCCCCAAAAAAAATTTATTTTTAAAATTTTCTTATAAAATCATACCTCAAAATTACTTTGTACGTTTTTTTGTGTACTAATTTGGTTTCATTGACAAAAGAATCATATTAGATTAGATAACACTAGTTAATTTATGAAAAAATATGTATCCAGACAAAACTCTTCAAGTTAAAACTGTTTAAAACAGGAGGAGGGAAGATAAATGGAGAAGGTTTGTGAGTAGAAAAAAATCATCAGGCATCCCAAAAATATGCCACTCGTGTTTCCTAAAGTCAAAAAACTCCATGGAAGAATTTATTTGCGCACTTTGAGGTCATTAATCCCATACTAAAGTAATGAAAGTAAATTCTTGAGTAGTAATTTTAATGGAATCAAAATAAATGTCTAAAATATATTACATAAATTCAAAACTACTTAATAAATTAAAGTATATAAACGTTCATTACATAAAGTAATGTATTACCTAAAGTAAAATGCATTTATTAAATCAATAAAAAAATTTTTTAGAAAATTTACAAATGATATGAAATTATGGAATGAAGCACACATTTGCAATCATCATTATAGTTAGAACATACAGAAAAATGTTTCATGTTTGTTGGTTTGCAATGTAATTACAGCTTTCTGCAAATATGCAGTAATTTTCTATCATATAAAAAGTTTTATTTCAGCAGTTTCATCACATCAAAAAAAAAAACTTTTCATTTAAGAGCACAAACATAAACATAATGAAATAAAAATGTTCAACATATTGACACCACCACCACCAATATATCATAAAGCGTTTATAATTTTCTTAATGCTTACCTATAGCTAAACAACAGATGAAATTTTCAGACACAGAAAAGAAAAAAAATGCAAAAAAATCAACCTAAATTACAAAATTATGTTGCAATAAAAAAAAATCAAACTGTTCAACACAAAATGAAGTCAATATATATTAAGTGAAATAGTAATAAATTTAATTGACATATCAATACACTAGTGCTTACATAAATTATTTTCTTAAAAGAAGAGCTGTCATCTATTATGCTGATAATGTGTATAGCACAAAATAATTATTAAAATTCACTAATGCAAGCTATCTCTTGTTTTTTTTTTAATTTCAAGACAAGAAATACAAATATGCATTTTTAATCCTATACTTTACTTTAAAAATATTCAAGCAGAATGATAAAATTGATGTTTTTCAATTAAGAGTTCCATAAAATTTTAATCAGTTAATATAATAAATAGAAATTCTAGAAAATATCATCATACTCATCTACATCCTATAAATTTATTCTGTCTCTCTGCAAAGAATCTATTAAAATCTATTTCAACAACTGGTTTCTTGATATACCAAGGGTACTAAAAGACACCCATGGTGATAATGCTTTATATTCCAATGATTCTTTCCGCTGAGTCAATAACAATAAAATTCAATGGATGCTAATATATATAAAGTAAACTTAAAACAAATAAATTAGATATATCCTTTTATTTATTAAAATTATTTATTCTGAAATTTTGAGCAAGTTATAATATAAAAACTAATAAAATCAAGAAGTGTTTACATTACATTCTGTCCATTTTTACTTTAAAACATTAATGGACCATGATTAAGCTTAATCCTATAATTTTCACTTAATGGGCTCTTTTATAATTTATGTATTTTTCTAAAATGTTGCTTATTCAGAAAAGTATATTCTGAATAATAATTTTATGTGCTTGCCTTTGAAATTTGCATTTAAATATTTATATGCAACACACAAGAGAGAGAGAGAATACTTTTATAATTACATCTCTTACCTATAACATTAAAAAAAAACCAAAAAAAATTGAAAAAAAAAGTTTTTTCAAAAACATGTAAAATAAGATATTGATTTCTTAAAGCTAAAAGAAATAATAATTTTTATGACAAACTAATTCAAATATGGACTTTATATGAAAAAAGGAACAGATTTGGGAAAGCGATAACCATCTGCTGAACAAATAAAAACATAGTAAGAGGTGGAAAATAAAAAGTGCTTCTTTTACAACCTTCCCTTTTCCAGCAAAAAGAGAATTTAAAATATAAATTAATAATTCACTCGATAGCAAAGATACATATTAAGTTTGAGAATGTAGACAGGTCTATCTAAGTACGTGATCGATGTTACATCCACTAGTGCAGCGATTCCTAAACTTTCAAACTCACTTTCCTAAACTTTCCCCTTTATGCATCAGTGTGACAATGTGGACCAGGATTTTAAACATCCTTCTTTGGCTTAATATTCTTGATCAAAATACATGCTTTAGTAGAGTTTTTGTCAATGGTGACTATTTAGTGATCTAGTCTAGTATGGCACATCTTTCAATTTTTCCAGTGTTTCAGAGTCTGTGAGAGGGAAATCTCAACGTTACATGAGGGTTTCTGCAAAAACCCCCAGAAAGGGACTGCAGACCTCAGTTTAAGAATCGCTGTAATAATGAATTGATAGTACAGTGTCTGTGTTTTGTAATTCTGATGAATTGTATATATAGAAAAGATATGATTGAATTTCATTTGGAAAATATAAGGAGATGTAATGTACTTTTTGACAATAAATTTAAACACACAATTTTATAATGCATTTAAAAAAACCTTCAAAAAAAAAACAAAAAAAAAAATTTGTTTTCATATGAACAATTATAAACATTATTATATTTGCATTTTACTATATGGAATAAATGCCCCATCATCTGAATTTCAGTTAGTGAATGGACTATATACTTATGTGTCATTGTTTTACACCCAGCAATAGGAAAAAAATTTTAATAATTTTTAACATTTGTTTTTTTTCCCCCCTCATTGGCATCATACCTCCAGCTACATTTCTTACTGACCACTTCCATACACATAACATGACCATCTGATAAAAAAAAAATTATGGTAAAATTCTGTTTAATTGAAAAAACCTGTCTTTCATTTATTGTCAACTTCCTGAATTTCATGCATGTCGCAAAATGGTGAAAAAATTTACCTGTATATGAGAAAGAAAATGGTTGCAAAATTGACAATATTTGAAAAAAACATTACATGTGTTTCATATCAGCAATCTGTAAAAACACAAAAACAGCACCCTCTAATTATAATATTAATATGTTTTGTATGCATTGACATGATTAACACAAGTCTCTGTAATGATATAACTACCAAAAATTGACTCTATGCCTTTCCAACCATGTAGATGGAGATCTTCCAATAGCTTTGTATTTATGTGTCATTTACTATGCTGTGTTTTGTACTTTGACTGAAAGGCTCTGATGTTGAAAGAAGTTGCAAATAATTTCAAATGTGGTTTTTCTTCAAGATTGAAATAAAGCAAATGTTTACTCCCAAAAGACATACAACCTCCATTGAAAAAGTTTGTTGTACAATCTTTCCACACTGAAGTTGAAATGTGCAACAAAACGCCCATGCAACTGTATGTGTCATTTGAACATTTTGTTTTGTTACAAAGTTGGAAAAGCAGCATAGTGCAGTAGTTTTGGTAAAAAACAAAAACATGATAAGCAATTTTGTTTCAAGATTAGAAAGTCAGCATAAAGTTGTCAAATGTTTGTAGAAATGTCTGGTCAAGAAACTGTATACTTAAGTATGTGCATGAATGATATCAATGGTTTAGTGAAGGCCTCCTACACTGTGGAGGATCCCTTACTGCAAGAGATAAGGATCACGCTAAGAAATTGTAGGGCTCAATTAATCAAAAACCATCAACAAACATCATGAATAATAATGGAAGAGATTGGATGAGTGTTGCAATTCTAACTGAGAAATAGGTAAATAAAAAAAAATCTTTGCTTGCATTAACTGCCTTGCTATTAGAGTGTAGAACAATAATGAGATGGTTTGCAGTTTGAAACCGGCCACAGGAACATTTAAACTCTGCCAATTATTGTGTGTGTGTGTAAACCATTTTTAAAAAAATAATTTATTCAACATTCTCTTTTGCTTCATCCAGATATTTTTGTGAGAAACTGAAGATTTTGTTAAGGAATTGATTATCCCCCAATGGCTCTATCTTCAACATGTTTCTTTTTGTTTTTTTTTTATCCTCAATCAAAAAGGCTTTTCTTATCCAGAGTTTACCAATTTTTTTGCAGAGTATAAGCAAGATTGCAAAATATTGCTTCACTCTGAAGCATTTATATACATATGAAAATAGTAGCTGGCAATAGGAAAAGAACATCAAATGACATCTCTTTGATCTGTCCCACTACTGTTCTAATTTTTTTTTAGAAGTGATTTTAAGAAAGGATCTGCAAAACAAACTAGTGGATTCCTAGAAAGAGCAGGAAGAGTGAAATAATGGGATTAGAAATGGAAGTTTAGTAATGCTCATGAGAGTAATACATACAAGTAAAATTACCTTTAAAGAAACTGGAAAAAAAATCTGAAGAAATTTTAGCTCACAATAAGCAGATTTTCATTTTCTCATGAATTCACCATCAAGTATTCGAAATAACAATCAAATAAGAGTTCAGCTACAACCAGAAAAAGTTCACTATTATCAGGAGTATATTATATTTTAGGTTCCTTATTGGAAAGTTTGACTGCATTCCTTTCAAGATTTCCCAGTAAGATTAATAAAGCTTGCTTTACAAATCTAAGTTTTACTAAAAATTAAAGTTTAATATTCTAATCAGGTCATTTTTAAATTAATTTTGCACAGAAACCCAAGATCTCAACACTTATACATCATTTTTTACATTAACTATATTGTACAATAGTATATTTTGTTAATTGTTTTCTGGGTTTTCATAAGATAACAATTCTTAATTAGCTCCAGTCAACCAAAATACTACTTTTTAGGTATCAACTGAATTTTACTTTCAGTTGTTAAAGCTAATGGAATTACTTTTCATAATCCCTCAAGTAAAATGATAGATAAAATATGCAATATATATTGTGATCAAATAAATATGATTATCACGGAAGTACTGTACCTCATGAAAAATTTTTTTGAAGAAGTTGGATTTAAGAATGGACTTGAACATCAATGAAGTTCCACAGCTTTCCCAAAAGAAGTGGGCTAAGAAAGGACAGAAAAGGAATCCTCAAATTAGTTTTACTAACTTCTCTCCCAATAAAATGAAACTTAACCTATTCCAAAGAATTTTTAAAAAATGCTTTCAAAATTATTTAGTCCCTTTAAGTACAGAAAATAGTAAAGTTTACTTTATATGCATATTATTGACTAATTGGCATCAACAATTAATTTGTCATATGAGAGAGAAAGTAAACTTATATTGTTATCTATAAGGCTTGTAGAATATCATTTCACAACTACAAATAGGACTTTTAACTGAGATTTTAAGACTTGGTTAAATTCAAGACAGAAAAAAGTAAAAAAGCATTTTGTATCCCAAAAATACATAGATATATATTCACCACAGAATAAAGATTTAAAAAATTTACACAATGAAAAGAGAAAGTTATTGTTCATTGATATCTGTTAAGGTAGTTCCCTTTATATTTTAATATTAAGATTAAAAAGGCAGGGGATTCCATAAAAGCTGTATAGATTGAATGATAAATATTTTGGCATGGAGTTTTACATTAAGTGTCAGTTTTACTTGTAATTTTACAGTTAAAATTAACAGTTTATAAAGATATTAACACTTCATAAAATAAAATAAGTGTCAGAATTGAAATATTTAGCAAAAAAATTCAAAATATACTGAAAAAAGTAAACATTTACTATCATCATCATAATAAATGACTAATCTGAATAAATGTTTTCGAGATATCGCCAATAGGAACATTGAAAATATTATCAATCTACTGTTGTTTCAGAGCTAGTCAACCAACACTGACACCATGACACAGAAGTAAATTCATTAATCCAAGAGTATTTTAGGATTTTGTAAACAAAATCCTAGATTCTGAAAACTAACTAATCACACAATGGCCAACAAAACTTCCACCTACACGATGCTTCGTCACCTTTATCACACTTTTGTCAAAAAAGACATTACAGTACAATTACTTTTGTTGAAAAATGCTTGCTGTCAGCTTATTTCTTAGCTCATCAGCTAATTCTGGATTTTCATCATAACAAAATGATAGAAAAATATAACTAACAATACAACAGGAAAAAAAGGACAGAAAAGGAATCCTAAAACTAGTTTTACTGAATTTACACTAACTGCTAAAGTTTGATGGTTTTTCAATCCACTTTTAAATTAAGAAAATCGGTTTAAAGAATTCATATTATGTAGAATTAGCAACTCTTTTGCAGTATTTGCAAAATCCACAAAACATTTCTAGTTCAGTGAAGAAAAATCCAGTGCACTTTCTCTCTCTAGCTTTAAAAATCAAACTTATGTTATCTGGAAAGATATTGTCAGGAATATTTCCAAATTTTTGAGTAGAAGCAAATTCAGATGCAGAGCAAATTAAAGAAACTACTCAAGGTAATGCTTTTTTAAAAGCTAAAGAAAAAACTATATGCAAGAAAAATTTATAAATCTAAAGATGCGGAAATCTGAATTTTCGTTATTTGATGCAACAAATAAAAGATCCATCCAACTGGTATAATGGTTAGTGACGCTGACTGCTGTGCCTTTTGGTTTGGGCTTGAATCCTGGAGAAGGCACGGATGTACGAAAATGGCATGGGGGTACTTTAATGGCTATTGAGCTGCAAGTCCTCTCATGAGGTTGGTGAAAGGGGAAGAGCGGCCCCTGACCACCCCCAGAGTGTTCTCCCTCAAAATTGAAATGGAACCTAGCCAAATTGTACTGTCACTTATATGAAGCTCGAAGCTACAGCTAACAGGCGTTCAGGCCCTTTGCCGAGATGAATTTCGTGGGCCTCGATCTGACACTGTCAGACAGGGGTGGCATTAGAGAAACATCAAATAAAAGAACAAAAAACAGATTTGTTATTTGATGCCCTGAAACCTATGAAACCAAGCTCAGTAGCTAGTGAATGAATATTTTAAATTTCAAGCAACATTGTGATCAAAATAAAAACAAGACTCAGCCACCATTAAGTGGGTATTTTATTTTTATTTTTTTCTATTTTCTTAGGAGAAATTAAAATTAATGAAAATAGTATAAATACTATTTGAAGTTTTTGTGGTCAAGTTCTCGTTATTTTGTGTGTAATCCTTAATTTTTTTTTTATATTTTGACTTTTGATATTGATATTTTTTGTTATTTTATATAGATTAAATAAAATATTTTTCTTTCCAACCTTTTTTGACAAAAATTCGAAAACCGACTTTTTGGAAACACTGAATATGAAAAGTGGTTTTTCAAAGTCTGCTTTTGTATAAAATCTACTGTTCAATTAAAAAGATCCATTACCATGGTAACATTTTTTTTTTTACAAATTATGAATCAACAGCAAATTAATTACACATCTAAGTAATATTGCCAGAATAATCAAGAGTTATTTATTGAGTCAAATATTACATACTTAATGAGCATATATTACTCATTATATTCTGTGTACTTTTTACAAGCATAATTTATTTTGCAAACATAAATAAAATCATGCCTCATAAAAAGACATTTCTATTACAGAGAATGTAATTTATGGAAAAACATTTAATTACTTGCAAACTAAGAAAAAATTAATTTTTCGTAAAAAATTTTTACAGTACATACATTAATTGAAATAAAACATGATCACAAATACTAAATACTAGTTACATGTTTTTGTAAAGAAAACTGTGAAAGAGTAACATTTTCTAAAATAGAATCATACTTCAAAAGCTAAACTTGATCAGATCTTATGGTACTTACGTATTAGCAACACCACAGCCAAAATTATGCCACAAGAATCGTTCATCTTCAATTAAAACATGCAAGAATCTTTGTTTTGATATAATGGCTCAAATTTTGTTGCAGTGATGATATTATGCAAGTATCAATCTTACTTTAGTGCACACCTTTATTTCCAACCTGGTGGATTATCATATTTGATAGAAGTCAATACAGAAAAATAAGATACTGTCACAATTTGTGTTACCTTTATTCCTCTGTCAACAGCAGTATGAACTAAACTTGGATCCTCGGAATACAATTATCAGGAAGTTGAACAAATTTATACATATTCATTCGTTTTACCTCATATATAATATCCGTAATTTCCATATAATTTGTAAACTTACCAAACATTTTTAGTAGCATCTAGTTTCCAGTACTATTTGTACCTTAACATTATAATTTTTTAACTGTGATAAATTTCCTGAGGAATAAAAAAGTAAACAATTTAATACAAACTAAGTAGTACAAATTTGACAGTGCTTCATAAAGTTGAGTAGCATATGAAACATACCACTTAATGAGTAAACATGCAGTATACATAGTATTGTATTACATGTATAATACATTGCATGATTATGTTTCATACATAGTACCAACAGATGATAAAGGGGGACAAACTTAAAATAACACAATATTAACAAAAACTGACATGACATCAAGAATAAAAAAATTGACAGCAAATAAATTTTATCTTATCCTGACACCTGAGGCACATTAAAAAATATTAATGTCAGATTTCCCAAGACATTATGTAATTTCATTAGAATTTTGCCTTTTTTTTTTTTTTTGTCTAGCACATTATATAAGTAAAAAAATATTCAATAAGCAACATATATATAATAGAAATATAAAATTAGGAGAAAAAATAGATTACTCTCGTAATGACACATACATACGAAAGAACTCACAGAAATATAAATATTTTTTTTATTTTATATGCACAATTTATCTGAATTATTTATATAAAATTTTACTTTTCAAGTTAATATTTTTAATGAGAAAGCAATAGAGATGATAATTCATGAAAAAATATACTAAGAAAACACATTTGTTTCAGTTTTACCGCTAGCATTTTAACTTGAATATTTAACTGAATGTAAACAAAGAAAATCGTCACTTTAATAGTACGTAGTATTGAAAAATCGTTACCTTTTTTTTACAGCATTTTGGTGTTACGGATTCTTTCATCATAAGCTTTGACAACCTAGTTAATTTTAATCTATCAGAGACCTCCAGACCATTACGAGAAATTGATTAATAAATTTTCACGTGAATAACTTAATAGCGAATTTCATAAATACCGATGCAGAATACAAGTCAGTTGTGTAGATGAGGTTAAAAGTTATAAGGAACATAAAATTTAAAAGTGAATAAAATAATCGAACTTTCATTCAATAATGATTTCATATTAAAGTTCTTTACGAAATGACAAACTTTCCTCACTAATTGAAAACTCAACATGAGTTTCAAAAATTAACTTTTTCGAATCGTAATAAATTATATATTCATAAAGAAACCTGATGATGCCACCATTGAAAGTTAATTTTCACTGTTGTGAGCACATTACAAGACATGAGGCAAGAATTTTAAACATTAAAAATAATGATTTTAATCATGCATTATTTTTTCGCAAACTAAGTTTTATCAACAAAATATCTGAAAATTCTTTTATGATTCATAAGCATAGAAACTTTTTCAACTGTTTATTTTTGCAAAGCTTATTCAGACTACAATATTGTTTACCAAATTCAGTGTCATCAATAGCAGAGAATAATTTAATACTATTTTCTCTTTTTTAGTTTATAACAAGGTTTCAGGCAATTTTTTTAAATGATTTATTAAATAAATTGCAAAATAATGTTTTTAAAACATCACACTTTAATTATGTAACACATTACACGGGAAAATATAAATTCCATGGTTTGTGATTGACATGTCCACATTCTAGATAGTTTCTCTTAATTAAATCATGCGCTTACATTTTTCTGCGAGTATTTTCAAAAATATAGTTTTTTTTTTAAATAAATCATTAGTAACACTCTTTGTATTGCCACAATTTTAGTACTAGTGTCAAAGGGAGGATGAATTTGGTATTCGATAAGGAATAAATGCCTGTTTTAGATTAAATAGTTTTAGATATCTGCATTAGTACTTTTAAATATAGAGATTTCCAAAATGCTCAGATATTTCCGATTTTGAATGAAGTAATGCTCGGTCACACTGATGTACATAAGGGGGGAGGGGGAGTTAATGAGATTAAACCTCGAAATTTGACCCTACGCTTCAAGAGTTTGTCTCTTCTCCCTCTCCTCGTTATCAGTTCCAGGTAAATGCCTCTCTTTCCCCTTCTATCATTGTTTAAAACTAAGGAGAATTATGCAATTTAGATTCTTTTACATTTTTCATGTTTCGGAAGGGAGTCAGAGGCCTATACAAGGAGGGGGGGTCAAACACTTTTTCCCATAGACCAATATTTTTTTAATTTTTACCATAGAGATTACTCCTCAGATTCTTCATCTACATATTTTTTATAATGTAACTCCCCTATATGAGAGATATGTACACTTTGTGGTCAATAGCTGGCTCATCGTTTTACGACTTACGGCCAGACTGTCGAGTAACGTACACCTCAGCCTCGCCGGAATGGGGGGGGCGCAGGATTCTAGGACGCTCAAAGCCTGACTGGCGCCAAGTACATATTTAAACAATCTATAAAATATTAAAGGCAAAACCTGACTTTGCAGGGAACCCTAATATTATCTGTTACACCACTGCGGCCAGACTAACCTCCTTTTAATAGGGTAGACTAAAATTGTGGGGTAACAATAAGGAAAAATTACTCTTAACAATAGGGTAAAATTATCCTTCCATATTGCTCATTCACAAATTCAAATGAAACTTTTAAATAATGTCATATTTGTAGTAGTTCTCATTTTAAAACTATCTTATATGAGAATCCCAATATTTCCCCCAATCATACTAAATTTTTCTTATTTAGCAAACTATTGTGACATTGTTCGAAATACGAACAAAATCCAGCAAAATATTTTATCAATAACAACAGAAAAACCATTTCAAACAGCATTTAAAATTGGGAGGCTAAGACAACGCGGTGGTTAAGGATGCAAGTTTCTTGTGAAGCCATGTTCAAGTCCTGATTCCAGTGAAAATGGTCATGAGGAATACAAAAGAGCTGCAGGTTCAAGCGCTTTCTCGTTACTTGACCTTGGTTTTGAATAACGTTCGTTGCCAATAACCTATTATGTTGCTCAAGAGCAGGGGTGGCCAACCCGAGGCACACGTGCCACAAAGTGGCATGATGGAGTTGTAGCAGTGACACGTGATTTATTGTAAATTGAAAATATAATAAAAAAACAACTTTTTTTTACAATTTTATTAAAATGTGGTTGTGACAAAAAAATCCTCAAAATTTATTTATTTTGAACACAATTAATTGAATTACAATAAAAAATTATTATACAAAGAATACGCTTTCATTGTTGTATGCGCTGGCTTTCCAAAGGAAGTACACTCGCGAGAAATACTGCCCAATGAGAGCTTGCTACTCAAGAATGAAGACAGGCCATGGTATTAAGCTTTACTTACCGATATTGTAAAGCATTTAAATAATTTAAATTTAAGATTTTAAAAAAAATATTGTATTTTTCCTCCCCTAGTTGGTCATATATCTTTTGTAAGCAAACTTCTGCATCTTTAGTATTAATTTTGAAGTAAAAAGATTTGCACGTTTCACAATAATGCAGTAACTATCTCTCAAAGTTAATAATGTTCCGAGCTATAATAGATTTAGAAATTTAATATTTATTTTGAAGGATTCATTCGGATTGAGGTGGGATGATTTTTAAAATGATAAAAAAAAAATTGCTGATATTTTTATTAGTTCTTTTTTAATTTCTCCTAGACGTTGTTACCCAGTTGAAATCCAAATCGGAATTATTAACCTACAGCACCATACTAAAGCAAAATAAGGAACTTATTTCAACTCAAGTGATCCAAATTATATTGAATGTTGGAAATTTGTACCAACAAGTAATTTTCCAAATTTGCACGATTTGGCTGTCAGATATTGTTGTAGTTTTGGATCAACATATGTTTGTGAAAAAGTGTTTTCTATTAAGACCATAATAAAATGGTAATATCGTTCAAAATTAACTGAAATACACCTAAAACAACCTAATTTTATTAGCAACTTCAAGAAATAATCCGAATATAGCTGACTAGGTAAGAAAACTTCAAATTCAGAAGCCACATTAAGCAAGCACTGACTGCTTAATAATAAATTAGAATTAAATATTTAAAGATTCATTTTTTATACCTAAAAAGTTTATTAAAAATAAAGTAAAAAATTTATGAACAGTAAAGCCTAAGTATTTATTATATTATTTTGAAATTTTCACAACTAGTCTTGCACACAAAAATTTGCTATTTACGCAAAAATCCCATACGCCAATAAGTAGAATTTTTTATCTTTTTATATCCTTTTATTGGTAGGAAAAGTTGGAAGTGGCACGCATAATGATTTATTACCTGATAGTGGCACTCTTACCAAAAAGGTTGGCTGCCCCTGCTCTAGAGTGACAATATTACAAACAAATTGCAAAATCTAAACTTGAATGCATCATATACATATATTTTCCAGTAATTTTGTAATGTAAATAACTTATAGTTTAAAAAACTAAAAAATACTCTTTTATAGTTAATCGAACTAAGTTGTCTTTTAGTCGCCAAATCTAGAAATGGTGCCTGAAATTAGTCGCCAGATGCTGGATGGGATCTGAAAATGGGAAATCATTAATCCTAATGATCCTGATCAGGGCAATGGAACAAAATTATTAAATTATTGTACTGTCTTCGGTCCTGGACAAGTGAGCAAAATTTCGAGAGAGAGAGAGAATTCATCTGACTTTTTAAAGTGGGGAAAAATTGCGTTCAAAGATTCCCCGTTACATACAAGTGAAACTATTAAAGGGTGTTAAAAAGAGGGAGGAATTATGCATATAATTCGGTAAATGATTTTTTAAAAACTTTACCTGAGAGAAATATTATTAGATATTTCATATAATCTTATTTTATATCTAAATTCCAGAAGGAATAAACTCAACTTCGAATTTTGAACATATTTTTATAAATTTTCTGTTAAAGATTTGGTCCACTCGGGAGATATGAAAAACTAGCAGCGCATTTTAATTAAAATAAAGCAAATTATTCAAGAGAAACCTATACAAATTGGCACAAATTGTTATTATCTGTACTTTGTTAAATTATGGAATCTGTTTAACCAATATAGATGAATTTCCTTTTTAGTTAAAATAATACATTATTTATACAGGGAGAGAGTGGATTACTTTCTTTTTGTTAGTCTAGTTAAAACTGGAGATATTGGAATTATAACAGTAGAAAATACAGCTGGACCTTGCAAGACCCATGAGTCTTAGGAATCAAGAATGTTAAGGGCAAAAAGATTTAATTTTGCTGAAAGCTTGACATTTATGCTCATTGAATCTAATTGCCTGTTTTCGTTATACATGACCTTAAAAAATGTATAATTATTTAAAAAAATTCCAATATTGCAAGTGCCAAAGCAATTTACAATTTAGATAATTTTTCTGGCTTTTATTGAGTAACAGATATTTGTTATGAGATGAATTTGGCGCCAATTTACAAAAAGAATGTTCAGTTTCGTTCTAAAGGTTCTGTTTCAAAAACAGCAAGGTTCGTCTCAATGTATTTTTAAAAGTAATGACTAGAGAAACTTCGTCATATTATTTAACTTACTTTTACCCAGGGGCGTAGCTAACGCCGTATCATCTGTATCATTATTACAGACCCCCCCCACACACACACCCCAAGCTACAGGGGTCCCAATATATGAAAGAAAAACTATCATAGCATGCTAAAAAACCCCCCAAAAAAAGGAATCCAAAAAATGTTGATATAGGGCCCGCTCGAGACTAGCTACGCCAGTGATTATAGCATTAAAATACAAACAACTTCGTAAACAAGAATATTTTCATCCGATACCAAACTCGGTAGCCGAGTGATCATGATCCCGAACTTATATCTGGCTAGGGATGTCTTAAGACTCTTTGAGGCCCTGGGCCCAGAGAAATCTTAAAATTTTTTGGAGCCCTGAGCCCCTATTTAAAAGTAGTCCCTACCTGAGATCTCTAAAAGTAGACACGGTATATAGCATGCATCGTCAAATATTCGTTCAAACGGTAATTTGAAACAAATAAATATGCTCGATTCAGAACCTCAAAAACCTAGGCACAAACCAGCTCAACCGATTTCCGCATTTCGTCTAAATGAGTTAAATGATTGTTTACGGTATAAGGCCTAATTCTAGACGTGTGGACAACGGTCAAAACATAATAATACAATCTTACCACTTTTGGCAGCTGACATGCAGTTTGAAATTCCCTGTTTTTAGGAGAATATGTTCGGGAATAATATTGGACCATTAAAATTATCCAGATCATGATCTTATTAAGACAGAGTAGAGAATGAAACTAGGCTCCACCGAGGGGGTGAGGCCCTGGGCTCAGTTGGCCCATACCTTAAGACGTCCCTGTGTCTGGCGTTATCTCAGTAGAATCGAGGTTAGAGTATTGATGCCACAGAAAACTCAGAGTGTAGAGTGAGTCAGCGGCGTAACGTACATCCCCGCAAGCGCCGCATTGTGGAAGAGAGGACCAGGGTATTAGGGGGCCCAAGGGTTATGGTATTGTAATCCTTTGTAAGATCCAACGTGAGGCCTAAGACCCGACATTGCAGAGAACCCTAATATTCTCCGTTACGCCCCTGGAGTTAGTGATGGTTGCTGAATCTGTCCAGGTTCTAACGTTGACGTGATATAGAAGATTGGAGAATATCATTTATTCGGATTTTTTGTTGTTGTTATTGTTTATATTCTTAATTCAATTTGTACAGCAACTTATATTCAGATCTGTTAAGACAATTGGAAGAGAAAGTGAAAGAGAGAGAGAGTTATATTAATAACATAATTAATAAAGATCTCAGTAACTGTGAATTACGTTAAACCAAGTCTCTCTCTCTCTCTGTAATAAATTAGTTGTGTTCGTTAATTACTCGTAACAAATCAATCCAGACTACTTTTTGAGAATTTTCAAAGGCTATGTGGATTTTATTTTATGGATCCTATTAAGATAAATTGTGTCATTTTACATATGAGGCAATACTTAATCTTAATTTGCTTACATTAGGCCTTATATCTAAAAATAACTTGATGAAACAAATATAAGGAAAAAATGTCTTAGTATCCACAAATATTTTATGGAAATATAATTTAATAATAAATACACTCTTTTTTTTAAAAAACTAATGCTAGTTACTTCCTTCTTTTTGACCACGCGATTTTATTCGATAACAAAATATACAATTCGATTTCAGTTGCATGGAATCTCGAATGAATAATAAGGTATAATTTGAATCCATTATTGTGGCGCTTCTATTGATACACAATTTAATCTCAATCAATCTAAGATACAATTTAAAAAGCAGTTGTTGCTTTTTTGCAATTATATTAATATTTGAATGAAACCCAATCCCATGAATTTTCTCTAAATATGATCTCTAAATAATCTCTCATATTTAAAATAAAAAATTTTTTAATTTCGCAATTTTTTCTAATACAAACGTAGGCATAGATAAAAAGTACCATTCATTAAAATTATAAAATTTTGATTACGATGAACAAATTAAGATCCGTAAGGTTTTCAAGTTATAGATGCTCATTATAATTCCTCTCTCTTGGATGTTTTTACTCTCCTCAAACATATTTTCAAGTACACGAACAATAAAAATAAAAAAAAAAAAAAAACTTGTTTAGTTAAACAAATTTTTTAATGGGATGCTATTCAATAATTTTATTACCATACCTTGATTGTAACGATTACTGAAACTTTTTTAACAACAGATGCTTGGAGAAAAAACTAGCTATACTCTTTAAACTATTATTTACACTTTTATAAATGATATTCATCAGAAAATTTATCTTCTATCCCTGACTCTTATATATTTTTTCCTCACTATATTTTTATTTTACTAATTTATTTTTTAATTTTGTTTTCATCTGTCACAATTAATTAAGCTTTTCCGACTGTTTACTCCCTTAGAGTCTTTTAAAATCCCAATGCAAGTCAAAAACTTTTTTTCAGACTGTTCATTTTTTTTATATATTTACAGGAACTTTTCAGATGACGGAATTGTTCCTTATTTCCGGTAGAAATTCCTTTTCCTTTTACCGAAATGCTTCCTGATTCTTCGAATTTTTAAAAATCTTTGACACAATTAGCTTTTTAATTTATAATGTTACCACAATTCCTATACCCTTGTTCTATAAAATATTTTTAGATTATTATTTATCAAAAGCTTGTATGGTATTATCTATATTTGGATAAATCTGACGTAGTAGTATTGTATATAAATCCTTTTTAAGTCTACTCTCAACTATAATTACTTCAATATCTGAAAATACTTTCAGAATTTATTTATATTTTAAAAATACATTTTTTCTCATATAGTGTGTGTGGATTGAGATTCTCAAAATCTTAATTTGCTTAAAGGAAATTTTATTTTTTTCTGCATAATGATAAATTTATGATTATTTAAAATGTTTCGTTTTACTTTCGATAAATGTAATTAATTAATTTCTCATGCGATAAGAAAAGAAGTTTTCTCAAATCTTTTAAAAATCTTTTAATGTGTTATTCTTCTCCAACGAAAGGAGATCTTCCACATCTTAAGGTCTGTCATTTCAGCATATCAGACTCCGCCAATAATTCTATGTAATATGCATTATTATGTTAAAACTTTATTGAGATTTATTTGTAGTATTTTTAAATAAAATCTTACTAATCAGATTCCTTGAAGATAGACCTTTTTCAAACGACACAGAAATTTAAACTATTTTATTTCCAACATTTGTAATGATCTAATTCAAACTATGGCCTGTCATATAACTTCCAACTTCAGAGACAGCTACTGAAATCCAGTAGCCAATCATCAAATAAATCAATAAACTGCAACAGTGCGTCATCGGTTTCTCCAAGTATAGCACAGGAAATACATTGACTTCCGTTCAGTTTGATATTCAAGTCATTTTTCATATCAGTCTACTGTGTTTTGTTACACGATGAGGGTTATTTCTGGTACTGATGAGTAGACATAAGATTTAAAAAATATTTACAACAGCAATTTGTTTAATACATGAAATGTTATCTTATTAGGAAATTTTCCATTGTCTATAAATTTTTGGATTAAATATTTTTTTTTCGAACAGAGATATAAAAGCTTTAAAAGTAATTTATAAAACATTTTAAAAATATATTTAAGAAACAATACTACAAGGATATAAATTGGGGAATTACTTACCGTTATGTTTAAAAGAAAATCTTCTAAAAGTATTCCGAATATGATTCTTTATAACTGATTCAGACTTTTAAAAAATAAATACAATCCAGCTCAACCCCAGCAGTTAATAAAATACAAGTATTCTTTTTCGAAGAGCAAACGATAACTTCAGGAACTTGAGTCATAAAAGAACACAACCGTACACTTTCAAAATTGTTCTTAAAACAAATAAGAATTCTTAAAAAACACAAATAAGTGTTATTTTTTAGGTTATAAAATCCATCAAATCACTGATCGGTTTTTAAAAATCTATGATCAAGCAAAAGAAATTCAGAGCGTTTTGAAGCCACGAAAAGTAAACAAAATATTCTGATTAAGCTGATAGTTCAAGGAATAACAGAACACGAGATTAAATATTGAGTAGAATACTATTCTTTCGTTTAAGCAAATAATAGATAACGAATTACGTAAATAAGATTTGTTTTCTGACTTTTTTGTTTTTTTTTAACTCTGATATCTGATCTTGCCATATAATTCATAATAAATACAGTGTTTTCGCTTTTCTTTTTTATTTTTACATGAACGATGTCTCTTCGATTTTTATATCTAACAATGAAATGGGTTTTAGAAATATTGCATTAAAGGAGAGCCTTGTATTAAAACTAGCGCCGCTAAAAAAATTCAAATTTACATAGAAAAAAATTAGAAATTTGTATTAAAATTAACTTTGTTTGAATTTTATTTATTAATATTTTTAAACTGATAGATTTCCACTCCTCCCTTCTCTTTTTAGAAGCGATTTGAAAGAACAAAGGGTATTTACGTACGGAAGATTTTGTTGATAGGAATCTTCATGAACTTAATTCCTGAGATTATTTTGGTTACCTTCTTTGGCAGAGGTCTTCAACCTGCGTTTCGCTGAAACTTTGCCAGTGGTTTTGCAAGTGATCACTATTTGCTTAATTAAAGGGACAAAAATTTAGTAAAATTTTAGTTTTTACAGAAAATTCACTTCTTAAAGGCTGTTTGTTTGTAAAAATAAATATAAATATATATTTTATGGATAAAATAAAATCTTGAATTTCTTAAAAGTCAAGTGCTTCAAGCATGCATTAAAAAATCAGAAGGCTTGCCATTAAAGGAGAACAACTTATAGACATATCAACAGATTCGACACTAAATTCTAAATTCAAACAAAAACAGCTATTAAATTTTAGGTTACAAATCTACAGAATACGCAGAAGATTCTCACACAGTTATAAACATTTTAATGCCATTTTGCACAATGTATTTAAATTAAAAGTATTTTTCAATGTTCGTGGCCCTAAAAACAAAATATAGACGCATATCTACGCAAAATAGGAAATGAGACTGTAGATAGCTTCAATATACTTGAGTCGGGGAAGTAAAAATGCAAATACGTATTTCAATTATTAAATATAATGCAATGGTCGACGGCAGCTAGAGCACGCATTAATGAATAAATTATATGGATATATTTGTAAAAAAATTTAAATATAAAATACAGCACTTTTTTAACTGCCTTTACTTAAAGTACCTGTAACATGTTAATTTACTTTAAATATTATTTTAAGATATATTCTAAGGCTTTTTTTTTTTTTTTTTTGAAGATGGAGTTCCTCGAAAACACCTTGTAGTTTCAATGGTTTCGTGAGTCGACAAAGTTTGAAGACCACTGTTGCATGGAATTTATATCCAGACTGCTTCTAAACCATCAAAAAATTCCCCAAACACTTTCATTAAAAAAGCTGTTGTGTCTATCTTGTATAACACCGCAATTATTGCCAGACTAATTCTTCAAACTGTGACTAAGCCTTTTAAACTTCCAGGTATTTGTTTTTCTTCATTGTTTTTTACAATCCTAAGTAGATCCACACCTTAAATTATAATGCTCCATGACCTTCAGCGGATGTTAATTCTTTGAACCACATTCTGTGGAAGAAATTTATTTCCTCGTTATCTAAAGGTAAATTTAGCTCCACCAGCTAACATTTTTATTGTCGACTCACACGAAAACAAAACTAAAAAAAAAAAAATATTTTTATGAAAATTTTACTAAGGATAAAATGACATTCATTTGTTATTTTGTTTAAAGTAAATCTGGTAAAAGTTGTGTATATGGGCAATTAATAAATATTCTAATATTGTTAACTTTTTAAAATTAATTTTTAAATCATGATATCACAATTTATTCATAAAAACTACCTTTTTTCAATCATTGAATACATTTTACTAAAAATTCTTTGGTTTACTAAAGTCATCTTTCCTCTGCAGATCATTGTTAACTTGAACTTCTTGATGGAACGATAAGTTTCGTAATGAGCAATGTAAGGTCTTCTGTAAATTGTACTCATGCTCAAAATAATACCACAAACTTTTAGTTCAGCTTCCAATTGCTGTGAAACATTTTTCAGCACAAGTTCATTACACTAAAAGATAACTTTTGACTCTTTCGTATCCTATTTTTCAGATCTCTTGATTAAAATTGATGTTTTTATTTATTTTTTTTTTATCGTAAAAACAGTTTTGGTGACACAGAATGATAATTTGAGTTAAAATTTAGTTTTCTATAGGAATGAGAATCTTTTTTGTGTCTGTTTAATCATAACCTATGTATATACAAGATAATGATAACAATATCTTTTATCTGTATAGATATACTTGTGATCTAATTATTTTTAGCAAAAATATTGCTTTCATCCGACTTATTTAAATCTTGTTAAAACTTACAATAATCAACCTACAACGGAACACACCTAGGTACAACTTTACGTATTATAGATCATGAATTTGTGACGTCTCTCGCGTCCTTCTGCTAACATAACTCCTAAGTTCTTTGACGGCCACGATTAAGGGCAAAACCTTTCCAACCCAATACCAAGAAGATAAACGGATCAAATATGTAAATGAGATATACTTTAAAAGGATAGACGCTTTGATGAGATGAGCGGCAAGTTTAGAGATAACTTAGTGTGGAATCATTCGGATCAAGAGTTAGATGTCCTATAGCTCTGGAAGAAAGATACGTTCATGTAAATTAAAATATAAAGAAGTTGGAATCTTCGCATATAAAGTTACATTATAGGTATTACTCAATCGTTGAAGGAAGGAGACTCTGTAAAAGGTAATATTTTGTATAGGAAGTTAGATGAATCAGTTAATTTATTATAATTAAGATAAATGATCTAGTTGCGCGATCTGACTTGAATATAAGGTTTAATTGGGTGTTAACTCTCACTTTAAGAAAGTTGTCAATTAGAATTAAGTAATATAAGTTATTCTTAATAAAAGTTGTATTAAGAATCCAATATGTCTCATCATTTTGATAATCCCACACCTCTAGCTTACGCGGATCCCAATAGACATAGTCATCACAGGATGGCTATGTCGCAAATTAAACAGAAATATTTACAATAAAGAAGATATACTTTTGATTTTAAGATTATTATAGTTCCATTTTGCAGCAGTAATATTCATATATCAATACATAGAATTATAATACTGTTTAACTATTTGCAGCTAATTTTTGATTTAGTTAATAAAAATAATGATAAAATTAATAATCTAAAAAATTATTATCTTTATATAAATACCCTTTTGGCAAAGAAGAGAATACAGTCTAAATCTTCCTCAACAATATGAATCATAAAATTATAAGTGCGTGATGTATTCTTCATTTATATAAACTGAAATTTTTTTATCGAATCTGCATTTTATTTGTGGCAATGTAAATATTATTTTGAAAATGCTGCTCGATGATTTATATTATATCTTTGAAAAACTGTTTTAATTGTAGCGTAAAATTTGGAATAAATTAGAGAAAAGGTCGTGTAAAATGCAACATCAACTTTATTAATCCAAAAATATAGAGAAGAACAAAATTATTTCTCTCGTGATTTCGCTTACAAATGAACCAAACAAGATATTTCAAAACGAATTAATAATTGATTTTTGAATCAAATAAATAATATCATCAAACTATAATTATATTTTTATTGTTTAAGCGATTTTATTAACATCAAATAATAATTCAAATTGGAAAAATTTTTTTAAAAAAAAATCATAATACACCAATAAGACAAACTGATTTGATATGCAATAAGGCGTCCTTCAATCGGAAAGCGTTTTATTTTGTGGATATTCTTATTTCATTAAATACTTTTAAACTATTTTCCGTTGCCAAAATAAATAAATAAAACATTGCTGATTTTTGTAATTTTTATTACGATATTATAAAATGGTTACATTAATACAAACTTTTTATATACAATCAAATGAATATCCGATTTTATAACATATTCTATCACAAACTTTAGAAATGAAGTCTGAAAAAATAACTTAAAAATTAAATTGGAATGTCATTGCCAAATTTATTCACAAGCATCATACATAAAGTAGTATAATAACAGAATTACCAAAAAAAGTATCACTAATAATAAAGTCTAACGTGAGTTTGAGCGAAATTTTAAAAATAATTATATTAAAATGCCGGTGAGACTCTTATAATTCTTTAAATAATTCCAACGGAAAAACAATTTAAAGAAATTGAAATCTTAACATTGCATTCAAGGTAAACTGTTCAATGAAAGTAATATTAGATACGTATATTAAAAGCATAAAAAAAGATTTTGAAAATTTTAAAGAACTAATTTTTTAAATATGCATTATTTGTTTGTGTCGCTAGGTGCAACATGTTTAAGATTCGTTTTATACGAAAGGTAGTAAAATAAAATGTTTTTTCCACCTCTTGGGGCGTTGAAAGAGCGCAGTGTCTCGATAACCAGGTGCACACAGAGAACCGGAAAACATATTCCTTTTTTCTATCGACCCTTCAGAGAAGGGGGCTTCCCTCGTAAAGGCACACTTGTCAAGGTCAGAGCATTATCATGAGAAAAGGACTGTTCGTGAGAAAAATATGCTGAATGGTTCGCAGTGATTTTAATTTAATCCTACTTTTAATCATAGATTTTTTTTTTCTTTTGCTCAGAACAAAAAGGAAGTTTTCTTTTGAAGCACTGGCTTTTCACTTTTACTAAAATTGGATAAATAATTCTAAAAAATTGTACAAAAATTCCAAATTGTATAAAAATAGATAAATTAGAATGTGAAAAAGTGAAATGAGTTATACGCTGGGCAACTAATAATTAGCGATTCAGTTTAAATTCAGTGGATACTGAAGGAAAAAAAAAACTGAATAATTCTTTTAATCATATATTTACATACTCGTACAAAAATAATTTCGCTTTGTTTTATTAAAAACTACAGTAATTATTTTCTTACATGCATTACCACGAACAATAAGCGAGTTAACGTGACCGGCGTAGAACGCGCACTTTTAACACAAATAATAAGATCGAAATTCAGGGGTGCGTATTATACGCCGAGTATAAAAAAAAGAGCTTAGTCAAAAATTAGACTTTTACATAGGTTGAAGTACTGTTTATTGTAAAGAAACAACATTCCTTATGAACTTAAAGGGTTGTAATTCTAGAAGTATAATACTTTTTTCTGAAGCTTGGAAAAATACCTCGAATAAAAGATATCAAAACAAAAGTACGCACGTACATTTCAGGTTTCTTCGTAAAAAATGAGGTACGCGTTATACAGCGAATATACCTAAAAATTAAAAATTGCATCTTGAAAGTATAGGTGCGCGTTATACGCCGGATTTTACACATTAACACATTAGAGATGCACATAGCTGAAAATAATTATCAACATTGAACAAAGAATCAATAAAATAAGAACACAATTATTTACTTCATTTCTAAATTAAAATGAAGATACTATTCAGTAAGCCAACCACAAACCTATCCGAGCATTCACTTTTGGTGACGGCACATATACAATATACATAAATAAAAACTACTTACTATATAAATTGCTACTAATTTTCAAAACTATTTGGAAAATCATGGCGATAAATGGTTGCAGTTTTCAGTATTTCGCCTGCGGTCGTTAGCAGCATTTGGTGATCTATCTAACTCCGCCCGGCTTAACGAAAAGTTTCAAAATAAATTTTAACTGGCCATAATGGAGGGGAGGGTAGACAAAAATATAAAGTATAACTTAGCTGAATGAAACTATAAAAGCAAGTGAATAATAAATTTAAAATTTGCTGGAATATGGAAGACTCACCTTAATACAGTGTCATTATTAAAAAAGTACCATATTTTGAGACAAAAAAAAAAAAAAAACGTTTTCATTAAGTTGTGACAATGGGCTATCTGCGAGGTCTATCCTCTCTAATGGGTTATTCCCTCCAGCCAAATTGGCACTTAGAGATAGAATAATTCCATTCTGGAAACAAACGTCAATACTAATAGAATATAAATAGTCAGTGAGATAGAGAATAGATATTATATGGACAAATTATATATCTACGATAGTACTGACGGAATTATATTCGTTTAATCCTGAATTATAGTCGTGATTAGAATATATTATAAGATTTCTCGTGGGTGAGGTTTTTAGGTTGCATCTCATTAAAGATAAGTAACCATTATTTAGTACTAATTTATTGTCTTCTCTACATATTGCGTAATAAGGTTTAACGTTAAATGAAAAAGATTCATTGTGGATAGTTTGTTTTCCTTTCGAGTCTAATTTAACGACTTCTCAAACACAACTGTGATCAAATTACGTGGAAACCTAAAGGCCTTATCAAACGTATGTGTATTTGGAGCAATTTTTCTTTCAAGGAACTCTTTGAAGCGATTTTTGCCCAGTTGCCATAGCAACGGCTTCGAACAATTTTTTCCCAGTGAGCTGAAAGAATTGCTCGAAATTCCAGCCTATGGGGTTCTTCAGCTCCTTACGTCAAAACAAGATGGCGGTAAAGAGGGCAGCCTCAGCTTCGTCAAATGCATCAGAAATAGCGTATAATGTTTAAATGGCATATAATATTTTGATGGCGTATAATATTTTAAACAGAATGGCACTCCTTTTCTGTTTACAACCTTCTACAATAGCGTGATAGGAATGAATAAAAGAAACAACATTGGATGTTCGTTTTCCGATACAGAAAAATTGGCTAGTAGTTTTTCAGTGTGAAGATAGGGTGTGGCTGATTTCAGAGCTTATCTCGTTTGGCTTACGGCAACCCTTCACCCTCACAGCTACAGTATTCAGATACGGTATATGGTTATTTCAAAGAGACTTGAGACGTGTGTATGTGATAAAACCTTAAGCGATCAGCGAGATCTCTACCTCAGCCAACACGAGGAAGAGGTATCGCGATGAGGTTTGGAAAGTATATGCATTATTTAATTCATGCGATGCATTAAAAAGAACAATAAATATGTTTTTTAAAGTATAAACCAAAAATAGAGAAAATGTGAATAAATAACAAATAAAACAACCAAGACAAAAAAAAAAAAAAGAACGGTTCTGTACTATATTTGCGAGAGTGAAAAATAATTTCTAAAGAGAAATTTATAGTTCATTTTTAAATCAATATAATTTAAAAAATATATTCTTCTATTCATCCATCTTTTTCTTTTTTATTCGAATAGTTTATAATATAAATCAATCACGATTCGTCCCTTCTTATAACTCAATAGGTGAACTTAAGACAATCGCACTTATATCATCGTCCCGTAGGTTTCATATTAACTGTGACATTTTGATGAATTTATGACAAAGTATCACGTTATAGAGATGTTGAGATATTGAAAGCCCAGAGTTTCACAATATTTCAGCGTTTACTCCTTTTGGAATATATTTTAAAAACTGATCGATGTTCTGCGAATAAAATGATTAGCACATCAAGTTTTTCCTTGTCAGAGTAGTCAGGTCGTGTCGAATGGAATAGTATCCTGGCATGTAGTTCTGGGTGCATTCAGCCAAGATCCTTTGCCCTGGTAGAATCTTGGGTGCAGGTGTGGTGGTGCTGTTCTTAGTGGTGGGAGACAGAACAGAGAGGAGCCACAATAAGCTGCAATCGCAGTCAATGAAATTGCCTATTGAGAAAAAAAAGTTTTTTAAATTCAGATTGTAGCTGAATATTATGTATTGTTAAAACGTATCCTCGGTGAACACAGCACAATGTTTAATTTCTAATATTCATTCATTGATGTATTCTTACAATATGTTGTGTGCAATATAATAAATAAAACAGTTATAACTTACGTATACTGTGACGTTTGAGATAAATAACGGTAGCGTGATATTGATTAATTTAAACATTTAATTTATTTACGTCACAGAGCTATTATTTACAGATTATACATTGAAGTTATGAAACTTATTAAAAGGTTATTAGAGTTCAAATGATGTGGTTTGGGAGAGAGGAGTTCTTTTCGGAGTCTACTTACTTCGAAGGTTCAAAGCATCTCTCCCTCTCTCTGCTTCGGGGATCAAAGGCCGGTGCCTTTTTAGCATATAGTTATATCCTGCTAGTGGCGGGAAAAGGTCCCTCGTGGGTCAAAAGGTTGCGGGGAGGTCCAAGGGGGATCACGCAATAACTTTCGAAATACAGGTGCAGAATGCACGTGTGATGATTATTTCTACAAAGAAGCCGATTCAAAGCTGGGAGGCGGGAAATGTTACAAAGCTTACATATATAACTTAAATACGAAAAAAACTATATCCGATCTGTTAAGAAGCAAAAATTTTATGTATATACATAAATTTTAGAAGATAAACTGAAGCTTTGTGAGAAAGGTGTTTATAAAACATGTTTCGATACGAAAAATATGTTTAATTTTTAAAGAAAAATTCACCAAAATTGAAATTTTTATACATTAATACCCTCCCCCCGAACTTACGCAATAGTTGGGACTGAGTAATAAGACGAATTTGCGTAAGTTGGGGTATAATTTCGCATAAAAATACATATAAATTATTTTTAGTCAGGACCGGAGACGAAAGAAAATATTAATCTGGGGGGAAAATGTGAAAAAAGTCTTAGATAACATAAATAGAAAATCGCAAGTTCAACTTATTTTGATTTAGAAGGTTTCATAAAATCTAACAAAGTAGTTTCTGCCGGCTCAAAGATTTTTTTTTCTGCCGTAGCATTCCTAATAATTTTTTAAATCCTTGTTTTGTTAAAAAAAAAATACGCTTTTCGTTGGATATGTTTCCCCAAAAATTTGTAACTCTTTCTGAACTCAACTGAGGCCTTCTGTCAAACTCCAACCGTCATCCGATCTTCTGATTGAACTTGGTCTAAAGACTCAGGTTCTTCACTGTCTTGTTCTTGCTCAAACATTTCTATGAACTCATCAATTGTCAGTTCCTGATTGTGGGAATCCATCAGTTTTTGAACATGTCATCACTCTATTCACTTCTAAATTTATCTGAAGCGGAGAGGGAGTAATCGAGTTGTGTGGCGCTCAAACAAAAGACGAATCGACGAGATTTGAAAATCGCTTATCTCTAGGTTCGCGTAAGTCAAGGGTTTTCTGTATTTATTGAAAACTTAAATTTCTACATCTTTTTTGAATGCGTTTGTTACCTTGCTTTTTAAAACACAGTTGAATATCTGATACGCAATCAGTGTGTAAAAAATTCTGAGCAACCGAATTTTATCTGTAATTGTGACATGCCACTTACCAGATAAATCAAGAAATGTAAGTTGCTTCCACATTATACCCCAGGGTTTCTCAGGCAAAGAATGTAAGAAATTTTTCGACAGATTCACCCTTCTTAGCGCCGGCATGTTAACAAAAAAATCGATCGGTAGAACCCTCAAGAAGTTCCAGCTGAAATAAACACATGAGACATGAGGAGTAAAAAAAAAGCACACTATATAAAGGAAATCAATATTTTGACCATTTCCTTATCGACTCGAATAGTCATTTAATTCTACGTTATCGTTCATACGAACAGTTCCAATTCATCTTTAAATAGATGCTTTCCATTTTAAACGGAATTCATCATATACTCCGTGTTTAGATTATATAAATAACGTTAAAATAGTTTCAAAAAAGAATGGATTTTCTACCTGAGAAAAATTTAATTTGAAATTGAATTGATTACAAATTTATTAAATAATTATTTCTTAATTTATTTACTCACATACATACAAAAAATACATAAAAAGAAACCATTTAACAAATCTTGAAATTTTAATGCTGTGTGTACGTTACTCGAGTTTATAAAAAAAAGTGTGTGTGTACTTATGTACGCACGTAAGAAGTTATACTTCTTTGGCGAAACAAGATAAAAATCTTTCTAAAAATCTTCAGCAGGGCAAACTGGGCCCAGGACGAATCGCGGTCACGAGCAGAGTTGAACGATACCAACCTTAAGTCAATCGGACCAGCCAAACCCGAGATAATCCCAATTTAAATAAATTTAAACACCCACGCACAGGGACAATAGAACCAATAACATGGGAGGTTTTCGGCAGACTGCATCTGGAGATGAGGTGAACCGAATGTGACACCTGAGACCTCATATTGAATGTCTCGGCGGGAAGAATCGTTCCCGAGAAAATTAAAACATTCGTCTGAAGAGCCCCGAGTTATGGTCATTTTAAAATAATTAAAAAATTTAAAACAATTAAATAAAATAGAAGCAGGGTACCCAGCAACTCGAAACTCGGCCTGGTTGTGGGGAAACACAAGTGGAATCCATTCGAACCGTTCCGAAGTCTGTAGTTGCAAATGGGGCGGCACTAGCTCGGGAAAGGAAAACGAAACTAACTGCAACGAGGGGGGAAAGCAACTGTGACGCGTAAATGGTCACGTACATCCCAATGATACACAGAGTAGTAGGTGATCCCAAAGTTTCATCCTTCTATCTCTGTAACGTGACGTCATCAAAAGATCGAACCCCATAGGAATAACATGGGGATTCTCTAATTTTAGTGATAACGCCCCCTTAGGTCCACTATCTACACACGAATTATAACAGATGAAAAAGCTCAACGGGGAGAACTTGTGGTCCGAGTTTCATTAACGAAGCTCAAAAATCCTCGGAGCTATGCGGGATTTAAAATTTTTTAAAACTTCAAAATAATTTTAAAATGTTAAATATGGGTGAAGAAATGGAGGCTATTGTCCTGAAAAAATATATCTAGGATGCTCATAGGGAGAACAATTGAATCCAGCCGGTGCGATCGACCAAGGTAGCATAGGATTCGAATTATTACTGGGGAAGCCCTGTAGAGGGGGGCACCGGAGGGGGCCAATTCCACGTAAAGCTCGCGCTAATACTAAAATATGGCGGGCCTCCAAAAATCAAGTCCCAAGTTCAATTCCTTAAGGGAGTGAAATTTATTCCTGTCCCCATAGGATTAACAGGGGACTTGAACAGGAGCCAAGATATTGTGAATTTAAACAAATTTAAAAAGTTTTAAAAAGTTTAAAACAATTAAAAACTATGGAAGAAATAGCCCTATGAGCATGAAATTATAATAACTGGAAGAGCAGATAGAGAGGGATCGAATGAGCCAGGTCCGAATGGACTGTGATGCTCGGGTGCCGAGATATTGGTCAAAAAGCTGTAGAGGGGGAGAATGCGTCCCAACAGATATGGTTTATAACAGTAGTTTTTACGATCCCCCAAATATCACTCCCGTAGCACCAGAAAAGTGGGATGTTAAAAAAATTTCCTACCCCCCATAGGAATAACATGGAAGACTGATATTTTAGTGTGCACTAGCCCTCCCCTATCCCAACCACAAGCACATATATATCAAATACATGTGGGGAGCACGCCATTTCGATCGACACCCAGATAGCCAAGATCTCTCAGTAACTTTCAAAGTTATTAGACAATGGTGTGCGCACGCATAGTAAAAATTTACCCTCATCATTTTTCCCTATCGCGCCAAAAGAAGTATAACTTCAAAAAATATCAAATAAATATAAGACTGGAAGCAAAGGTCAAATTTCCTCATTCAAATTGTATCTACTATACCAGTGATCCGCAACCCCCGGTCCGTGGATCAAATGGTGCCGGGCAGTCTAAAGAACATTAAACTATTGCCATTTTTTTTTAAAGTGGTGCATTTCTCTCGGATTTGCGTAACTTTCCACGGAAATCACTTTATATTTCACGTTAAATCACTTTTATTCATTTTTGGTGTAACTCTATTTTATTCTGAAGGCATATTTATATAAATGTAACTAAATTAAAATTGTTAAATCAAAACAATCTAAAATGTAAACAATCAACGAGTCCCACCCTCAGAGGCCGCGGTAAAATTATTAAACGTTGACCGGTCTGCAGCGATAAAAAGTTTGCGGAGCACTGTACTATACTACTTAAAATGCATTTCTGGTCATCACAATTAGACTCGAGTGAAAAGCCCCTTAGTGTTTCTGTAATTCTTTATCTAGTCATTTTTGAAGTGACGGGCAAAGCATTCCATATAATTTGGCTTAGCAAACTCTTTCGTTATCTGACCAATAGGATAAGATACATGATTAACATAGCTTTATAAATACAAAAATAAAGCTTAAATATCTATAACGGTATTATTTACATTCTCACCTAAGATCAATACTCTCTAAATATTTTGCTGGCGAAGCGAACAAACTCCTCACAATATTTTCTAGGAGATTGTGTGACAGATCTATGCATTTCAGAAGGGTCACGTACTGGAAGCTCCCAGGTTCAAGGATCTGTAGGCTGTTGTGAGACATGATGATGGTGGTCAGGTTGGCAGGGGGTGTCCGGAAAGCCGTTGCCTTGACAATGGTCAAGTGATTGAAAGAGAGGTTCACTCCCTGCAGGTGAGGAAGGAGGTTGAGGCCCTTGGTGTGGACGGTGCCGATGTCGTCAAAAGAAAGAGCTCCATACAGAGAGCAGCGATTGGCACTTAGCAACATTAGGGTATCCCCCTGACCATCAAAAGGGCTGCCGTGCCACAAAAAGTCACCGGACAAGACAGTGTCCCATATCTGTAGACGAAAATAGAGTATTACGGAAGGATTAAGGAACAACTGAGGCATCTTTGTCCCCTTCTCCAAAAAAAAAGTCTTTATTTAATTATGAATCTTGTGAAAGCGGCCTTAGCATGAAAATGATGAATAATAAAGTTATTTTAGTACAATTAAGATTTCAATCGTTAATAAATTAAATAAAGTTATTACACTGCTTTATATTCTTATAAAATACTGTAGATATATATATAGTATGTGATTTTTACTATAACAGGTAAGTATGTGTGATTTTTGTCTCTTTTTCCCAGGCGTTTTAAATCAATTTCATTTATAATATAATAATTCAGATTTTCGGTTATTAAAGTGGAAAAATAAATAGATCGTTCTTGACTTAATTCTCTATGCCTTTTTTAAAATTTTTGTTTTGTTTTATTTTGAAGGAAAGCTTTCAACACAAATGCGTATGCATTATATATATATTTACGATTAAAACTACAAAACCGAAAATGGAACCATTTAGATTTTGCTGAATCAGTCAGCGGTTTGGAGGCCTTGTGCACTCGCATCGTACTCATTCCTCTTGGATCGGTCTTTCTCGCAAAACTAAGTAAAAAGCAAGAATTTATTTTCGAGAAGGAGAAATCGAATAGACATGACTTTCGTAAATAAGAATTAAGGTATTCTCTTGCGAAAATTTATTTCAGAGTGCAAGTTTAGCATTTCTCATAACAAAAAAAGTTCTTAAAATATTTACGATGGTCCAAGGAGGAACTGGCTTCCTGCTAAGTACCTTATTATTTCCCAACGATCTATTAGTTTCCCGAGGGAAAGTATACAGAACAGGACAAGGCTTACATATAAATTCTAGGATAAGTTCACTTTTGACCTTATTTGGGGGAAGACTTGTAAGAAACCGGTAAAGTTCTCACACCAATTTCCGACTTCAAAATCCACTCCCACGAGCGACAAGGGACACGTGGCTGAATAGCAATCTCGGCTATTACGATCGTCGGAAATCTCACTGTATTGTGTCTTCTTTTGAAGGTGTGACATAATCCGCCTTTAAAGAAACACAAAAGGCGAAACAAGAGATACGCTGATGGACCAGGCCAGATTCCAGAATACCGTTTATATCTCGAGATTGAAACCAACACTACACCATGTAGCCTTGAATACCTCAACGTAGCCTTCATACCAGTGGCGTAACGGAAAATATTAGGGCCCTCCTGCAAAGTCAGGTTTTGTGCCCTAAGCCAGATTTTACTTGGTGTCAGTCAGATTTTGGGCCTCTAGAGCCCTGCCCCCCCCCCCACAATGCGGGGATTGCGGGGTGAACGTTACCCCACTGCTTCACACAAGGGACCACTTCTGTTGTAGCAAAGGAATGCCGTGACACAGCGACTATCCACGTTCAAGGAATTTTCATTCCTACAAACACAACTCTAGAAATTAGATTGTCGCTTGCTTGTAAGTTTACCACTACACAAAACACGGAAATTATGTAAGACTTTATGTCGTGGAATTCAACTAGGTATAATTAATTGAATATAAAAATCTTTTTGCTTTGATGCAAAGCTCTATTCTATAAGTTTTTTTTGTTTTTGTTTTGTTAATTTATTATTGTAGACATCGAAAAATTACATCAAATACTTGAAATTTAAATTATATATTATTTATAAAAAAATCACAGGAATATTCAATTGCTTATTTGGAAATCTTTTTTATAGGTAACAGTTACTTTATAAGTATACTTTAGCTTACTTCGAACTGCCTAATCCGGGTGTTCTTCAGCCATTGAGCGGGTAACCTAACCAAGGTATGTTCCCTAAGACCGGGAACGTGAGATACCACCAATTTATCCACCAGCTTCCGATGTAGAGCGAACATGATAGTTCCTTGGAGGGTGGTCACTGTTCGAGATCCTTTACAAGTTATCTCTGTATACAAACCGCTGTTGTTTACTTCTCCTGCTTCCTGGGTTGGCACGAAGGCAGTCTCACGAACCACCTCTGGACGAGCTGTGGTCAAGCTGCGCAGAATCTTGGGCATCTCCAACACAGAGTTGCTCTGAAACCTGGTCTCGGTGCAGGTGCAGGTGTCGAGTTCCGCCTTGGGAGGACAAGGATCTCCAGCTTGGCCAATTGAAATGGTATATGTGCATGCGACTGATGAAAGAAACAAGAAATGGGTTTAATACTTGATATTGGAACGTAAAAGTGCTTCTTTTTTTTATATACTTTAAGAATAATCCTCAAAATTTATCCTTCTCTTATGTAGATCAGATATTAAGTCTTCAGGTACCATAGCATATCTGTGGAAATCGTAAGATTTTCATTCCTTTCGTATTTCCGGGTAAGAAGAAAAGGACAGGAAGTCCGAAACCTTACCAGTGATGTTATGGAGCTTATTTGTAAACAATATTTACAATTCTATTTAAAAAAAAAAAAAAAAACTTCAGGTAACAAAAAAATTTCATTAAATTTAAACGCTGGAATACATTTCAATTTTACTTTTGATGAGTGTACGTTATTTAAAAATAGGCAACATTTGAACAAAAACATTCATTTCAATGATGGTTAATTCTTTGATTTAAAAAAGAGAATCTTAATTAGTGGATTCTTTTCAGCAGAAAATTGTTTTTAGGTAGTTAAGGTAAAATTAAAGGTATCGTAATTGTGAAAAGCACATAGTTGAGTGTGTTACTGATGGTCTGATATGATGGTTAAGCTTAGAAAAATAATGAGTTGTGAGTATCATCTATGCTATGCACGCGCCAAACACCTAGCTGTGTGTTATGTTCTTTATAAGAAAGGAGAGAATTTGGAAGAATGCATTGTTGAGAAAGAAAATGTATAACATGAAGAAAATATATGTGAAAGTGAAGAGCTAATTGAAAATTTAGACAAAGCGTTATATTTAGTAGGATTGCACAGCAACAGATTCTGCATATCATATTGCTTACGCAGAAAAAAAAATCTAAAAATGTTGTGAATGAAACTATCAAAAAATAGGTTTAATATTATTTAGAAAGTCCCTCGCAAGAATGATATTTTACTAAAATTATGTCACTATATCATTTGTTTGTGAAAAAAATAGTTTGATTTAAAACCAAAAAAACACGCTACAAGGGTTTTTTGAATATCCTTGTGTGTCTGTGAAAGGTTTTTAGAGATAAAGTCAGCATTTTTCCAAAAGCATTTATTGATATGAAAAATAACAAATTTTGGCTTATGTAGAAATTCAAAATAACTGCAATTGCTGCAAACTTGAAGCCAGCAAATACAGACCTTTAAAAACTATGTAGTTGAAACACGATTTTTGCTAAATGCCAAAGGAGTATTTGTTATCGCTACTTAAAGAGTTGAACCAATGAAACTAAGATTTTGAAAAAAATATGAAACGTTCTGTGGTTCAAAGAATTAATGAGAGATTCAATGTTAGTTAAGTTGGATTAATGTAGTACTTAAATTTCGAGACAAACAAAAACAATTGCGATAAAGCTTTATTGCGAGGAAGATGAATCAGTGTCCAACTCAGAAAAGAGAATTTTAGAAGAGAAACCTTTAACGTTGGACGACAAATTAGAAAAAGGGATCCGTTCAAAGCAAAGATCATACATTGCTCAATTGGCAAAATTTATAGCTTCAGTAAAAAATGAAAAAGTACTAGGCAGATTCGAAATCTGAAAGAATGTTCTAAGTCCTAGTTGGTGACTGAACATCCCTTGTGTAAAAATGAATAATAATGTAAGTTTGATCATAAAAAAGCTGACACTGAATATTAATCAAGCATGAATGTATCACTGTAACATGCCCAATCGAGTCTACTCTGTACCAAAGAATATGGAGTTTGCTCTTCAACTCAACCGTTTTATTTTACTAGTAATAAATCTCTATTTTGCTGTCTCACTTGTTGCGAGCTATCTCGTAAGGTACCATTTTACTGAAAATTTAACTGTCATCTTACAGTGGAAACGGAATATCGTCGGTCTAATTATCAAACTGCGTAACTCCATCTGGGATGCTCATTTGATACAGTAGGGCTAGGCACCAAGTTGCTGTTTATGTTCGCCAAGATAGACGATAATATTACAATATGGTTTACTTTGATGTTTTTATCGTGCGGTAATGTGGTTGTCTTGGGGATAATGTATATTAGTGTTAGTTTTTTGTTTTGGTTTTTTTCCGCGGGATCCCTGCTCAGCAAAAGTAACACATTGTTACAAATTTTGTGTAATGAACGCTTAAAATAGTGTAAATAATTTATATCTGGAAGTGTTATACTTTAATATTACATTCTGTCGTATTTATTTTAGAGTAAAATATTGCCCACCACCTCTGTCTTCGAAATTTAGTTTTATTATGAAATAAAAAAAAAGTAGTGATTACACTGATTGAGGAATAAATTAAAAGCGGAGCGCGCACTGAGGCATGGCGTAGACAAAACAAAAGGATTAAAAATCATGCCAAAAAGCGCTTGGCGCGTCGCACTCCTATATCAAATCAGTAACACCGGTGGAGTTACGCAGTCTGATAATTAGGCCGACGATATGCATATTAGTTCTAAGGTTTAAGAGTGAGTAGATGAGATAGAAGATAGTTTTTAGCTGGTTGTATTGGTTGCTAATTAGCGAGTAGTAAACAGAGAGCTAGCGGGTAGTTAGTGGGCATTTATTTGCGGTGAGAGTGAACTTCATCTTAGGAAGTTCTCTGATAATCATATTAAGCCTCGGGTTCGAGTAGTCCACTCAGCAGTGAGGAGCTATTATTGTGTTTTGAGGAAGTTCCAGTTTCGGAGTGTCTGTCCATCATAGATAAGCACATTTTTAGTTACTTAAATATAGTTGTTGTTATTTCTCGAATAGCTCAAGCAGAGTTAATTCTAACTAAAATATTAAATTGATTGTTCTTATAGATATTTTCTGGTGCTTTGTATCATGTCTACTATCGAAAAGTGGAGTTCGAGTATGGAACCTTCGGAGGTAGGTAGTCAGTGTTTAGGTAGGAACTTTTTAAGGCATAGTCCAACTGATCCCGGGTTTAGGGCCTCAACCTCGGGGATTCCTGGTCTCGTTCAAGATTCTGCCTCAATAAGACAATGACCCGAATAATAACTTTGATCATCAAATGCTACTTCCGAGTATATTCTCCTAAAAACTGGGAATTTCGGGCTATATGCCTACTGGCAACAGTTGCAAGACTGCATTATTATGCAATTCCTTTCGTTCATATCTGGGCCTACGTCTACCTCCATACATCGTCATTTGGTCGAAAGATGGTATTCGGTTTGTGCCTAGGATTATAAGATTGCGAGTCACGGATATTTATTTATTTATTGCCGTTCGTACGAATATTCGACAACGTATGCTGTGTTCAGTGTACATAAGAGGGTCGCTGTTGGGGCCTACTTTTGCATAGATGGCAAGGGCCTCAGGAAGTCTTAAGGTATCCGACTACGTTCGGAACCGTGATTTTAAAAAAAGGCGCATAAATGAATAATTTTCATGATATTTAGTGTCACTTAGATTAGAACACAAGTATAAAATTGTTTTAAGGACATTTTGGCAAAAAAAAAAAAAAAAA
>BMAV01027578.1:178411-214585 GCA_019973955.1 Trichonephila inaurata madagascariensis | reverse complement strand
TTATTCAAGTATAAATGGATCATCGCAAAATCGATTTCAGTTTTTTTTATCGATATTTGTCTTGTCTCGTGTTCTAAAACGAACAATTCTCCCAAGAAGAAATCTTTGAATTTTGTGAAGAATAATAACTGAGATTTTTTAAAGAGTGGCAAGTTTTAAAAAATCTATAAGTTTATGAAGATGTTCATTATATAAACTTGTTGTGCAATAAATTAATTTTAATAAAACATAATTGGAATTAAACGTTTTACAGAATATTTTTAATTTGATTTTTATCAGTATTTATATTAAGTAGTTGAATGGCAATTACCTTAAGAGATAAGTTTTTCGTAAAAACTGCACTTGGAAAAAAAATAATAATAATTAGCATTGAATTTGAATTTCAAATGCTTAAAACTATGACATGAGAGTTCATGTCAACCAGAAAATAAAAGGTAGGCTTGGTATACAGTCTAATATTACTTAAAGACCAAAATGTCACGTTAAAGGAATATTGTTAATTAAATCTAATAAGTTGTTTACGGTGTTGATGGGTGGGGTTTGAAAAGTGAAGCACTATATCTGATGTCTTACTTGTCACTTCCTCACTGCATACAAAATTATGATTTGTCTGCAATAGATTTTTATTTAGTAGGCCTTTACAGGTTGATGTGATTCATAAATACATTATCATAGTTACTGTGCTTATGAGAAAATTTCCCTGAGCAATAGTTAATAAGAGTAAAATTTATACAAGAAACAAAGTTACTTTACTGCATTGATAAAATCTGATATTTATCGATTGATTGATTTTTAAAAATACGTTGATAATCAAAAGTAAGATGATTTCTCATTTTAGTAGAATTTCTCAAAAAGAAAAGAATAGTTGTAAACGTAAATGTCATATAGATTTCTCTGTCCGCTTCAATATCTGCAGTCAGCGGCAGACGGACCGATAAGAAACTTTTGAATGATAAGCTCGTTTTTATATATTTAAAAGTCATTCGATTTTAAAGATAAAATTTGACTCGCAATTCAGAATATTTAAATCTTTCAATAAACTTAAACATTAACTATTCCATGCCATTGGTTAAACACAATATTGTAACTTTAAAAACAGACTTATGAAGGGATCAAAAGGCAATCCTATGAATTAATCAATTTGACTTACGAATCACTTAAATTTTTAAAAAAAAATATTAACGTATCATCAATATAATAAAATATAAAATTAATGCTATTAAAGAAACGAATGAAAACTGTTGCCAGATGCACACATCTTCGCAAAATTTTAAAGTATTCCATTTGATTCAGTCATTTTTTTTGTCAGCTTTTTTTACATAATGCAATTTAAAGGCAGACGATAATTCAATCTTTTAGTTGCAACTCAACGCTCTCTTAATTTGCAGAAGATAATTAAACCTTTTATTTACAACCAGTGTGAGAGAATAATGGAGATTCAAATGCGTAAAATGGTGCATGACCTGAAAGTTTTGACCAGACCAGAAAATGAAAGCTGAGAGCTTTTATTGGTTATCGCTCTATCATTCGAAACTTGGCTTAGAACTGCAACGTGCTTCGGTTTTCTTGTGCGGAATTTTTGCACAGATAGGTATTTTCAGTAATCTTTTTTATCTAACACGTGTGTGAGAGGATTTTTTTTAACGTCTTATTGCAAAAAAGTGTTTTAAATATTAAAAATACGGAATTAATTATTTTTTACATACATTATTACTTTATCTAACAAAATATATGTTCGAAATTATTTTTAAGATAAAACCTTTTATTCACATAGTGAATGAAAAATGAATTAAAATAAACATTTGGACTCGTTCAATACAAGTTAATATTACGGGAAAAATATGTAATGCTGAACTGAATGCATATAATGTATGATATATATAAATTCAATTTTCTAACATTTAGAATATGTTCCTTTTTTATAAGAACATTCTGTTTTATCCTATTTACATTTCAAAACAATTTTTCAATTTGACATTCTTTTTTTTTTTTTTTTTTTTTTGAAGTATTACACTTCCTTGCTAACTTTTACAATTTATCCCATATATGTTCAAACGGGTATAAGTTCGAGATCAGAAAGGAATTCTTATAACATTTGGATAGTTGTAGAAGAAAAAAAAAGTACTAATTTGGATAATATTTTATAAAAACATTTCCCTTATATAAAATTTAAATGTCTTTAAAAACTCAGGGTTTTAGTAGATTTTTTTCACATTTACATAAAAAAAAATATTTACTAGTATTTAATAATAGTGTTTTCATTGATAGAAAAAACTAATTATTCATATTAAAATATTATTACTTTATTAATACACACTGTGTTTTACTTTAGGAAAAAAATCCTTTAGATTCAATTTTTCACCAAGCTAGTAATTCGTTCAGAAAATCCGAATTTTAATTCTTTATCAACTATTTTAAAAAACATAAATTTTTTTCTGATAAAGTTTTGACACAAGTTATACAAAAAACTTTTCCCTTTTTCTTATTTAACAATGAAAAGCTTATCGTGAAAAAATTTTCCAAGTTAATTTAGTATTTGTTTCCATATGAGCTGAGATTCGAATCAGGAACTTTTAGAAATAACGTAAATATTTCTTCTGAATCCATTGTAAATACTATAGCAACAAGTTAATAATTTTAATCGATTTTTCCTTTGAATAAACCTTTTTTATTTCTTAGCCATTAAATAAAATACGATCCTATTTTTAATACAGTTTTCCGTATTCCCCTCAATTTCCACCATTGTATAACATGAGAAACAATCGAATTTTTAACAATTTTAGCAATAATTCCAATACTTCGAATTCTTTAGAACTCTGTAAGACTAAATTTATAACAGAATTTTTTGTGATATAGCTTTTATAATTTAATTAATTATATATTACCTCTTTGCCATTTTATTTTAAATTTGAGAATTTCGATTAAGAACGAGCACACACACACACACACACACAAGGATGTTTTTAATCAATTTATTGTTTGATTGTTTATTATCATCGAACTTCAAAGCAACACGAAGACTAAGGATTAGCACTGGAAGTTTCAAGTGTCAGAATTCTTTCAAGATTACGAGCATAATTAGCCTTTATTTTAAGAAATATTTTGAAACCATTTTTTTTTATGATTAACAGAGTTAGAAATAAATAAATTATAAATTACTGAAATAATTTCGCTAATATTTAAGGGAAATGTTTTGGCAAATGAATTTAAAAATCGTCTGCATACAAATGTTGACAACAGCAAAAATAGAAAATTTTGCTAAATAAATGATTTAATTACGTTCCAAGTAAAGTCATTCCAGTTGTTAGATTTTTATCTTTTTAAATGTAAAATAAACAATGAAGTACATAAATAAGAAATTAAGCATTTTATCTGTATTTTCAAATGAGATTCTCTGTAAGAAGAAAGATCAGTTTTTTTTCACTTCTTTTTCATACAAAAAGAAGTAAAAAAACAAAACAAACCCTGATCTTATTTGACGATACTAAGAGAAATTATTCTAAATAATCGTGTGTCATTGTAAATAAACTCATGGTATATAATTAAGAATTCATTGTAATAAAATAACTGTAATTTTAATAACAATAATCATTGATTTTGATTTAGTCATGATTTTCACAGTTAAGCAGATGATTCCGAAGATTTGAATAGCTTATTCCCCCCATTTTCAATGAAAACAGTAGTAAAAAAGAAATTCGTACTTACCAATCCATACTAAAAACATTGTATTTTTTCTAGAAATAAAGTTTACCCTAACTTTTCATGGTCCTAGACAAAATTCCTTTAAAGTGAAACTTGATAGCAGGAGCTTTTATAAGGTCAGAAAAAGCGGAAGTGTTGAAAAATGTTCTGGGAAAACACTGGAAATTCTTTTTCTCATTTCATTTCCTTAGATTTCCAGAATGACAGAGACAACACCCAATTACAGATGTTCGCAACATACTGACACAATAGTTAAAACCGAATAATTGAATTTCAGTGAATAGCTGAGGCAGGATAACTATTAAATAATGCTTATCAGGATAAATTTGAGAGGAAATTCGAGTAAGACAATGAATATGATTATTCGATAGGTTTTCAAAGCAGATGGGATTCATAAATTTTTGTGCAAAATCTGTCACTCCTCGCAAAAGACATTTACGAGTATTACGTCAAATATTTCTGTTTTGGAATCTATTTTGGGGGGAACTGTGCAATATTATGGATTGATGTTGAGATAACTATATGTATATTTTGATATTGCACTAAAACGATAATAATATATACAGTAATCTAGAATTAGAAACTTTTCTCACTCTATTGTTTAATCAAAATATATTATGACCATCCGTTTTTTTAATTTCAAAGTATGTCGTCATAACTTTTGTTAAAAAAAAATCTTCTTAAAAAAAACTTACAGATATAAAATAATACTTTAGAATATATATATATTAGTTGTTCTGTGTATCTTACGCGGTATATAAATTTCTTTTTTTTTGACAATTATTTTAAGATTTTATCTACAAGACTGATTGTAATTGATACTATTAAAAATATCATTTAAATTAAAATTATGATTATCGTCTAAAAAGCGCCCAAAAATTATTTCCCTGTTCACTTATTGAACGAAAAAGCAGCTTAAAAAGTGTAAAAATCGAGACGGACTCCCACAAAGGCTTCGTAAAAAAGGGGACACCTGCTATTTCTAACCATTACCATGGAAACGACAGATGGGAAATGTGAATGACCACAACCCCTTGAAGAAAATCGGCCGCTTGCCATGTGTAAACTAAGCACAACAAGCAACAACATTACAAGCATTTCCAGAGAGACCATGTCCAACTAGATTCACGTTTTCTGTAAAAATTGAAAAGAACCGTATACACATCTGGTTTCCCACCCCAAGTTTTGAATAAGGAAACCAATGACGTACTCAAGGGCGGGGTTTGGTAAACCCCACCCCTTTGGTGATTTATGAGGGGTTGAACCCCAAACAACAACAACAACCCCATCTTTGTGTAGGCCACTACATTGGAAACACCTGCACCTTGCTATCTTCCGAATACCTCAGATTATCCAAGAGGTTATTATCAAAAAATTTTACATTTTATTCCACCAATTTATCGGGGAAATTTTCTGCTCAACTTAGTGGAAGAGGATAATGATTTGCTTACGTTTTTGAAAAAATCTGACAATGTTGGATGCTAATTAGAAATCAATAAGTTCTTCAGCTTATAAAAATATTGTGCCACCAGAAAGTGATGAGGAATTTTGTGGTTTTGAAGACAGTACTTGTGAAACGGTGCATAGTCTTGAATACTTAACAAGGCAAAGATGGATATGTTTTCACAGCATGCTTCAAATCCTATTTTCATAGTTTAATTTTTGCATTTTCTTTTCACCAGTTCTTATTTTCTATTTCACATTTTATTATTGCAAATATTTTATCAAAATTTAAAAATATGAATTTTGAAAATTATCTAAATATTTAGTTATTGTCTTTACAGTTTTGGTATACATGTTGCCGTAATAAATGACTCTAAATTATCGTTTGTTATGGAAGTAGCATTGTTTCTGCTGCCAAAGAAATAATTAAATTAATAAAATAGAATATTTTAAAATGTGCTGATGTTAATGTTTAGGGAATTTCCAAACATGCATCTGGTAACGGTTTTTATTCTTTTCACTTTTTGTAGCTTTAATATTACTTTCTACAAAAGGCATGTAACTTTCTTCATCAATTCGCTGCCTTTATTTTTTGAGTTAGGATATCGTTCCTAATCATTATATTGGATATGTTGGCTAAGGTCCAATTTATGTAGTAGGTATTATAAATTGCATTTCGAATTTTATATTGTAACCAATGAACATTTATTCTCCTGCTTAAGGGGAAAACAACAAATTGTAACCAAGTCATGTAAGTTATCAAATTTTACTTTTGTTTATTAATTTATGCCTAGAAGTTTCACAAGTACTGGAAAAATAATTGCTTACTATTAACGAATGATCGATGGATAATTATGGGATGGAATATCGAAGTGATAACCCATCATTTGAGATAAGAAAGTTTTAGCAAGAAAAATAAAAAGAAGAAAATTTATTTCCTTTAATTATTGCTGTCTCAAAGCTTTAATTTACGAAAAATAGAATTCTTAAGTTAAAATTACATGTTTGATAAGAATGAATCATATTCTTAAATAAAATAACTATTCCGATGGGAATTTTTCGGAAATCACAATCATAAAATAAAAATTTTATGTTCGGATGAGTATTTCTTACTAACACGTTATGTAAGTGGAAGTAATTCTTATGGCGAATATGACTTTTAATTAGTGGCGCAGAATATCAATATATATATATATATATATATAAATATATATAGCTCTAATCTTATAATTTCTTATCTAAAAGACAGTTTCTTTAATATTTATGGAAATCTTACTAAGTTTCATTTAGGTTAGTTTTATTTATTTATTTATTTTACTCTTCCACTTGTGCAGTCCGTGTTTTCGAAGATGGACCTTACATTTTCTTCTTGTGTTTCTTTCAGTAGCATAACGGAGAATATTAGACCCCCCCCCCCCGGGGGGGGGGGGGGGGGTTGGGGGCTCCAAGCCAGAGCTTACAAACGATTACGTACTTGGCGTAAGTCAAGCTTTGGGCCCCTTAGATTTCCGGCCTTTCCCTGCGATGCGGGGGTCACTGGGGCAGGGACGTCTTAAGACTTCCTGAGGCCTTGAGCCTCTACACAAAAGTAGGCCCCGGGCTTCTACACAAATATTGGTCCTACATATGACCCTAAAAAGTAAATAGTACATAACATACATGGTCAAAAACTCGTATAAACAATTCTCCGAGACAAACAAATGTGCATGACTTACAATCGAAAAAACCGATTGGACTGACTGCCCCCTTTTGACTGAATGAGTAATGATGGTGTATGGACATGCATGGACTATACATGGACGATGGTCATCACATGTAACAAGTTGACATATCGTGCGAAATTCCCAGTTTTTTGAAGAATACAATCGGAAATAACATTTGACCGTTGAAATTATTCGAATTCAGGATCTTATTAAGGTTGAGTTGAGGTCGAGACAAGGTCCACATTGTGGCCCCTGCCTAAGACGTCCCTGCACAGAGGTTTACGTTACGCTACTGGTTTTCTTTGCACTGTGAGAGCCAATTCTACGCGTTTTACGAGGCTTCACGTTATCTTTGACGTCATGTTCCTGATATTTGCAAATGCATCTCCTTTCTAATGAAATGGCTTTTCATTGTATTGATCTCAATAAAAGGACTTACTCTACAATTTCAATGACTGTATGGGGAAGATTTGCATACCAGTGTATATAAAGTAAAAACAAGTAATATAAAGAATAATTTTTAAGTCAATTCCTACTTAGATCAACAAAGAAAAATTTTATGTTAGCTACTTTTTGTTAAATAGTTATAATTAATACAAATAGGTAGATACATATGACAGAATAACAACATTAAGTGGTAATTAATTTTTATTCATTATCATTACAGTATCGTATTGTCATCCAAAACAATCGTTTATATAATATTTCAATTCAACTGAATGCTTTAAAACGTGAGAAAAAAAAATCTTAATGTTTTAACCCAAGTCGCTAAAAATGAAACCAACGTGGCTGTATCTGTAATTCTTTAAATAATTAGTTTCAGTCAATTAATTTTAATTAATTATAACTAAATTATCGTATTTTTACCCAAAACAATAGTGTATAGATAATTTCAGCTCAAGTGAGCGCTTTAAAATCTGAGAAAAAAACATTTTCTTTTGACACAAGTCACCAAAAGGGTCGCTAAGTCACCAAAAATGATGCCAACGTGGCTGTATTTGTAATTCTTCGAATAATTAGTTTTAATCAATTAATTTTTATTAATTATAATTAAATTACTATACTGTCATCCAAAATAATCATGTATATAAAATTTCAGCTCAATGGAGCGCTTTAAAATGTATTTTATTAACAATTGAAAATTCCACCAAGATAAAAATAAATACGTATATAGAGAAGTGAGCTAATAGTAGAAATTGAAAAGGAATGAAATTATTAAAATTTTTTAATATTTGTTATTTATAACGGTAGAAATCAATAATTAACTCTATTAAAAACATATTGCCCATTTTATTCACTTTAAAAGATTTTCTTTCTTTCCATTATTTCTCATACAATGTGTAAATTCATGAAAGTCACATGATAAATGCAACCACGTGTTCTCAATTGAATTCGAAATTGACATACTAGTGCTTGTTGTTTTACTTATAAAGTTAAGAAACAATTTCAAATTTGATAACTGGGTAAAGATGCTCCAATATTAAGATTTTTAAAAAAGTTTTCTTCAAAATTAAAGAAAAAAATCTTACGTACGTTATACGTGTATTTTTAAATCAAGTGCAATTAATTTACCTATGCACATTATTATTATTGACAAACATGAACTTTTTAAAAGAAAGTTTCTGCAGAAAGCAAAGAATGTCATCGTTGAGGCACACGAACTGAATGGCCGGTAAGATTTGACTGCATTTAACATTTGACTTAGACTTCACATGAATGTATGAACAAATTGGCTGGAAACACGTGATTGCAGTTATCATGTGACTATGACGTCGCATGAATTTATCCCCTTTTGCTATTATACATATTCTTTCCTCTCTCTTTCATTATTTCTTTAGAAATAATACAATATTGCTTTATTAACAAAACTGATATACTGAAATTTTGCACTCTTATGTCGAAAATTATTGTACAATTTTGTGTGAGATTCTCAAGTATTATATATTAGTTAAGGAACTATAGTTAAACAATAATTATTGTGTATAATTTTTTATAATTTTCTTTAGCAGTGATTCAAAGACATACAGACAAAAAGTATCTCAGAATAGGTAATAAAACGTTTTCAAGTGGTTAAAATAGTCATGATTATAGTTTAAAGATCTACATAACACAAGTTTTCACAGTGCAGCAAAATATCTTTATTTTTTAGAAAGCAATAAATGAAAAGGGAATCAGAAGTTCTGGATATTAATATATTGTACCATTCAGTTTGCGGTGGTATTCAGCTGATTATGCGTAACTAGAATAAAGCATATGTGATAGAAGGAGCTCTAACTTAACCTTTTTTATAAAGTTAATTTCTTTAAGAAAAAATTGGAGGGTATTCTATTACAAATATGAATTGCAGAATTTATATTCTTGCTATTTGGTGCTTCCTTTTTTTAATTGAAATTTTGCTGAAAAGAGTGTGATTGGTTATGTGCAATTTTAGAATAATTGCTTAACATTACAATATTGAAATCTTCTAAGCCGCAACGCTATTGCTGACAGAAATTATTCTAAGAAAATCGAATGGCACATGACATAAATGGAGCCAAAGTTCTTCTGGTGTTCAGTCTATATTTATTTTTTATTGAATTCGTCAAATAGACACTTAATGAGAACCATTTCTAAGATGAGATCGCTGTAAAATCCAAACACTGTTTGTTAATTAGGTTGGACTATGTGTTTCTATCTCGTGGAGAAGATAGTTCTTATTCTCCTCCTCGAATATTTTCCGAATTAAACATATTCTATTTCTTGCATTAGTTTTATTTTACTTCTTATATACCAAACTTTTTTTTATTCTTGTACAGGGGCGTAACTACCACCGTATCAATGATACGGCGCCCCAATGCTAAAGGGGCCCCAACATGTGTAACTATAGTACCACTAACAAGGTTTTCATTTCTAAAAAAAGGGACCGAAGAAGTTTTGATACGAGGTCCACACAGAACTAGCTACGCCAGCGTTCTTGAATTAGGCTTTTTTTTTAAATTTCTTGAATTAAGTTTATTTTACTTGCAATAAACATTCTATTTCTTGTATTATTACTTTAACTCTTGTGAATTAGGCTTATTTTTTTTAATTCTTGAAGTAGGCCTATTTTTATTAATTCTTGAATTAGGCCTATTTTCATTAATTCTTGAAGTAGGCCTATTTTTATTAAATCTTGAATTAGGCCTATTTTCATTAATTCTTGAATTAGAATTGTTTTTTTAATTCTTGAATTAGGCTAATTTTACTTCATGAATCAGGCTCTTTTTTCAGTTCTTATATTAGGCTTATTTTACTTCTTGCGATAAACATTCTATTGTATGCAGTAGGCTTAGTTTTTTTTAATTCTTGAATTAGTCTTAGTTTTCTTCTAGCAATAATAAACAGTCCATTTCTTGTATTAAATTTTTTTTATTTCTGGAATCTAGATCTTTTTTTTTAATTTTTTTTTTCTTTTCTTTTTTGCATTCTTTCTACTTCTTGAATAAGGTTTTTTTTAAATTCTTGAATTAGGCTTATTTTTTTATATTTAGTGTATACACATAAAATTGTTTTTTAGGCAATAAAAAAATTACTTGAATAAAGTTTTTAGCAAAAACAGAAGATACAATGACACAGTATTTGTAAAACATTTTTCCTTCATAAAAAATACTGCTATAATAATAATATTTTGCCTCCGTTTAACTTGAACTTCTATGCCGAGATAGAAGTAGAAGTTTTGAAAAATTCACATTATATTTTCAGAGTTATGATCAACTGAAATAACAACCAGTGTCTTTTTTGATAAAATTTCTCTGCTCTGATGTACTGATGATACTACTCTGATGATGTACTAGTTCTGTACAGAAATCATAGCTTATATATTGGGAAAATTTTATTTTAGAAGCATTTTTTTATTAAAGAAAAATGTTTTGAAAATATTAAATTCTTTCTTCATTTTTTGTCAAAATATTGCATTTAAATAATTTTTTTCTTGTAACACAATAATTTTAAAACAATTTTATATGTATATTCTAATTCAGGTGACACTAAATATCAAATGAATCATACATTTATACGCTTTTTCAAGATCACTATTCCGAATATAGTCGGTCAGTTATTTGTTACAAAACTGACATTCCATGTTTAACATTGAACCTATCCAGGGCCGGCTGGCTCCAGCAGTTTTGCCGCCCCAGACAAAAATAAAAAATGCCGCCCCTCTCACTCTCTGTATATATATATATATATATAAGTTTAAGTCTTAAAAGATTTAAAACAATTCGATGTTAAGGACATAATTACTTGTTATTATATCAAACGTGTGAAATGTAAGAGAAGGAATCGTCCATTTCAGCAGGCCAATTTCTTCGAAAAATAGTCTACTGATGGTGGGGATCACAAGCGTATATTTTAACTTATAGTAACTACACTCAGGACTAAAATAAAACACCTCCTGTAACTCTCTATCTATCAGAATCTCTTATTACTGTTGTCCTTTGGATTGCTGACACCGGACATCGTAAGGGTGAAAGGAATGTCCGTTGTGACCTCACTCCAGGATGGGGAGAAATTTACAAGTGAAAGATGTGTAAACATATTAAATATTTCATGCTTTAACATATACTCCAGCCTCAAACCCATCCAGTTTAAACACAAAAGAAAACTGTCATTAAATATACAGAGTACAAAATAAAAGAATTAGATATGTTAAATGCTATACCAAATTCACACCCAATATTTCAGAAAATATATCAAATTCTTTGTAACAAAAAAAGTATTCTTCAAATTCGATCCAAATGCCGCCCTTAAAATTTGCCGCCCCGGGCAGGGGTCCGGATTGTCCGGCCCTAGAGCCGGCTCTGACCTATCAGAACAAGCAGATGGCCGCTTTTGAAACTTCAGTCAAAATTTCTGATCCCTAAAATCCAAAATAAATAAATAAAATAAGTAAAAGTTTTCTATTTATCAATTATTTTGTGTTTCGTTACCTGGGATAAATTTTGTATTATTTATAATTACAGTCGAACCTCTTTATTGCGAATTTTTCTTTATAGCGACCTTGAACATTTCACGATTTTCATCGTAAAATAACCTCTATATAGCGAAGTGCATTTTCTATATAACGAACTTTTTCTTTTGTGATTCAGTTTTTCTCCTCTCCTTTTTTTAAGTATCTCTGAAAAAATTTCAAGTTATTCTTCCTTTCTTTCTTTTATCTCATTTTATGGTGGTCATAAATCTTGAACTGGTTTTATTAGATCCTAACTCGCCGATAGCAATAGAGTATTGGACGTTTCATCCAAGAAGTGCAACCTTTAACCTCCATTGCCCAGTTCACTAGAAACATCTTCGATATCTTTTTCCCCCCTCAGTGGAGTTGTCCCGTGTCCCCGTGTTCTAATTATAAAATAATGTATGTTTAATACTACTTGTATGCTTTAAATTATAAAATGTCCATAAAATTCATTGATTTTAGTATAAAATTATTTCCTTAATATTGAAGATACAGAGAATTCTTCCACATTCTTTTTTCTTATTTTCCTAGCAGTTTTTCTTTCTTTCTTTCTTTTTTGATGGGTATGATATATAAAATAAATATATATTAATTTAAAAAAAGGGGTGAATAATTACTTTTTTTTAATATATAGTTTTTATGAATTTAAAATTTGTTTCATGTGGTTTATAAAGTATATTAAAAGATGAACCTTTATGTAACGAATTTTGCATATAGCGAACTTTTTTCCGCGATTTAGCGACTTCGCTATATAGAAGTCCAACTGTAATTGGAAAAGAATACAACATATATATATATTTGAAAAGCGGTCACTTGACTGCCATCGGTAAAAATAGGTATATGTAAAATGTCTGTAGGTTTAATGTTAGGCATTTTTCCATCATAAAAATAAAATTACTATGATAAGAAGTCTGAATTTTTTTAAAAAAATTAGCTCTTACAAATGAATTTGTAAGTCGCTTCAACATTATAAGCCTTAGATAAACAACAGTATCTCATTGTGCTTTTCCATTTCATCTTTCTTTTGTAACCTAATCAGCCCGGATATCCACTCCGTTGCGCTATCAATTGGCCTTAATGAACCCAAGGCACATCAGACTTCGTGTTTGTTAATTTGGTTTTAATGTAAGCCGCGACACGTCCCACTTTTATTCAGGAAGTGTTCTATTCACGTGACGTCTGCAGTGACGTACAACACAACGGGTGTTTCCCAAAATAAATATTTTTCATCTAGGAAATACTTTTTTTAATAAGATTTTGATTTAAATAATATTTTTTTTGAATTTAAAAAGGGCGTAACAATAAGAGAAGAGAAAACTGTTGATTTTGTTTCAATTCAAAGCTGTCAACATTCAAAGCTTCCCTTTTTCTTTCAACGCATATTGTTCTTTTGCTAGAACACTTACTTAAATGTTTCCAAAAATGGCATTTTTGTTTGTCTAGGCTTTTTTCCGCCATAATTTTCTTAATATTTTTAATCGAATAATCAAACATCTAGAAATAAACAATCGTTTCATTAGAAGAATTTTTTGATTCATTATTAAACTAAAATGGATATAAATTAATATTTTTTTTTAAAAAAATAAAAGAGTATTGTTAACTATTATTCATTACTAAATTCCTTATTTAATAATAAAATTGTACATTTTCTAATTTCATGTGAATAAAACTAGATTAGAATAATCGTAAATAGACATTAGAAGGAAGGTGCTATCCCTGAGATTAAAAAGAAGGAAAAAGAGTTTTAGACTCGAAAAAGCCCGTGCAACGCCGGGCTAAATGGACGGAAAAGAAGCCCGTCTAACAAGAAAAAGAAGGGGAGGGGGGAATTTCGAAAAAAGGAATTTCAGTGACATAAACATAGAAATCACTTTCATAGCGCATATACATCCACCCAGAAGTGCTATCATCGAGAGGAAAAGGGGAAATTTCCGTGGGGATAAAGTTATACTCTTGGAGAAAGGCGTGCAATGCCTGCCTAAGCGAAAGGGAAACAGACCCTTCCGACGAGGCAGACAAGTGGAAGAAATTTTGAAAAAGGGAATTTTAATGACATTAATACAGAAATCACAGCCACACCAGGAGATACTGACACTAAGATGGGAAGGGGAAATTTCCATGGTCAAAAAGCTATACACTGGAAAAAGCCCATGCAACATTGGACCACGAAGCTAGTAAAATCTTTAATTTTTGAGAGATATGGTTTTGTCTAAATGTTATTTTAATGTTCTGGCATAGCTTAAGACCAAGTACGGAACTGTGACTTTGAAAAGCGTACAAATGAATAATTTTTTTTGTTATCTAGTGTCATTTGAACCAGAATATCCTGCAAATATTACGTCATGTTATTTTATGAACTTATTGGCTGGAAACACGTGAGTGTAATTATCAAGGGGCTATGACGTCACATGAATTTAGCCCATTTTCGCTGCATTATTGTTTTTCAATATCTTCTGGAATGAAAAAAAATATTTTACTTTTATTATTGTTTGTTTTGTAATGAAGGCTAAACGATTTTCGTTTTTTCAGCATACGTATTCTTTATTTTAGATAGGGGAAAATCATCACTTAAAGAATACCAATTTCTTGTCATTTATTTTAATTATTTTCTTCTTCTCGTCTTCATTCGGATCCATCATTTGCTGAAAGTGTGAAAAATCTATGATAGATCTATAATCGTTTTTCTTGAAAAGAAAATAAACTGTCCGATTTTTTTTTTAAAATTCAAGCCTTTAAAATATTTAGTGTTTAATATAAACATTCATTATTCAAGCATTTTAATATAATACGTAGGGGTTTCAAAGAGTAAAGTAACAAGAGCTTTGACGAGTGTACAAATTAACCGTAGGAATAACAATCCCTCCGCAGATAACGAAGACGACCACAGAATTCAAAAGGTGCAAATAGATATATATATGAAGCTGATTCTCCAGAAACAAAACTAGATCTCACTTAGAAGATGGCTACGTTGACAGAAACATGATCAGCGATTGAAATGAGAAGTGTGATACGGTTACTGCGTTTAAGGTATCCGACTACGTTCGGAACCGTGATTTTAAAAAGGCGCATAAATGGATAATGTTCATGATATTTAGTGTCACTTAGATTAGAATACATGCATAAAATTGTTTCAAGGACATTTTGATAAAAAAAAATTATTTAAATACATTATATTTCGGCTAAAAATTAACTTAGAATAACCTTTTTTCAAAATGTTCTCCTTTTGTGAAAAATGCTTCTATTATAATAATATTTTTCCTGTATATAGCTCAGAACTCTGTACAGAGGCTGAACTATGAGTTTTGAAAAATTCACATTATTTTCAGAGTTACAACCATTTGAAATAATTATCGGCGTTTTTTTCTTAAAATTTCTCCCCTCTGTTGTCGTAAAATACGGATAAACCCACTTCTAAGTTATATATTTCAAAAATTCTAGTTGAGCCTCTGTACATAGGTCTGAGCTATATACAGGCAAAATATTATTATAATAGAAACATTTTTCGCAAAAGGAGAACATTTTGAAAAAGGCTCATTCTATGCCCATTCTTTGTAAAAATATTGTACTTAAATAATTTTTTATTGTAATACTATTCTTAAAACAATTTTAAAAACATTTTCTAATCTAAGTGACACTAAATATCATAAATATTATCCTTTTATACGCTTTTGAAAAATCACGGTTCCGAACGTAGTCGGATACCTTAAAGAAAAATTCTTCAGCTGAAATTCACTGGCAATTGCTAGAAGTGTACTTTACAAATGTTATGTCACGAATACAGGTGTGGTTTTGGTGCACGACATTTGACAAAGGCAGAACAGATGTGTGAGATAAAAAAAGAGCAGGGCAAGCAAGTACGTCCACCGTACCGTCCTAACCTCTCACCATGTGATTTCCATCTGTTCGGACCTCTAAAAAACACTTAGGAGAGATCAGCGTTTCAGAACCGATGCTGAGGTTCAGCAAGCTGTCTTGACGTGGTTGCACAACCTTGACGCTGATTTCGTTGGTTTTATTTACAGATGGAACAAATGCCTCGATAAGTATGATGACTTTACAGAGAAGCAATAAGTACTTATGTAAGGGCGTAGCTACCACCGTATCATTCGTATCAATGATAAGGAGCCCCAACACGTGTAAGGAAAATAATTCTAAAATGTTAAGGAGCCGTCGAAGGATGTCCAAGGAATTTTGATAAGGGGCCAGCTCAGGATTAGCTACGCCAGTGTATTTATGCCTTCCCACATTGTATATATTTTTTTACCTGAATAAACGTTTGTTCTGAATGGACTTGTTGTCTTTCGTTTTGAAAACCCCTAGCATAATACGTTCATCAAAGAAAGATAGAAAAATCTATTTTATTTCAGATGCAATAGGAATGAAAAATAAGTATGTTTCTATTCAATGAAAGGGTGAGGTAAAAAGAAATATTTTCATATGGATTTAATTTAATACTCCTAAACTCGCTATAAAATGGAAGGAATAATGAATAATTTATTTTGTGGCGAAAGAAAAAATGCTAATTTTTTTTTCTCCTGAAAAGAGGTAAAACCAATGGCATACACTAGGGGGGTAGGGATTCAAACTCCTCCCCTCCATAAACCACAGGTTTTTAGCCTAAAGATTATGCCTCGGCAGTTTTGTATGCGCGTATATATATATATTTTATAAAATATAACCCCCCCCCCCCCCATAAAATACTCTGCACCGTACCTAGGGAAACTCTTTCGATCGCTGGAAATTATGAATAATTTCAAATTCCGCAGATGTTATCAAAATAACTGCCATTTGGTATTGAATTATTCATAGCTTTCAGTGTGCTGGTCAATGCAAAATCATTTTATCATATGAATATATTTGAATGTAGTTTACCGTGGCGAATATTTTAAATTAATAGGTATATATATTTTATATTATTAAAAAATATTTTTAAAATAGAAAGAAAACATCTGTGCGGTAACGTTTACTATTGGCGATATTTTGTGAAATAATTATTTAATTTTATAGAGTATTATTGAGTGTGAATTATATATCATTGCCAATAAACATCACATAAACATAACCAACTTATATCACTTTCCGTTCTTATCATAAGGTAAAATTTATCCCCGTACTCAAAATATGACGATTGTACTGCACTTTTCAAGAGAAAAAACAAACAAGAAATATGTTCTTAATTTAAAAAAAAAATGTATTAACTGGAAAACCCCGAGTATAAGTCGTAATTGTTATCCACAGTTATAAGTAGCTGTCCTGTTGATAAACAAAGTTAACACAATAAGAGATTTGGCCATGGTAACTTAGTGGTCGTGGTCATGAACTCATGAAAAGCGAATCTTGAATTCGAGTCTTGATGCCATTGAAGATCTCTCGTGTAGAGCAGGGGTGGACAAAACTTGTTTTTGCACCTTTTTAAAATGACTGCACTCATTATAAAAATAGTAAATATAAGTTAAATAAAATAGAGCAGTTTCAATCAATTTACTTACTGTGCTAATATCGCATTATCTACAGCTGCAATGAGACGAATGTGTACCCTATCACACTTTTCTGCATTTTTTTTAAAAACCAAATCAGGAATGAGATGGATTGTGTTTATAAATTTCCACATCACAGCCTGCAAGCTTATGTGAGTAAACTTGTATCTATATTTGCTTTTTCTGATTTTCATGCAAGAAAAACTTTTCTCATACGTCGACTAAAATATAAAGAACAATTTCACAGCAAATTTCTTCATACATGGAAATTTTTCAGCTGACAAAGATTTCTAAAAGTAAATGTCATAGATCTCAACATTTCCATTACACTGCAAGTCACTAAGTTCAAGCTGTAGCTCCTCAGGTGATGCATGAATATCAGCAGTAATAGAATAACAGAGCAAATTGAATTTAGGCTCAATTTTCTTAAAACCCTGAAATCTTCTTGTGGCCTTCTCACTACAAACTCTGTAGATGATCTCTAAGTAGAAACACTTTCAGTTACTTTGTTTTCCTAATAAAGGAATAAAAGAATTCAGTTTTCCTAATAGTGAAAAATAGAAGATGGAATATGAGATAAAATATTTCATCGACTTTCAGATCTAGTGATGTAATTCATATTTGAACTTCGTCATTCACTCACAACATTGAAAAACTAGACCCACTGACCATGAAAAGGGAAACTTTGTGTCATATATACATTTACACAGAAAGTTGAGAAATATATGCAAACACATTTCAGCCAATTGTTTAAACAAAAACAAAAAAAGAAAATAGTGAACTACTTAATTCAAACATGTATCACATGGGCATTGAACTGGTAAACTTGTAGTAACATAAAACACTTAACAAGAGAACACGCAACTCAAATTTTGAACTGAAAATTGTTGCAGAAGCATATCGTCGGCCTAATTATCAGAATGCATAACTCCACAAGAGAACTAAATTTGAGAGAGGAGTGCCTCGTGCCAAGCAGCGTTTGTTTTCGAATTGCGTGGTATCCAAGATGGCGACCTTGCGGAGCGGTAACAAATCGTCAGGAAAATAATTGTAACGAACTGTTTTGAAATATATTTCGAATGAAGAATATACGAATAGATTCAATATAACCAATACCTATCAATAAGGAATATTAATATAACATAATAAAAAATTATATATAATAATATTATGTAATATATTATTATTATATAATATAATTTAATAGTAATTATGATATATGATAATATTTATATAATTTATATATAATAATAACTATTATATATAATAATATTCATATAATATAATTATTATGCATAATAATGCTCATATAATAAAATAATAATAATTATAAATAACATAATAATAATTATTTAACTTTGATATCCGTTATCCCCATGGCAATCACATTAACACACGATAAAAATATCAAGGTAACCATATTGTAATGTTATCGCATATCTTGGCGAACTTAAGCAACAACTGTATGAAATTAGCACCCCGGAAGCATTTACGCATTCTGATAATGAGGCCGACGATATGTTGCTGAGTAAAAGCTTAATAGAGAAGCTATAAGAAGCGCACAACAGGGCTGAGACACCAGTGGTTCTTAAACTATGGTTGGTAGATCCCCGGGGCTCCACAGCGCCGTTCTAGGAGGTCTGCGAAGGTCTCTTATTTAATGTTCAGATTTCCCTCTTTTATAGACTAAAAGGCCTCGGGGAAAAATTGATAGCTATGCCAACGTTGATTAGATAACTAAATTGCAGTCAATGAAAAAACTTCGCTAGAACATGTATTTCGATCGAGAATAATTAAGTTTTTTCATTGTTTGCACCCACATAGCCATTATTGCAACGTAATATTTTCAAAAAATACTAGAAACACATATGAAAAATTAAGAATGAATTCATAGATCTAAATTCACTCAACCATGTGCTGGGAGTCAGGGAGAGGTGTTCAAAATCTTGAGGGTCTGCGATGTCAAGCTGATACATAAAGGAGAGTCGCGGCGATCGAAAGATTAATAACCGCTGCTTTACACGATGAATTTTAAAAAATGTTATAGAGTAAATGTGCTTACGCTTTTTTTTTCTTTAAATACATAACAGAATAAATAATAAGTCTTTGTGCTTTTTGCTCGAAAATGGTGCCTTATATTTTTTTGTTGGTACTATTCAGGCTATTTTATAATAAAAAGTTATGCTATTGTGTGTGTTTATTTTTTATATTTTTTACTTCTATTTCATTGGTATGTTTAATATCACATTTAATATAAATGGGAAAGTTGTTTTTTTTATGCAGGGGCGTACACAGACCTTTCTTACCTAAAAAACGACGTAGACGAAAACGCCGAGAGGTAATCTCGATGGAAAAATTAAAAATCTGTTGGTCTATGAGGGGTTTGAACTCCAAATCTTCCATTTGTGTACAATAGTGTTTTCATAATTCCTTTTACGTTTTTACCTTACACGTCAAGATCTTATGTGTTTTCATTAATATTCACTCCAGCAAAACGGGATTTCTCAAATGAAACTGAGGCGGGTAGTACAACTTTTTTATTGATTTATTTAATACTGAATTTACTTTTAAAAGAACTGAAATGAAACAGTAATAGCAATTTTTATTCATGAATTCTTTTTCCCCCCTATTAAACTCCTCGTCGCCTTAAGCTCTAAATTTAACAGAAAGTATATTCCTATATCACTTACAGAGAAGAAAAATATTATATACATTATGAATCATTTTTAATGTTTACCCCATCATAAACTATTACTTTTTATGCAACTGAATCAGCAAAAGAAATCTTAATTCAGCTTACGCAATCATTGCAAGTGTTTGAAGTATGTTTTTAAAGAAAGGTTTGTCTTTCGTATATTTTAATATTGTGAAAAAAGGCAGGTGTGTTGTTTTCCCTGTTGTGGTGCTATCCTTGTGGGAAGATTGGGTTTTGCAGGGTCTGTCTTTCCAGAGTGGACTTGAAAAATAAGATTATGGCGACTCTAGAAGATGTAACCAGATATCCAAACTAGCGATTTTATCACCCTTGGCGACAAATTTAACGAAAAATACGATATTACTAAGGAATCATCAAGAAGGCTCTGGGATCGATCCTTCTAGAAATTTCCATGAGGTTATATGAAGGACCATTGAAACAAAGATCGAGTCAATTCAGAAGAGAGTTAAGTCGCGCCAGTGGCGCACACAGAAATTTTTTAAAAGAAGGAAGGTTGAAAGTCCCCCCATTCTCGTATCACACCCCAATACGCCATCAAACATATTCTTTTGATTTGTCAATTGTCGTGAACAAAAACCAATAAAAAATAAATTATTGAAGAAATAATTAGCATTAATTAATAAAATAAATTATTAACAACATATACTTCATTAAATTTTACGCACTATATGCATAGGATTATAATAATAAAAAAAAATTCAAGGGCTATAGGTACACATACCATTTTCATGAGAGGAGTTACATTTTTTTAAAAAAAATTTGGCGAAGGCATCAAGATGTAATCTTTATGCTAAAAATTAAAAATTTGTTGTTTTGGGGGAAGAGTTTGAGTCCCCAAACCCCAGTCTTTTGTAAGCCACTGGCAATGACCAATACCCCTACTCGTCCTTCCAGGTACATCTAAGGGCATTTAGCCCTTAAGGATTGACACGTAATAATGAAAAGTACAAATATGAAGTTCTATGTATGAACTTAAGCTTCGTTATGATTTTAAAAAAAAACCCATTTGACTGATAATTATTTTTCATCTCGATTGTACTTGAAAAAAAATTTGTCAAATTTAAAATTGGAGACGACAGAAAACGTGGGTGATTCTAAATTATAAAACTGCAGATGACTTTAGTGATTTAAAACATTACATGATTTAAAATCGTTATAAATAAATGGTGTTTGTCAAAAAGTACACAACTGTTCAATGCAAACCACGGTCGATTACATGGGATACAATACAAAAAGAGTTGAAATGTATGGATAAAGTCTAAAACACTAAGTAATATCACAAAGAAAAGATTGCTTGGTGCTAAAAAATTGAACTAGAATTTGGAGCATATTTGAAACAGAAAAAAATCCTAACATTGATACCCTATTTTAATTTTACTGGCATGCATTCTGTAATAAATAAACTATTTTTACTCTTTCTTTACAAAAGGAAAAAAAATGCGTTTTTTATGTACTTCTGTGTATAGTATTTCTAAGTTTTAAGAACGCAATATTATAATTATATCATTTATCTTGTATATTGGTGTTCTTATAATTATTTTACATTATTCATCTGTATCGATTTTTAAAGAAGTTTTTTTTTATCTGAAATATTTTTTAAAAATCGTCTGCCTTTTTCGAAACAATAATGAGGTCGCTAATGCATCTTAAATAAAAAAAATCGTCTGCCAATCTAATAATTTAATTGTGTAGATTGCTTATTTTTTGTGCAATTTCATAAATATATGAAAAAATATGCTTCATAAATATATGCTGTAGCTTTTATCTGGAGTCCGTATACATTCTTACGAATTTATATTTCAAACTCTATTTCGAAAACAGTAAGATTAATAGAAGAGCGAGAAAGTGAGAAGTGAAATTCGAAAGAGTGAGAAAGCTAAATTAATTTCATTTAAAAGTTTTAGCATAAAAAGGTGAATTATTGTGTCTTGCATAATCATAGGAACTTATATTAATATTTAAACTTCTGTGTAAAATTCCAGCTAAATTTTATGTAAACAAAGATTTAAAAAGTTCAGAATTCTTTAACATTGACGAAGTCAACTTTAAAAGGAAGCGAAATTATAAATGGTAAGATTTTTAATTTTAATTCCATCTTTTGGAAATCCAGAACAACTAATATTTATAAATATGTGTGTATTATGTGTACATTTTTTATTGAAAAATACTCCTAGAGTTTTGAATTATTGAAATACGTCCTTTAACTCATACATATTTAAATTTCTTTTTGTGATTTAAAATTTATAATAATATTTCTATAAGATTTTTCATGTATTTTAGACAAGTTAAATACTTTTAAGCTTTGTTTTTGAACTAAATCATCTATGGAAAAGAGACGAGAAGAAGTTTTGAATATTGCAATGCATAATTTCTTTTTCTGAAAAACTCTACACATTCTTTTTGAATCGTGAAATTTTAAATAAATAAACAAAATTCGTATTTCCTTATATACAGTGGGCCACAAAAGTGTTCGTACACTTGCACTTTCTTATAAAATTTAATGTTTTCGACTAATAAAAATTAATATATTGTAATTGCAATTTTTTTATGATATCTGCAACTTGTTTTTAATAGAATGACATAATCAATTTTTTAAAAATAATATAACTATTTTTTTTAAAAATTAATAATCAAAAAGCTACTAAAAAATTAACTTAGCTTTAAATATTGTACTTCTTTCTTAATTTAGTACTTAGTAGGATATCTTTTAGTATCCACAACAACTTTTAAGCGTCTTGGTATAGATTTAATCTCAGTTTTTTTTTAATTTCTGCATCGAATTTCCTCCATTCTTCTGTGATTATTGTTTTTACTTCACATTTTGTGTTTATTTGTCATGTTTTCTTTTTTTTTTACATCAAAATCTCATTAAATATGTTCTACTGCGCTAAATAAAATGATTGAGGAGGTGTTTTCATAATTTGGGGACAGTTATAGAGACACCAGTGGCGTACATTGAGAGCAGTGCGCTTGGCTTTATTACCCTGTTAAAAAATGAAGTCTCCAATATCAAATTTCTGGAGGATAATTTAAAATTTCTCTTTGAAATATTTAAACAAAGTTCATGATTCACAATACCATCAAAAAATACCAAATTATCTAACTCTGAGGAGAATTTACACCCCCACGCCAGAACACCTTCACTTCAATGCTGAAGCATGGAGGTGGAGGAACATAATTGTTCCACATAAATTCATGGGATTAAACTCCTTATTTTATCATTTACAAGCTATTATAGGCCCATCGGAACCAAAAATGTTGAATTATCTGCCATCCCAATCAATTTTCTGACAATTTTGAATTTTCTTAAACTTAATCCCGAGAATCTAGTTGGATCAATAAAAAATGGAGGAGGAAGTGTACTTGCGTGGGGGTGTAAATCGGCCACAGAATTAGGTAATTTGGTATTTTTTCTTGATATTGTGGATCACGAGCTCTATTTAAATATTTTAAAGAGAAATTTTAAATTATCCTCCAGAAATTTGATATTGGAGACGACTTCATTTTTTAACAGGGTAATGACGCCAAGCGCACTGCTCTCAATGTACGCCACTGGTGTCTCTATAACTGTTCCCAAATTATGAAAACACCTCCTCAATCACTTTATTTAGCGCAGTAGAACATATTTGGTGGGATTTTGATGTAAAAAAAAAAGAAAACATGACCAATAAACACAAAATGTGAAGTAAAAACAATAATCACAGAAGAATGGAGGAAAATCGATGCAGAAATTACAAAAAACTGATTAAATCTATACCAAGACGCTTAAAAGTTGTTGTGGACACTAAAAGATATCCTACTAAGGGCTAAATTAAGAAAGAAATACAATATTTAAAACTAAGTTGAGATTTTTGTTAAGTGTACGAAGACTTTTGTGGCGTAATTTTTTAATAGCTTTTTGATTATTAATTTAAAAAAAAATAGTTATACTATTTTAAAAAAATTAATTATGCCATTCTATTAAGAACAAGTCGCAGATATCATAAAAAAATTACAATTACAATATATTAATTTTTATTAGTCGAAAACATTAAATTTTATAAGAAATTGCAAGTGTATGAACACTTTTGTGGGCCACTGTATAAAAAAATTTGCATAAATATATTCCATTCTTTTACTATTATATTTTAAAACTAAATGATTTTTCAGATTACATGATAAAAGGGGGGGGGAATGCAGATTTATGAAATATAATATGCGATTTTAAAGACTTATTATAAATAAAAGGGTTATGTTATAAAGTTATTAATTAGTATAAAATTTAGGATTCCCCCCCCTCCCCCATTTGAAAATATAGTGTTCTGAGTTTGTTTCCAACTGTGTGACGTTAGGCGGACTGACTACGTTTGGGACCGTAATTTTGAAAAAGCGCATAAATGAATACTTTTTTGATATTTAGTGTCAGTTGATTCTAAATACACATATAAAATTGTTTTGCGAATATTAATACAAAAGAAAAGAATAATTAGATGAGATTTTTTGGCAATGAATGAAGAATGAATGGTATGTTTTCAAAACATTCTCAATTTATGAAAAGTACTTTACTATAATCATATTATTTCGCTTATATATAGCTAAGACTTTTCTACAGAGACAGAGCAAAAAGTCTTGAAAAATTCACATATTTTCAGTTATGATCGATTGAAATAAAGGGGTTTTTTTTTGTTCAAATATCTCTACTCTTATATAATAAACTATGAATAAATCTTCTTCTAAATTATGTGTTTAAATTTTTTTTAGTTCAACCTCAGTATGGAAGTCCTATAGGCAAAAACATTATTATTACAGAAGGAGAATGTTTTGAAAATATGTCTTTTTTTTCTACATTTCTTGCCAAAAAATCTTAATAATCATAAAGCTATTTTATATGAATATTCTAATTCAACTGAGACTAAATATCAAATAAATTATACATTTATACTCTTTTTCAAAATCAGGATTTCGAAAGTAGTCAGCCACCTTCAACACAAATATTAAAACTGTGTTTAGAAGCAATGAAAAAATTATTTCCCATCATGCATTGCAGAAATGGAATCTACAATCTCATTCATACTACTTTCGAACAATATCTCCAGAAAGCGCAGATACTGGATAATCCAGCGGAATTTCCATTGTAAGATTACTCCCCACCGACCCTAAAAAGAGTTTTTTCCACAATAGATAACATGTTGCAATTGAAATGTTATCTGTGATATGTGCTTAAAGAAGCGGAATTGTCGCTTCTAAAACTTGTGATAAAAAACTTCGACAATAATTAAATAATGTCAACACAGTTTCTTTCTTTTTTTTTTCTCTGCTCAAAGGAAGTATTAGAGTGTTTCCCTAATCGTTTTGAACATCGATTGATCGTTTTCAGAAAGGAAATAGAAGAGGAATTACGTTTCTTGGGAATTACATTAGGGTTCAGCAACCCGTGGTATCGGTTATGTCTTTGAACATTCCTTTTCATGCTCGGTATTTCAGGAAGATTGTAATAGGATTTATTTAAAAAAAGTGTAACCAACCGTTGAGGAATGGGTAATCGATGAATATGATATGACACGCATATATGTAATTCATAATAATTTAAGAATTGTATTATTTGATTTTAAATTTAAATGTGTGAGCGTTGTACAATGATTAAACATTTCTGTCCATGAAATCTTACTTTTTCTCCATTAAATGTAAAAGTTAACTTTGTAATAGATGGGTGGTTCCATCCATTAGTATATGAGGGTTAGAAGGAAGATTAGTCATAGCCAAAACAAACATAATTTATGAACAATTCTTAACAACCTAACAAGTTTCAACAACCCAAGTTAAGAAATGCACCTTAGATAAATATGGGAGCAATAGCGAGATAATTGAAGATTTAATTATAAATCGAATCACTTACTCTTTGAACGTCCTAGCAATACACCTTCTAAATGTTAAAAGATAAAAGTTCTAAGTTGATCTACTCCAATCCGATACAATTCCAATTTTAAACAGTTAATTGACCTAATCGTCAATCTTAAATATTAATTAAATAATCTACAAAGCGCTCTCGACTAGCTTTACGTTAATCATTAACTGCTATCCTTTTAACTTCTAACCTTTCTCTCCTTCGAACCAGAAAGTTAATCTTTAAGTACAAGCCTTGATTTGAATAATTCGCGTCTTCTTCTTCGGAGGAAAGTTTTCAATAGAATAATATTTAAAGAGCCATTATTCTCCAAGAGGATTAGTAGGAAGTACGTGAATAGACTCGTTACAACTTTTTTTACAGCTTGAAATTTTTTTTTCTTTTCTTTTAAATTTTGTAATAAATTTCTGGACGTTTCGGGATAAATTCGTGTATCGTTCTTACTTTTCTTATTCTTTCACATACCTTAAATGTCGAGTTTGGTACGTGAACTGGATATCTTGATATTCGCAAACCAAACAAAATTTTATATTGAAGTTATACAATTCGGAGAATACAAATCGTATTACATTCCTCATTTTCGATGTTGCAGTTATAAAAATAAAAACAAAGCAAAATTTTCTTCTTAGAATTAGGTCGATCATGTTAAATCAAAGTAAGTCGTGTAAAAAGAGAATCAATTATTATTTTTTTTTCTTTTCAAATTCGTATTAAATCCGAATCACGTAAAAAAAAAAGAAGTCGTGTAAAAACAGAATTATGTGTATTGGATAAAGTATGGAAATGCAAGGAATGGTGAAAATAATTTAATAACAAAGCAAACATACTTAAAAAAATACCAAAATTCTGAAGTTTTCTAAAATTATGTATCAAGGAGTTATTGTATTGAAGAACAAAAATCGATACATCTAATGTATACCAATAGAAAAAAATATGAAAAAATAAAAGTTTCATAGAACTGCATGTTTTATTCGATAAAAAAAAAGAAATACAGTTACGTGTAGTTGATCCATTGAATAAAGCATTGATTTTTGGCCACTAAGCAAAATTTCGGCTGGCTTGGCACGAATTCATTAACTAAATCCTCGCAGGAACTTATAACTGAACTCTTACCAAATGCTGAGTTGGATCGGTGAGATCCCGGGATGATTCGAGATCAGTGGCGCACACAGGAATTTTTCAAAGGGAAGGAGGGAGGGGTCCAGGATCACAAATCTACCTTTCTCGCATCATACCTCAATACGCCACCCAACATATTCTTCTGATTTTGTCAACTGTCGTGAATAAAAAACAGTAAAAAATAATTTATTTTAAAATAATTAGCATTAATTAATAAAATTAATTATTTATAACCAATATTAATTAAATTTTACGTACTATATGCACACAATTATAATCAATCGGAAAAAAATCAAGGGCTAAGGGGTCCGGATCCACCCCCCCCCCCCTTGTGTACGCCACAATTCGAGGCGCCTGGTTACAAGACCTCAAACAAGCTCTATAGAAGAGAAATCCAGTTAGCCATAGAAACATTCGAGGCACAGGAAAACTGAATTAAATGCGGTGTGAAGTTCAGATATTTTTCTTTAAGGTATCCGACTACGTTCGGAACCGTGATTTTGAAAAAGCGCATAAATGGATAATTTTCATGATATTTAGTGTCCTAGATTAGAATACATGTATAAAGTGTTTTAAGGACATTTTGACAAAAAAATTTATTTAAATACAATATTTAGGCAAAAAATTAACTTAGAATAATCTTTTTTCAAAATGTTCTCCTTTTATGAAAAATGCTTCTTTTATTGTAATATTTTGCCTATATATAGCTCAGACCTCTGTACAGAAGCTCAACTATGATTTTTTGAAAAATTCACATTATTTTCAGAGTTACAACCCATTAAAATTTTTTAAATATATAACTTAGAAGTCGTTTTATTCATATTTTACGACAACAGAGGGGAGCAATTTTAAGGAAAAAACGCCAATAATTATTTCAATGGGTGGTAACTCTGAAAATAATGTGAATTTTTCAAAAATTCTAACTGAGCCTCTGTAGAGAGATCTGAGCTATAGACAGGCAAAATATTATTATAATAAAAGCATTTTGCACAAAAGGAGAACATTTTAAAAAAAGATTATTCTAAGTTGATTTTTTGCCAAAATATTGTATTTAAATAATTTTTTTTTGTCAAAATGTTCTTAACACAATTTTATACATGTATTTTAATCTAAGTGACACTAAATATCATGAAAATTATCCATTTATGCGCTTTTACAATATCAAGGTTCCGAACGTAGTCGGATACCTTAAAATGTAATATAGATGTCTCAAATAGAGAAAGGCTACACAACGAAATACAGAACATAGTCGGTGCCAATGATGATCAACCCGGATTGGTTCACGGATGACAACCAATGAAAATCAGCTATCAAAAGAAAGAACATTCCTGGCCTTGCGGTTGTTGGTCCATGTGGTGAGCTACAATCAGATTAATTTTTGAAAGCACTCAACCGAGTTAACTCGGGTTTGAGAAAGTGGTTATTTTCAGAGTTATTATACGTGATTCTGAATTATGGGTTTCATTGAATTGGATTGAGTTGAATCGGTTTGTAAATATTCTTCCAAGTTTTCTAAGGTATCCGACTACGTTCGGAACTGTGATTTTAAAAAGGCGCATAAATGGATCATTTTCATTATATTTAGTATCACTTAGATTAGAATACATGTATAAAATTGTTTTAAAGGACATTTTGGCAAAAAAATTATTAAAATATAATATTTCGGCAAAAAACTAACTTCGAAAAACCTTTTTTCAAAATGTTATCCTTTTTTGAAAAATGCTTTTATTACAATAATATTTTGCCTGTTTATAGCTCAGACCTCTGTACAGAGGCTCAACTATGAATTTTGAAAAATTCACATTATTTTTCAGAGTTACCACCATTTGAAATAATTATCGGCATTTTTTTCTTAAAATTTCTCCCCTCTGTTGTCGTAAAATATGGATAAACCCACTTCTAAGTTATATATTTCAAAAATTCTAGTTGAGCTTCTGAATAGAGATCTGAGCTCTATACTGGCAAAATATTATTATAATAGAAGCATTTTTCACAAAAGGAGAACATTTTGAAAAAAGGTTATTCTAAGTTAATTTTTTGCCGAAATATTGTATTTAAATGTTTTTTTTTTTTTTTGTCAAAATGTCCTTAAGACAATTTTATACGCGTATTCTAATTTAAGTGACACTAAATATCATGAAAATTATCTATTTATGCGTTTTTTTAAAATCACGGTGGTTCCGAACGTAGTCGGATACCTTAAATTGCAATTAATTCAGTGCATTATTTTTCTAATTAATAATTATAATTATTAGCAATTTTATATTTTATATATACAGTGAAAATCACTTAACACGAACCTGAGGGGACTGAAATATTTTTTCATTTTAAAAGAATTTCGTGTTAAAGGATATTGCAAAATATATATATATATATATGTCAACAAAGTTAATTTCATTAGAGCACATTTCATTTACATAGACGTGTATATACACATGTATTTAATAAAAATAAATGGCACACAAAAACATACACAAGAGCTTAATAAAGTTTAATACAAAGTTTTCATTTTTTTAAAAAAATAAATAACACTTATTGAGTTTTTTAGAAAACAACCTGATATTTTCTTTGTATTGTCCTTTTTAGCATCAAACAGTCAAACAATTGTTCGATTTTGTTATCCATTTCAGCATTAGATTGTGCGTCTAAATAACTGCACATATTTTTCATGATTTTCGTCATTTTGGATGACGTGGGAACGGGAGCTGCATTATTCATCTCATTTTCTGTATCAATGATATTTTTGGAGCTTTGAACAAACTCAAAAATGTCTTTGCCATAATTTGGGCTGTATACACATTATCATTATCCTCTGCAACGAATTCTTCTGAAGATACAGTAGGACAGTTAATAATACAGAAAAATAATGTGAAGCCACTTTTTTTTCATTTCGTACTCTTCTTAAACCTCTGGTATTTTCTGTATTAGTTCATTCCCAGAAGGGAAATCTTTTCGCGTGTTAAGCGGTTTTCGTTTTGTATTAAGAGAAAACAATTGATGAGAGTCCGTAGTCGTCTGTCGGGAGCGTTTTATTATTTCGTGTTAACCGGTTAAACGTATTCCACTGTAATTACATAATTGTTTCTCTTTTTTATGAGTAGCAACAGTGAATATAACTATATCGTTATTTGTGAATGGCAACACTCTATTAGTCTGCTCGATTGTTATGGGAAAGAGAATCGAAATCTTTAAAGTATTATTTGTCTTTGTAACTGAAATTACTAATCACCATAGTTAGAACGAGTTTTAATTAAAATCACTTTTTCTCTTAGAAACGGGGGAAGGGGGAGTAATCTGGTGTTTGTATAATTATTATTTTGGAAAGCTAGGGAAGGCTTTTGACAGCTTTAACAGAAGTAATTACTGAATGCAATACTTCTTCGGCCAGTAAAATCCTAACACTATTGCAAACGTACTTTTCAATGTGTATTATGTGTGGCATATTATAAGCACAATAAATACCGATTTAATTCAGTTTTCATTGAGTGAGGGATAGTGACTGAATATTAACGTCATCCTATTCAGTTACACGAGGGCTTTGCAATTTTGAACCATGGTCAAGTGACGAGGGCGACACCTGAGCTGGCACCTATCTCTCCTAACTTCCACACCACACCAACGGGGGTGGGAACATTTGAGCTTCGACAGATTTAACCCTTTATCTACCGAAGGTACTTATAAGTACCACTCACTTTAAAATTACATAGAATAGCAGTTTTTACGAATACTCTGACGATACTTAGCAGGAATATTCTTTTAAATACACTCTTTAAAGATATATGGCAGCACGGGTTCTATGATGAATTTTTTAGTGCGGAAGGCGAATAGTTTTATAGCAGAAATTGCATTTTCAGCGGATTGCGAAGATTGTCATTTTGGTTCCGAAAAAATAGTTAATGTCAAAAGACAAGTGTCTAATTCTTTTCGTATGTTAATGAAGAACGAAGAAAACGATTTGACTATTTATTTTAAGTAAACAGTGTATATAATTAATTTTAGAGTTGAATATCTTTAATTAATGAATTAGCTCTAACGGATTAAATTTCCCAAAGTTGATTATTTTATTTATGTATATCCCTTAATTTTCAATGCAGTAATTGAAGAAAAAATATTGCATGAAAAAATTTGCACTAAATCATAATGCGGTAGATAAAGTGTTAACGCGCATCGCTCCCCTACACAGCGGGTCTTCAGTGGTACTAAGCTCGAACTCATGACACGCCGGCCACAAGTCCGTTACCTTGAAGAATTTACTTATCGAGAATTTAGCTCCAATAAAGAACTTTTTTGTGAAGTACTTGAATGTGTAATATATATGCTCACTGTAATAAAAGTAACAAATCAGTAGCTTGTTTATTTAGCAAAGAAGAGAATGTAAAACTGCTTTTGCAACCTTTACAGTATTTTTGCAGAGAAACAAACTTCTACACGAAAGTTAAAATTTACAACTACGTTTTTTACAACTACGTACGTTTACGTGAAAGAAACGTTTTGGGCTGTTAAATAAAATGGTTGCACTGAATAAAATAATGAATTTTTTGTCATTTAAATAAAATGCTTACTTTGTTTTTAATTTATTTTATACTTTTTGAATATAACGTGTTAAAGTTTTACGATTGAGAATAAAAAGAAACTATTTATCAAAGAGAGAATTTTGAAGAGGATTTCAAATTGCAATAAAATATCAATTTGTCTTTTATAAACGATAAATAATTATCAACAGAGTGTTGAATTTTCAAGAATTTTTGTTAATCATGAAAAGTGAGTATTTTTGTGAAAAAAGAGAGGGTAAAAAGTATTAGTTTTTGTTTCACAGGGGGAGAAAATTTAATCTATATTTTTAAAAGGGATATCTATATATTTTCACATTTGAATTTAGATATTAGATTTATGCATTGGATTTTAAAAGTCCAATTTAATTGCTTTTTTGTTAAATTTCGTATAGAATTTATTATTTTTTTTTTACATTATGTTACGTAGATCCGAGGCTTCGTAGATTTTATGCAAAACAATCACAAAGAAAATAAACAGTTCCTTAAGAGCGATGCGACTTTATTATCAAAAGTCCAATCCTCTAAATACAGGATTCAGCAGCAATATTCACAGAGTAAGTCTCCGAAGGTCTTCACACCTTCAAAAGCACTCAAACACAATTGCTAGTGTTTAAAAATGCACGTATGTAAAGATTATTCACAAGCACAGCCGAGCTAATCGCTAGTCAAAACAATCCTCACTACTCGCTGGTTTAATCCAGACTCATCGCCGTACCGGCGAGTATCTTCATTTCTAGGCGCTGCAGAAACTTCCAGAAATATAACCGCTCGTGTCATTGAACGTGACACTAGTGGAGAGATCCACTACTTTTTAGAAGATTCTAGAGAGTTCCGAACTCGCCAACATGGTCGCCAATGACACCAAATTTTTCACCAATGACACCAAAATGGTCGCCAAAGTCGCCAACTTGGCTCTACCGCCAAGATTTTGTCAAGTTGTCATTGAATCACCATTATAACGTAAGGGGCAGTATTGCTTGTGAGTAGCACAATTTTAACATGGAATAAATATAACATAGATTAATATAAATGCATTAAACAGTCAAATACAAATTATTTACACCAGTGTTTCTCAAACTGTGGGGCGCGAGTATATCGAAAAGTCGAAAACAGAAAATTATTTAAAAAAATTATTAATTTACTGAAAATAAGCGTAACAAAATACACAATGTGTTTCATAATTAATTTAACATTACTAAATTAAGAACAAGTTTAATAATTACCGGTGGCCCTATGGGCATGCCATAAAATTATATATGAAATTTAATACTTATCTTGATAATTTGTACGGTTTATAATTAAAGCCGTATTGCAGCTTTAGAGTCGAAGTACATTATTATTGTTCTCAATACATTATTGTATAAGGGGGGGGCGATGAAAATTATGACTGAAAATCGGGTCGCGAATACTGAAAGTTTGAGAAGTACTGATTTACACTATTTACACAAAATTCGTAACAATATTTATTTATAATATGCGTAGAAAAAAATTGCACATGAGGTTCTATACTTTTGATAGATTTTTACTTATAGAATATTCCCATTATTAAACAATAACTGATTTATAGGAACAATTGAATAATTGTTGAGGGATCCATGTATTAGCACATTTGTAAACCATACACATTCACACATTAATGAATACAGATTTCTTTTATGGAGGATTTTCATCCTGAAAAACACGTAGGCAAGAAAATTCTGAAGGGTAATCTTTATGATAAAAATTAAAAGTCTGTTGGTCTGGGGGTAGGGAACCCCAAAACCCCAACCCTGAATATGTCACTTCACACACACACACACACTGTTTTATTGATGGAAGATAAACCTTGATTCAAAAATTCGTTAAGCAACTCCACAAAAATAAGAAATATTTTAATTTCTTAACAATAAGTAACACAGATATTTTCTTTTTAATTGTCACGGAAGTAGAAAATAATGCTACTAAAAACTTTTACCTCATTAAAAAAATTTTCTTTATTAAAAAAGTAGCAGAATTTTCGCTGCGTAATCACAGATCTAATTTTAAACTAACACAAAATGTCGATAAGATACGTTAACATGGAAGATACTACAGAGAGAATTACATAATTTTTCAGTATCCCGTAAAAGAATAAAGCGACGCTTAAGCATATAAACTGCGTAATAAAAAAGATACTAATACACACTGCCGTAAGTTTTATCTTCGTGAAGAATTTACACACAATAAAACATTCAGAGATTCGAATCTTATCTTTTGTTACTTCATTTTGTTCTCGTGTTTTTACTTGTCTCTAAATTTTCCGGCGAACGCACATTCATTCTCGAAATTGTTTATGGAAAAATGCAAAAATATATTGATAAATTATTTTGTCTATATTTGTACTAGCTGTTTTACATATCCACTTCGCTGGGTATTTCATGATGTTGTATGTGAATTCATACACTCTCTTTATCTGTATATATGTCTCAGGGAAATGGCGAAATTAGGAATTTCATCAAATCCCTAAGGGAGATGATCAATTGACGGGAGAAGTTAAAATAACGTCTCTTCAATGTCATTTCCCTGATGAAAGTAAGTGATTTTATCAAATCCCTTAACTGTTTCAGAGAAATGAGATGAAATGAACTAGTCAGGATTTGCATTGGCAAAATCCTACCCGGGCGGGCGCCCCCGGGGCGCCGAGTCCTTGTACTTCCTAACCATACAGGTAGTACTATCGATTCCCTAAATATCAACCCCGTATCTTTAAAAAAATGGCACCATAGGATTAACATAGGATTGATTACCAGCCTAATTTTCTAATTATTTGTTAATTAGTTTCGAATAAATAATTTGTATTTGATTGACTATTGTTGTATTACTTACTTCTACGTTTAATAATGCACCCTATTTGTTAAATAAACACTTTTAAACTCTTGACAATATTATTTCATAATTTCACTGAAACAGCTCAAAGATTCATTGAAATCCCTTACTTTTGTCAGGGAAATGACCTTGAAGAGACGTTATTTTAACATCTACCGTCAAGTGATCATCTCCCTTAGGGATTTGATGAAATTTCTAATTTCGTCATTTTTCTGCGACATATATATGACATAATCGTGGCCATTGTTAATGCTTTCTTGTAATTAATTATTGATTAATGCTAATTTTGTCGAGAAGGGAAGTGCTTGTAGAGGATGTTGGATTGATAAGGCAGATTTTTGGATGGTAACCTGGTTTATTTATTGTACACATAGAAACACACATATTGTACATTAAACACATAGAAACATAGAAATGGATGACACAAAGCCCAAATAAGACATACGCGCGTATTACATGGTGACGGAGACAAAAGATACAAAGAGAGAGCGAAATTTTCAAGAGATAGGATGAAGATTAATCCGTTATGCGGGTAAGCTAGTTAATTGCTTACACGCGAGTCCTGAAGACTAGGACCATTACAAATAAAAAATTATTTAGATGAAATGAAAGGGAATTATATTACTAAAAGGAATTATTACACACACACATATGTAATAATTCCCTCAAGCATCCTTTTAATTAACTCTTTTTAATAATGTTTAAATAAGCTTTTAATTCTTACGTTCAAAACTAACGCCCTAATCTTAATCGTAATCATCCAGTATCAGAACTCTCTTTCCCGCCCATTTAAACTAATCAGAACTCTTATTACAAAGGAGTCACGCGATCTTCACTACCGGTATAAAAAGCGAGTTTTTTCTGTACTCGCTCTCTCTTTTGTCTCCACCTTGTCCACGTAAAATGTACATATTGGTACAGCTCCTTTATCCGTTATGTCTTTGTGTGTTCTTATGCTTATTGTGAAGTAATAACGCCTTTGTTGTTTCATGTGAAAATAAAGAAGAGTAAAATGAAATCAGAAGGAGTTTTCCACTTATTCAAAAACAACCAGCAAAAATAAACCAACACCGGCAAACTCTCTCTCTCTCTATATATATATATATTTACAAATAGCTATAAAACCTAAGTATAACTAGTCAATATAGTAGAAAATATTAGCCTCAGTAATACAATAACAAACTCCTAGCCTTAGGAACCAAGATTGCAAGTTTAAACAAAGTTTTCAGGCTAGCCAACCTTCACCTGTAATTTGCCTATAATATATATATATATATATATATATATATAGGTCAATTCTCTACTAACAAGAGATCACATCCAAACAATAACACTCGACAAACACATAGACAGCAGGAAAATCACACAATGAAGGACAAAAGAGTAATCGAGATAATAAATATAAAATGGATGCTGCAGTGCTATGAACATTACTGATTTAGGACAGTTATTATATAAAAATTATATAAAAGTGGGGTTGAACATGTTTTTTGGCCAGCCAACCTTCCCCCTTTATTTGTAAATAACACTGAGCAAAAACCAATAGGAAATAATGGATAGAAATATCTAAATCCATTACAAGATAGAGGTAACTTACCTAAAAATTGCACTTACAAATGCAAAGCCCGCGCTAAATCTGAGTGGAAACATTCAATTTGTTGCCAGATTCTATACCCTAATACAGATTTAAATCAAAAGAGTGGCTGAAATGTAGCACTTAACAAAAGATTAAAAATGGAAATAAAAATTAATAATAGTTGC
>BMAV01027578.1:131924-147843 GCA_019973955.1 Trichonephila inaurata madagascariensis | reverse complement strand
GTTCCACAATTATAAAATAAAAAATGGTTGGAAAACTTTAAAATTAAAAATTAAAATTAAATTCTCCCATTTTCACATTTTATTAATTATTATACTTAAATATATGCAATGAAAATATGTGCCTTTTTTTTTTTGGAACTCTTTGGGCAAAAAAATTGACCGCTTTAAGGGTTAAAATAAACAAACTGATTTTGTTCAAAATTTTGCCTACATGTAGTAATGCTTTTTGAGTCGCCCATCTGGTATAATGGTTAACGATGTTGACTGCTGTGCCATAAGCCCTGGATTCGAATCTCGGAGAAGACATGGATGTTTGTAAATGTATAGAGTCTTTGCGGCATGGGGGTACTCTAAATAGCCGTCTAGCCGCAAGTGCTCTCTTGAGGTTGATGGAGGGGAAGAGAGGTAGGAGGCCCCTGGCCACCCATTCTCCCACAAAATTGGGGTGGAACTGAGCCAAAATGTACTGCCACCTTTATGGTGCTCAAAGCTGCGGCTAGCGACAGGCTAACGTCTAGTCTTTTGCCGCAACTTCGTGGGTCTTTATCTGACATCGTCAGACAGGCGGCATTAGTAACAACAAACAAACAAGTTATGCAACAAAAGAGTGAGTTTTGAACTATTATTTTTTTTCGGGGGCGGGGGCATCCTGTCTAAGTTATGTGAATTAATTTGACACATTTGACCTATGTATTGATTAGTATTTTATCCAGTTAATATTTGCAGGATTTAATGCTCTGGTCCCTTTTATTTTATAGGTAATATAGTTTAATAACAGCATCATTGACATTCGTGTACACTAAAAATATAATTTTCCTCTGATAGTGATGTATTACTTTATAAATTCTGACGGCGACTAATAAATGATTAAATTAATCTACGGTAATTTAACCTCCAGACGTATAGTTGAGCAAAAATGCATTTACGAACCTGTTTCGAAAGTTAGATGAAAGTTTGTTGAAATCTCTCCGTGCAAGACATCTCTTTTGAATAATGAACCTTTCAAAACACCATTAACCGTCTTTATTCAAGTCTGGGAAAAAGAATTTATTTTTAATGAAAAGCTGAAAAGGTTCTTTGTGTTGAGAAATGCAATTTTTTTATTTGTCGAAATACATACCTTGGGTTATGCACTTGCTGACACTATCCCCTGGTTCCCTTGGGGCCATCCTGAAAACCATATTTCAAAATACTGTTGAGCTCATTTATCACGGAATTACTCTCTGATTTTAAAAAAGATATGAAGTCTCCTCAATTTTCGCACGTAACCCTGCTCTTTTATATTTAACAGGACGTAAATGGTGTTTTACTATACACCCTGTGAAAAATTCTCTTGTTACGAAATCAAATAAAGAGTTTTTTAGAATGTCAATACGGAGGAGATTTAGAAAATATTTCAGGGATTTGAGATTCGAAACATGGAATTTACGCTTGCTTTATAGAAGCAAGAATCTATCTTTTTTAACGAACCACTGCAGATAGGCAGACCCTTGCTGAGATGGATTGTTTGTATCGATAAAGACCTTAATATTTCCTCCCTCTAATGGGGCTGCGTATTGTTATTTTTTACCTTTGAAGACCTAGCTCATTCCATGTGCTGGCATCACTTTTTATTTCGGCACCATGTAGGCGATACCAATTGCCGCAAGTAATTTTGACGCCCAGGTTCCTCCCCAGAGGGAGGCACATGAGCTATAACGATGCGATATTGAATTAAGGAATTTAATTTTGCCGAGGACACCCAAGCCAAACGGGCACTAAAAGGGATTTCTTACATGCCGCATAATTATACGACATTGTCTCCGTCGATTTTCTGCATCAGGAAAATCCACCGACTTGGGCTGGGGTCAAACCCGCAACCTTAGGTACAGAGGGCCAGCAATAAGCCAATTAAGCCATCCAGTCGGCTCTTAATATTTTAAAGGTTAAAAACAGAAAAACAGTTACCAAAAGTAGAAATGCCTGGAAAAGACCATAGTCCACCCAGGGCTGTTTATAAGGAGGTCTTAAGGAATGGGTTAACTGGGCCTGAGCCCAGGGCCTCGACCACAAAGGGAGCTTCATCTCGTTCTCGACTCAACCTTAATGAGATCATAATTTGAATAATTTCAATAGTTAAATGCTATTTCCGTTTGCATTCTCCCTAAAACTGGAAATTTCGGACGATATGTCTACTGGCTACATGTGATGACCGTCCATACATCATCTTTATTCATTCAGTCGAAAGGCGATAGTCGGTCGAGCCGGTTTGTGGGATTGTAAGTCATGCACATTTGTTTGTTTCGGGTTATTGTTTGTACGAGTATTTGACAATGTATGCTATGTACTGTCTACTTTTGAGGTCAAAGTTGGGGCCTACATTTGTGTTAAGGCCCAGAGCCTCAAGAAGTCTTCAGACGTCCCTGATTGGGGCATACCAGTTTGAAATCACTATTTTAGTGCAGAGGCGGAAAATCAAAAACTCCGCTTTTAACCGAGATTTCTTTCTTGTGTTCGATCAAAGATTCGTTTTGTATTTTTAACTGTTTCCGAAACAGAACTTTTTAAATAGAGAAATAAAAAAATAACTGAAAGTGCTCCTTCTAAGAGATTCTCTGCAGAGTTTGGAGGATGAGGTCATAAAAAGATTTCAAGACTGTAAGAAAATGTAATCAAAATTCATTTTGCTCTCTTATCCCATTGCTGTTTATATTAATTCAGCATCTGAGGAGCTATAGCTTGAACCCCTATGTTTAATGCTTTGACATTGACTTCAACAAATCTTTGTCAGCTAAAAAATTTTCATGTATGAACAAATTTGTGTGACTGGAGAATTATTCTTTATATTTTAGTTGACATATATTTGTGAGCAAATTAATACCAGAGGAAATATCTTTAATAAATCAATACAGTTGGCTTTTGCTGATGACATTGATATCATTGCGCGAACACCCACCGCACTATGACAAGCTTTCTTATCTTTAGAGAAAGAGGCCCTCAGGATGGAACTGAAAATCAATGAGAATAAACCAAATACATGCCTTGCACTAAATCATGTTTTAACAATTCCCACTTTAATATTGAAGAGTATAATTTTGAAGTTGTTGACAGTTTCTCTTATCTAGGTTCGGAAATTAACAATAGAAACGATTGTACTACTGAAATCCAAAAGTGAATCACTATGGCTAATAGATGTCTTAATGGAATATGAAAATACATGGAACTGAATTTAATCAAAAGAAAAACAAAGGTTCTATTGTATAAATGTCTTTTAAGATCAGTATTTAAACTTATGCATGTGAAACTTGGTCCATGTCTCGAACAGATGAGATCATAACTATCTACGAAAGGAAGATTTTAAGATTTATTTTTGGAAGAATTCAGGAAAAGGGAATGCGGTGAAGAAGATCAATTTAGAGCTCTATCAATCATATAAAGAATCTGACATTGTTAACTTCATCAAAATACAACGAATTAAATGGGCAGGTCACGTGGTCAGAATGGACGAAAAGCGCCCCACGAAAAAAGTTTTCAATGCCCAACCACATGAAGAAAGAGCAGGCTAAGTCTTAGATGGATTGATGGCCTAGAAAAAAATCTCCTAGTTTTGAAAACTAAGATTTGGAGAACACTAGCAAGAAGAAGGCCGGCCTAGAAAAGGCTTCTTGAGAAGGCCAAGGCCCTCCCTGGGCTGTCGAGCCACTGAGGAAAGAAGGAAGAATATTTGTGAGCAAAATTTTTCTTGCATGAAGATCAACAATAGTAAATATGGATGTAAGTACAATAAGATGACTACAAGTAAACAGACTCTTAATTTAAAAAAAAAATTGTAGAAATGCGTGACAGGGTACATTTGTCTGATTAAAATGTTTATAAAATTAAATGGGCATGCAGCTATAGATAATATGCAATTAGCACAATAAATAAATGGAATAAAACTGCCACTATTTTATTTAACTATTTTTTCATAATGAATGCAATCATTTTGAAAAGATGTGGCCCACCGGTTTCCTCCGCTTCTACTATGTAACTCTCGAGGCAAAACAATGGGCTCAATTCATGTGACGTCATAGTCACGTGATAATGATAACCACATGTTTTTAGCCAATCAATTCAAAATCTCATGTGACGCCATAGTCACACGATAAAAGCAATCGTGTGTTTCCAGCTAATCAGTTCATGCGCTTCGTTGTTGCCAAATTTTGATCTTTTAAGAAACTTTCTCTTAAAAAAACAAATATGTTAATAACAATAATGCACATGGATAGATAAAATGCATTTTATTTAAAAACACATGCATAAAATAAGATTTTTTTTAAAAAAAATTTAAACCTTTTATTGAAGAAATTTATTTTTTATAACATTTGAACATTTTTACCCAATTATAAAATTTGAAATTTTATATACGTTTTTCAAATTGAATACAATCAATTTGATGTCAGTTTTGAATTCAATGGAAAACACGTGTTTGTTTTTATCATGTGACCGTCATGAATTGAGCCCATTGCACATCCCTGTAATAGAGTAACGTGCATAAGAAAAATATCCAAGTTTAGAAACATTTATATTAAGGTATCCGACTACCCTAAAATCATGATTTTCTTAAAAAACTGACAATTTTTATTTATTTATTATTATTATTATTTTGTTTTATTTTATATGCCATCTTATTAGCTTTATAAAAATACCAAGTGTTTTGTTTTTCATTCACTAGAACAAAAAAATACAAGTGTTTTGGTAAAAGCATATGCAATAACTTTACATAAGATGTCTAACTTTAAAATGCGTTTTACTCGAAATGTGTTTTTTCCCCCCGAAGAACTCAAACTGGGACAGCGATTGCTCAAAAAGTTTTTTAAATAATTTGCTGAAATTTTTTGTGCATGTTCTGTATAACAGTAGAAGTATTTTAACATTCAAATTTATCTATCGCTGTTTTATTACAAAATTTACAGTACTTAATGTGAATATAATCACTGTTTTTTAAGCAATTTCATATAATAACTAAGATAAAGTGCTCTAGTTTTTGTAAAAATTAAAATATCTCTTATCCTGAAGGTCATTTCAAAAAGAAATAGCAAAGTACTCGCAATACATCAAAATTGAAAAATTGAGAATTTATTCATTTACTATTTGTACAGAGGGGCCCCGTTTATGTAACGTAAAATCCGGCGTATAAAGCGCACTTTTAACACAAAAAATAAGATCGAAAAATTCAAGGGTGCGCGTTATACTCCGGGTGTGAAAATGAGAGCTCTCTAAATAAGATAAAAAAGATGAGCGTAAAAAAAGTTTGACTTTTACATATATTGAAACATGTTTATTTGAAAGAAGCGACATTCCTTATGAACTTAAAGGGTTATAATTCTAGAAATATACTTTTTTCTAAAGCTTTTGGGATAATACCTTGAATAAATGGCTGCAAAACATAACAGCATTGCATACGTACATTTCAGGATCCTTTGTAAAAAGTAGGTGCGCGTTATACGGTGAATATTCCTAAAAATAAAAAAAAAATGCAGCTTGAAAGTATAGGTGCGCGTTATACACCGGTACGCGCTATACGCCGGATTTTACGGTAGTGTTTTTGTCAATTTTTACCCATTTTAGTTACAACTTATTTTTCTCTTCTTAATTTTAGCTTTTTGTTCTTAAAATGTTCTAAATAAATCTAAAAACCACAAAAAAAAATCATCATATCCCCAATTTTTTTTTAAAAAAAGTTGTCGCAAGTAGTCGGATACCTTAAACTAAAGCACTATACACAACACTACATCTCTGGCGCCTTCAATTTCATCAGAGTATTAGTTACAGAAGTGCTACACGGTAGCCTTTTAAAGAATTTACTTTAATTTATTTTCTTACACCCACTACTTTTCAGCATATTTCAGAACGCTTTTTTTTTCCTACTCAGGTAGCTCACCCTGTTCTTTTTTGGTCGTCCTTCGTTAGCGTCGGATAATTCGTACAGGAATTCCAGTTTTCCCGCTGCTTTTCTCCAAATGAATAATTCCGACCTCGCTGGGCGCAAATATTTGCCCGCCTCATAACGAGAGGGATAATTAAGACGGCTATAATTATGCAGGAAAAGAGAAAAAGAGGATTTTTTGTTATTATTATTACTATTATTATAATTATTTCGCATGCAGAGAATGCCTCTCGAAGAATCCCTGCTTCTTTTTTCCTTTACTCTTGACTTTTTTCAAAAATTTTTTGCGGTTGATCGGAATGGAAGGGAAAAAAAGTTCCTTGGAAAAGTGAAAAAAATGCGCAAATCATTTGTAAAATGAACCCGAAACACGCACACACTTAAGTCGAAGAATTCGATAGTTACTAATATGCCTTTAAATTTTAAAAATCATATAAAAAAACAGTATGTACGAGAAATTTTCCGTAAGTTATTTAAGATTTGATGCAGTGGGCCTTCTCTGGGTCTATATATTGGCAGGGATTGAAAACTAAAAAAATAAAAAGAAAGAAAGAAATCAGTGCATTTTGCTTCTTTTATAAGTTTAATTTTGTTTAATCGTGAATAATCTCTCTCTATATATAAACAAGTAATATAATTTTTTTAAACATCAATTCCTACTTCGTTAGAAAAACGTACAGGCGCCCATCTGTTGCACATTTATCTAATTTCGTCAGAAATAACGCACAATGGATTTAAAATTAAAAAATAAAATTTAATTATGGAAACGATATTTGAAAAAACTGTATTAACATCAAGTGTCACCCACTACAATAAGGCTTAAAGACTGTGAGCATTTTTTTTTCAAATCTTAATGCAATTAATTTAGTTAACACATAATTTAATAAAAGGGGTATAGTTTCTAGTTGAGATTCAAAGAACACATGTAAGAAAAAAAGTTTTGTAATCTATATGGCTTTGGCATACAGATTACAAAATAAAAATTACACAATATTCACAGCAATAATTTATACAACTATTTACAAAACTTACCGTCAACACCCATTGTTCATATTCTCTACTTGGCCATTCATGTTTCATTGGTGATCTCCTAGCATCTGATAACGGTAAGGGGGGAAACCCCGTAGCAATTCGATTTTGCGAACCCGGAGTTAAGCGATTTTCAAATCTCGTCGATTCATCTTTTGCTTGTGTGAGAAAAGGTAAAAAAAAAAAAAAAAAAAATTGGTGATAATGAGATTGAAGAAGTTATCTATACAAATAAATAAAATTGAAGTGTCTGTTTGTAATTTGAAATTAACAGCTTAATGCACATTTAAAAGTATATCCGGTACTTACATCAAAAAATCAATTTTTAAAATTTTTGTCTGTCTGTCTGTCTCTGTTTGTTCTGGCTAATCTCTGAAACGGCTGTACCAATTTTGACGGAACTTTCACTGGCAGAAAGCTAAAGTTATAAGGAGTAACTTAGGGTACTTTTATTTTAGAAAAAAAAATTAGGGTTCCGTGAAAACAAAATTAAAACCAATGAAACAGTGAACAATGTCCGATGAAATTAGGCTTAACCGGGAAATTCGCCCGGATCCGTGCGTGCGTATACTCTCAGAACGTGTGGGCCTGGGGAAATGCTTCTTTCTCCTTTTGCTGGTCATAGAAGGGGTTAAGTAATAATTAGAAATCAATGTTAAACGTCGTTAGGTTTTCCTTCATGAAAATAGATAAGTTTTTTTTTTTTTTTTGAAATTGATAAATTTAATGTTACATATAGAGAGATTTTTTCATTAAATTTAATATTTTATATAGAGAAATAGTTCAATAAATTTAATACAAAAAATCAAAAATTAACAATAAACAAAAAAAAAAAAATTAAAAAAAAAGAAACATCAATTTACAAAGTAGAAGAATGACATTATATTTATAGCATAAGTATTTCTTTACGTGGAATACATAATTATTAAGTTTTCGTAAACTCTGCGAATCGAATAAACACTTTTTTGTTAAATTCCACGTGGACGAAGTCGCAGGTAAAAGCTATTTAACATAAAATAAATGTATCAGAAAGTAATATTAACGTATTACACATCCAAATACAAATTATTTATACTATTTTAAGCGTTTATTACACAAAATTCGTAACAATGTTACTTTTGCTGAGCAGAAGGAAGGTGTTTTCAAACATCGACCCACAAGAGAGTTATGGGGCGTTATAAATAAAAAAAAATATCTTTTTTTATCAGATATTATATCTACAGACTTAAAATTTAGCAAACATGGTTTTTTGTTCAGCTGAGATGTGCACAAAAAGCTTTTTTTTTTTGTTTAATTTACAATTCACGTAAAATTAACTCATTAAAATCTTTATCCTTCAGTCTGTATTGTTTAATTTTTCAAGTCACCGGAGTGAAGAACGGGTATACCAAGTAGTCGATAATAAATGTAAAAGTGGAAAGTGGAGTAATGTTCAAGAGCTGCTGGATTCCCGCAATCAGCCTCTAACAATGGATGAGCTCATGGAAATGCACGAGCAAGACATTGAAGAACTTGAGTCTTCAGACCCAGTTCAGTCAGAAGATCGAATGACAATTGGGAATTTGACAAAAGGCCTCAGTGTCAGAGGCGTAACGTACACCCCCGCATCATGGAAAGGGGGGGGGGGGGCACGGTGCTCGGGGGCCCAAAGCCTGATTACCACCAAGTATACTTACTCTTACTAAAATCCAACTTGGAGGCCCAAAACCTGACTTTTCAGGGGTGCCCAAATATTTTCTGTTACGCTGCTGCTCAGGGTAGTTGATTGATTGATTGAATATTAACTTCGCACTGTTCAGCTACACGAGGGCTTTTGGCGACGGACCACGTAATTTTGAACCATGGTCAAGTGACGTGGACGACACCTGAGCTGACACCCCACTCTCCTAACTACCACACCAACGAGAGGACATTTCAGCTTTTAACAGATTTAACGTGCATCGCTACCCTACACGGCGGGTCTTTAGTGACAAGGCATGCCACGATCCGATACCTATACCACTCGGCCACTCAGGGTAGTTGAAAAAGGGTTACAAATTTTAGAAAATGTAGATTCCAGCAATATGAGAGTATTTTTTCAACAAAACAAGGAACTAAAAAAATGGCATCATGTTACGAGGATAAATTGCGAGAGAAAAAAAAATCTTTTTGAGCTGATAGACTTCTTTGTTAGATTTGTGAAAACTTCTATCTGCAACAAAATAACTTCGGTTTCCGTTATTGTATTTGTGTTATCTAGGTTTTTATAAACTGTTTTTCCACCAAATCATTATTTTCTTTCATCTATTCTATCAAAAAAAATTTTTTTTTTCTTCATTTATATGCGAAATCATACCCCGACATACGCGGTTTCACTTAGTCCCACCTATGCGTAAATTCGGGGTATTACTGTACCTCTATTTATAGAAATATTTTACTTTTGGTATTTACAAAGCAAAATTATGTTTTGGTTAGTAATTATTTAGGCATAGTTTTTCATCGTAAAATATTTATATTTATTGTTTAAATCAGGGTGTTATTCTTTTAATCTTCTTCACACATATCAAATATTTATTTTGTTTTTTCTCATTTCTACATATATTCACAAGATGGCGCCACGGGTTATATATATTTTATTTCTTTTGGATAATTTTTATTTTCCATTGAATTAATCCTTAGTCTTTTCTTTTCAATAAATATTTAATTTTTTTTTTATGGTTTTCATGTTTCCATAGCTATAATTATGATTCGTTTTGGTGTACGTATTTTATGATTTTTTTCTTTTCTTTTGTGTGATACTGTTTTGATAACGGCGAGTTGCTAAAAAAATTTGTTATCTTTTTTTTCTGAATAATGGCTTATAATTATTATTATCACTACATTTTGAGAGAGATAAAAGAACCCAAATTGTGTGCATCAAATCTGTTTCGAGAGGTTTTCATGTCGACGATTTCATACTGTATTTCGGGTGTTCTTTCGAGTAAAATGATACAAAAAAGGGGAACGACTAATAAATAAATGTAGCTATGGTCTTAAAGTTTTGATTGAATGAGAGTTATATTAACGTCTCTCTATAAAGCAACACTAGGACTATGGGTGACGGACCTCGCACAAGTGTCGAGAACATCACCTGAGTTGGCACCACTCTCCCAACTACAACACCAACGATAGGACATCGAGCCTCAACAGATATAACATGCACCTTAAATCTTTCGTGGTTCAAGTGAGTGAGTTTTTAAAGTCGCACCAAAAAGCAACACGAGGGCTATTGGCGATGGACTTCGTCTTGTTCAAAGAACGAGGACGTCACCTGGCCTTAAATTCCATTTTCCAAACTTAGAAGCTCCGCCAACGTGAAGAACCTCAATAGATTTAACATACATCGGCCCTCTCTACACTACGGGTCTTCAGTGGCATCTGGACTCGAACCCCCGACACACCAGCCACGAGTTCGGGATCATGATTCCTCGGTTCGGCAAAAGCAAAATTGTGATGAAGTAACTATTCTAGTGAGTGTGTGATCTTTGGAGATTCAAATTCCATCAGACCATCTAGTGCACTTTTTGACATCACCGACCAACAAATTCATAATTTAAATCCCGCGGACCACTAATAGGATTTTTTTTAAGAGTTAAATATACAGTCTAACCTCTGTTAACGAACCTCTATATTACGATTTTTTCTATACAGCGAACTTTTTCCTGGAACCTTGAACATTTCACGATTTTCTGTGTAAAATAACCTCCCTATAGCAAAGTGCATTTTCTATATAATGAACTTTTTCTTTTTTGTGTGTGATTCAATTTTTGTTTCCCCTTTTTTTAAAGTATTTCTGAAAAAAATCGCAAGTTATTCTCTCTTTAACACATTTTATGGTGGTCATAAATCTTGAATTGGTTATACTAGATCCTAAGTCGCCGAGAGCAATAGAGTTTTGGACATTTCATCCAAGAAGTGTAACCTTTAACCCCCATTGACCAGTTCAATAGAAACATCTTCGATATCCTCTTTCACCCTCAGTTGAGTTGTTCCATGTTCTAATTATAAAATAATGTATGCTTAATATTACTTGTATGCTTTAAATTATAAAATGTCCTTAAAATTAATTAATTTTAGTATAAAAATATTTTCTTAAAATTGAAAATACAGTGAATCCTTCGGTATTCTTTTTTCTTGCAGTTTTTCTTTCTTTTTTGATGGGTATGGTATTTTAAATAAGCATATATTAATTTTAAAAACAAGGTGCGAATAATTACTTTTTTTGATATATAGTGTGTGTTTATGAATTTAAACTGTGTTTTATGTGGTTTTATGTATATTAAAAGATGAACCTCTATGTAACGAATTTTAGATATAACGAATTTTTTTCCGGGATTTAGCGACTTCTTTATATAGAGGTCCGACTGTATATTTATAAAAAAAATTTTGTGATCTAAGAACACAATCAATGCATCTTAAAACATAACTTAACGTGATGATTAAATATATTCCACATTTTTTCTGGTGACCAGCAAAACTTTCTCGCGGACCACCACTGTGACGACCTCAGATCTAGTATAAAAGTAAACTAACTTGAATTGATCTCCCTCTAAAGGTACATAAGGAACGACAGACTTTGAGCAACAAACACAGTATTTCTGAAACGGTGTCAAGAGACGAGGTCGACACTAAGCTAATAATTTTACTTTCGTTCCATTACTTTGCAAGATAGGCTTTAGTAGAATCAAAGCTCGAACAATTCCGAGCGGCCGCGGTATTTGAGTGGTCATGGTTGCGAACATATGGCTATCCATATTTCTGTAGAGTCATGTGTTCGAATCCTTGTTTTAATTAAGATCCATCGTGTAGAGGATCTAATGCACGCGCGTGCGCGTTCAGTATGTTGAGATTCAAAGTCCTCACGTTGGCTGGTTTCGAAGTTTGAAAATGTGATGCCAGCTCAGGTGTTGTGCTCGTCACATGACAAGTGGCGTAACGAAGAATACTAGGCTCCCCCCTGCAAAATCAGGTTTGGGGCCCCAAGCCCAAATACGTACTTGGTGTCGGTAAGGCCGTTTGCCCCGTGGAACACCCGAGTCCAAACGCCACTGCACTTGACAATGGTTCAAATTGACAAGATCCGTCGCCACTAATCCTCTCGTTTTACTTTGAGTGAGTAAGTGTTTATTAACGTGGCTCTATAAAACATCAGGAGAGCTATTGGCGACGGACCTCGTTGTTTTGAACCATGGTCAAGTGACGAGGACGACACCTGAGCTGGCACCCCTCTCCTAGCTTCCACACCACATCAACGGGAGGATGTCTGAGCCTCCTTAGATTTAACATGCATCGCCCCAATACATGGTGGGTCTTCAGTGGTACCAGGCTCGAACTCAGTTACCACTAGACTACCGCAGCCACCGTAGAGCGACGTTAATTTACAAACAATGAATCGATATCGTAATCCCTCAATAAACCATCAATCAATCAATCATTCGCAGACTTATTACTTGATTGTTATGGTCAAAACAATTTTGTGAGGGAAAAAAAAATGAATGTTACATTAAGAGATCTGACTTAAACGTGGACAAAAAATTTCTTCAGCTAGCACGAAGTGAAAGTTGCAGTAATGGCTCACAACAAGCTCACAAATACAAGCCCACAAATGTCAGTTTGTTGAAACTGGTAAGCTCTTTTCCTTTAAAATTATTAACCATTTAGTGCAACGTTAATTTAGAATAATTTTAATGTAAGTCATTAGAAATATGGTAAAAGTCTTATGATATTTAATTATTCAACTGATTCCCATACTACATATTTATAAACGCTAGCAAATGATATTTTATTTGTTTTTTAATTATTATTTTAGTACAAATTATATACTAAAGAAAAAAGAATTACAAGTTTTTCGTAGAAAAATAAAAATCTGACTTTCCCAAAATTTATAGGAATTCAACCCATGATTAAGATAACAAAAAATAACTCAGATAAGATAACTCAGGAACTAGTTTGATATCACGGGGCATGGCCGCTTGACGCGATAAAGGAATCCCTCCAAGCAGCGCTTGCTGTTGCTGGAATGGAATCCAAGATGGCTGCCTAGCGGTAATTTAATGATACACAATTCTTTTAAGGAATTGCTTAGAAATACATTGAAATGTATTTCAAATGAAAGATATAGGAAGAGATTGAGAATAACCAAGATCAATCAATAAATAATGAATGTCAATAAAATATAATAAAAAATAACATGTACTAATATATATATATATATATATATATATATATAATAGTATTATAATATGCAGTATATAATAATCATATAATACAATTTAATAATAATTATATGTAATATTAGTTTGTATGATTTAATAATAATTATTACATATAATAATCATATAATATAATATAATTTAATAGTAATTATAAAAAAGAATAATCATCATATTGTAATAAAATAAAAATGCATAAGAATACTTGTATTACATAATAATTATAAATAAATAACATAATAATAATTATAAATAAAAAACATGTAATATTTATAAATAAATATAAAAAGAACAATTTTAAATAACGAATATTGCATAATTATTACATATAGTAATAATTGCATTTTTATATTACATTATTAATTAAATAATTACTTAATATGTATTAAAATTAATAATGAATATCAATTACAAAGTACTGAAAAATTGCAATATTCTAAAAACTGCAAGTTCCTTCAACAAATTTCATCGAACAAGGAACGTTAAAAAAAACATTTTTAAAACTTAAAATAAAGCGAAAATAAACGATTTATAGCAATTTTAAAAAAAAGTGCAACACTCATTCTTTAAAAAAAAATATCCTATTACTAACCCATATTAGAAATATCCGCATTCCAAAATAGCACAAAATTAAACACAGAAGACGGAAATATTATAACAATTACCCTGGCAATAGTTAAATTTTTAAGGCTGTTTTTGCCGTATGTTTGAGAGCTTGAACTCAACGTGAAGCACATTTTCGGATAGAAAAAATGCTTTAATTTTTATAAAAATTCTTGACATTGTAACTCATGCATTTGTTTATAATGTAGTGTTTTTAAAATTTCAAAATAATTCATAAATAATTAGTTTTCCCTTTTAACATGAGAAGAGACAGCTCATTTAGCATTACGGTGTAGGAGAAAAATGTGAAACACATTTTATAAAAGAAAAAATATGTTAAAACTCGAATAAAAATGAGTAGTATGATAAAATAAGTGATTCTCAACAGGATAGCGAAGCCAGAATATAATAATGTTTAAATACCTTTACATCTAAAAAAAAAAAAAATCCGAATTTGGGTCCTATTCTTTAACATTGACCGAAGACAGCCTTAAAGAAATCGAATTAAAATCGTCTGAAATTAATAGTCACCGCCTGAAAAAACCAACAAAAGTTATTTCTAATATACGTTATCCCCATGGCAACTACATCGCCAGAAGATAAAAATATCAAGGTAGCCCTATTGTAATGTTATAGCCCACCTTGGCGAACATAAACAACAATTTGGCACGTGCCCCGTGATATCAAACTAGCACCAAAATTTATGTCAAAAATTTCAACTTTGTATACGGACAAAATCTTACATATATAAAAAATAAATTTTTATGTCAAGGACCAAAAAGAGCGATTATTTCTATTCGATTTCTGTTGTTTATTAAAAAGTATTGAAAAGCCAAGGAACTGTATCTAATTCGGACTATTGTGTTATACAACAAAACTTATAATTATTTTTCACAAATACATGAATTTCATGACTTTTCGATATCTTAAAATGAGATAACCTCAAACGAGATATTGTAGTAAGTACTTTTCTTTGAACTAGCACAGCGTAATATACATATTTTTTTGTAAAAATTTAATCGTGTTCAAGGAAACAGAACAACTGATGCAATCAAAATGTATGTAAACAAAATGATTTCGTATTTCCAAGCAAATTTTTTGCAATCGCACATTTTACCGGATTGATATTGTACTGATACAACATTATGTCCACGTCTCATATAATATTATTAATATACTGTATAAAACAATACCAAATCAGTGTTCTCTTAAAAATTTTAGTTTAGATACACTATGAGAAAAACGCTAAAAAAACAAACAAACAAAACAGTACAATTACCGTATTTACTCGAACTAAGCTGCACTTTTTTCCCTGCTACTGAAAATCGGGTGCGGCTTAGAATTGAAGGCAATTTAAATTGTTGGATGAGGTATTTAGAGCAATTACAAGTTCATGTATGTATTTAAATATTAATAATACTGATATAATAACTAATTTTATTAATTCTCATTTTAAATTTATTTTATTTTCATAAAGTTGGATATTGATAAACCCTTTTACACTATTTTTCATTTTTCACAAAATCTTGTCGAGAATTTGGGGTGTGGCTTAGAATGGATGGTGACTTAGATTCGAATAAATACGGTATATGCCAAATATTCTATTGTTAGGATCTTTTGTATTTCTTTCAGTCATACTTCAGTTTTTCCCGACGTTTATCTGTTTTATATAGGATAAAAGCGACTCACTCACTACGAGATCTCCAGAACTATTAGACATACAGACTTTAAATTTGGCGGACATGTTTCTTTTGTTGATTAAATGTTCTCCCAGAACGATTTTTATGAATCTCCCGGAGAGGACGCAGATGCTGTAGAAAAAACAAATGCTTCCTTTTTTTAAAAAAAACTATTACACATGCAGACTTTAAATTTGACAGCCATGTTTCTTTTGTTGCTTAGATATCTGCTAAGAATGGGGTTTTGAGGAAATCTACCCCCAAGAGTGAGCTTACAGGGGCATAATAGCTAAACATGCTTCTGTTTAAGAAATTCAAGTCCTGTCCTTTTTAAATCAAGAGGCGAGGGGGCTTTAAGAATGTTTTGAATACAATCGAAATCTTATTGTTACGATGTAGATATCAATCACTTGAAAAAAAAAATAATGTACAGAATGAGCACAAATGATGGGTTCACATTTAAAAAAAAA
>BMAV01027578.1:109767-125382 GCA_019973955.1 Trichonephila inaurata madagascariensis | reverse complement strand
TCCTTATTCACCCAGTTTGGCCCCATGCAACTTTTTATTTCCTCTAATTAAATCTTGCTGAAAAAGAACCCATTTTACCTCAGTTGAAGAGGTTCAGGCAAAAACAGAAAATCTCCTAAAGGGACTCGCAAAAACCTCGTTCCAGAACTGTTGCGAGTAACCGCAGCACCGAATGTGCACAGTTGGTTGGAGCATTTTTTTTTTATAGAAAGTAGCTCAATTTTACAACACTAAATTGATTCTTGAGTTTTACTTCAAGTTCTCGCATTAATTTATATTCCATCTTAAAAAATTTTTCTTTACACTCTTGCTAAGCTATTTAATATTATCATGCTTTTAATTCATACTTTTGTTTTATCGCTCAAACTGAGAGCTCATAAAACCTCTTAAATAAAATGAACCATCTAATGAGTTAAATTTCAGTGACGTCATACGTAACTACAATCACGTGTTCCCAACCAATAAGTTCATTAATTCATGTGACTATGACGTCACGTGATTAATGCAATTACTTGTTTCCAGCCCATCAAGTGATGCGCTTCGCTGTTGCCAGTTTGTGCTTTTTGCAGAATTTTTTTTTTAAAGTACATATTTGTCAACAGTAATAAATTTTATTTAATTTTAGGCTGAAGTTATTTAAGTTAGATAACGTCATTCTTTTTGTTTGTTTGTTTGTGCAAGGCTATTACAATATTGAAAAACGAATTTCAAGAGAATTCTTGAATATATCTTTTTAAAAGCACATACGAAAAATCGTTCGCCAAAAAGAACAATTTACCCCTTTTCGAAAATAACGCCATGATAAAATTCTGTTAAAAATTCATAGTTGTGTACATTTTCTTTCGAAATTATTTTATTGAGATAGTTTAAAAGAGTGGTTACTTTCAACTTTAATTGTACTTGTCTTTCTATGTTGAAAAATGTTTATATCCCTTAAAAGGTGTAATATTTTTATTTTAAAAACTCATCAAAACAAATAACCTCCAAAAGAAAACTGAAATAGTACCTAGTATCAGGTATTAGCGAAAAATTACCCAGACTTTACTCAAATGGCAATAACTAGGACAAACTATTTGCAGGTTATCATTATAAACTTTTTGAGAAATAGAAACTAAAGATTTCTTGAAATACAGGGTGATTATAATTTAAGTTCCACTTTCAAAATGCTGTAAAAGGAGAACCTCTTCTCAGAATGATTCCAAATTTCAATTGAATACACTTGAAGAAGGGAGAAATGGTATGGCATAAGAATTAAAATCCATTGACATTCTCATTGTAGCCCAAGGATGGTTTGAAACTGATTTTTCCCATCGAATGTCGTAACCGTGGTATCCTAGTGGTCAAGGTATCGGACCGTGGCTGGTTCGTCACGAGTTCGAGCCCAGTACCACTAAAAACCTGCCGTGTAGGGTAGCGATGCATGTTAAATCTGTCGAGAGCTCAAAAGTCCTCCCGTTGGTGTGGTGTGGTATTTAGGAAGGGGCCAGATTAGGTGTCGTCCTCGTCACTTGACCATGATTCAAAATTACGAGGTCCGTCGCCAAAACCCCTCGCGTAGCTGAACAGTGCGAACTCACTCACCCTTTCAATGTAAGACGACCTTGCTGTGGTGGATAGGCTTCGCTCTGCCACAACTATTGAATGACTTAAAAGTCATTTTTCCGTCAAAAAAACCGAAACAGTCATGCAAATTGAACGATACAATTGGTTTAATGTGCGATTCATGCCAAAGCCGTTGTAATACTATTCAAAAACACCACTTGTAGCCAAATCCACTTTCGTTATGTCGCTTACAGCGCTTTCTACTGATATACTCTGGAACTTTTTTCTTATACCATGCCATTTTCTCCTTTTGAAGTATTTTCAGCTTAAATTTTAAGTAATTCTAAGCAGTCGGTCTATTTTTCAGCCATTTTGAAGGTGGATTTTTAATTATATTCAACTTGTATATTCCAAAACTCTAAAAAAGGTGTTTTAACTGTTATATTAAAATATAAAACATTTAGATAATTCGCTGGAAAATTTCGTACGATTAATTGTACTGAAATTTAAAATACTTAAAACATGAACTAAAGAGGGAAAAAAAAAATGTTTGATTGAAAAAAAACTTTAAATACTACTTTCAAAATAAATTAAAAATGTTTTTTCAAATAATTTTTTAACTTATCTTTTTCCTTCTATTTAAATCAATAGGAAGGAAAAAAAAACTTTCGCAAAAGGAAATGAAACTTGACCAAAACATTACACAGAAGATTCAAAACATTGAGTAACGCCGTCAATCACAGTTCTCAAGATAAAAAAAAAGAAAAGAAAGAAATTAAGGAGAATATTAATATAATTTTTACGCAATGTATTTTTGTGTGTGCGACCGAAGTTTTTCTTCTTACGCTGTCCCAACCCCGGTTGAGAAGAAACTACTTCAATAATTCATTACTTTTCTCTTTTTTTCTTATTTATTTTCTTATTGCCTCAAGGTGCGCATGCCTTTGCGTAGACGGGAACAGGGCGCCCATTGGTCGTAAGGAATTCAGTGGCGGGGTACCCGTTTTAGCGTATTATCGCCCAATCTCATTTGTCGCCAAGTTGTTTAAATAGGAGAATTTCAGGAATGAGGTTGTGGATTTGTGAGATTTTTTAAATTATGTTCGGTACGTTGTAATTGAAATAAAAATACACGAAGTATTTAAATTTATGGAGCAAAACTGATTTTCTTCTTTCTTTTATCTTTTAACTTTTTAGTTGCTCTAAATAGCAAAAAAGAATGGACAGGAAAAGTAACGATAATTATTAAAATTATGAGCTACTAATATTTAAAATTATTAAAATTTATAACATGTGGACGTATGAATGATATATAGTGTGTGGGAATATGCATAGATAATGAATTTAGACTGAATGTCTTTCCTTTAGGTCAAATTGAATATCTTAATAATTAGAAAACTTTGATAAATTAATTGAAACTTTTTGATAAGCTATAACACGTGTTCAAGGTTATGAAAATTATGTTTATTAATTTTATAAATCTTCTAAAAATATGATAATTAATATAATTTTGAACGAACTGCAGGGTTTTTTATTTTTTTATATTGATCAAATGTGTATAATTTAGTTAATGCGTTCGAAACATGTTCTTTTATATCATTTTGAACAAAAAATTAAATAAAACTTTGATTCGTTTTTTTATTTTTTTTTTTACCGCTCTTGGCTTTGCTGGCGTTGTTGTCGTGATAACTGGTATCAGTGGTAGAAACGTAAATTAAATTACAATATATAAAATATTTTTCTAATTTAAGTATGCTTTTGTAAATGTGTGTTTTGGTCTTTTTGTGGGTCTACTATATATATTTCAATTTTAATATCTTAAGAAACTCTTGAGAGTGTGTTGATCTGTGGTATTTAAGATTTGTTGTACATAGTGGATAAGTGTATTGATATTTGTTTGAGATCGAGGTTTACAAATTTAACTTTTAAAATTTTAAAATTCATAGTGATTTGGTATATTTTAGTTGTTTTTTGGTAGTTATGTTAGCACTTAGCTATTTCAGAATGTTAATATATTTTGCATCATAAAATTATTCAAAATTAGTTTTTTGAATAAGTTCTTTCTGAAGTGTTTCAACTATCAAATTTTTGAAATATTTATGAATTTGGATATTTTTACTTCAGCCTACAAAGCTGCAATAGGGGAAATGTTGATACTATCAAACCAGTTTAACCCTATTTATCGGTCCTAAGTCCGAAGTTGCCTTTGATTAATTTTACAACTTTATTATTTTTATGTTCACCACTGTAATTTAATATTTTTATTTTTTTTTAAAGAATTTGTGCCTTTAAACCCAGTGGCGTAACGTACACCCCGCATTGCGGGGGGCTCAAAGCCTGACTGACGCCTAGTACGTATTTAACCAATTCATAAAATATTAAAGGCAACACCTTACTTTGCAGGGGGGGGGGCCCTAATATTCTTCGTTACGCCACTGATAAAACCTCTGTGAAAACACCATCCAAACAAACAGGTGGACATTACAAGCATTACATTGGTACTGATCATATTGATTCATAAAACTATTTTACTTTTCTTGTAAACGAGTTCGCGACCACGACTACTTGGCTTTTGCAGCTACATTTTTGTTTTAAAGTGAACACTTACGCTTTAACACTCATACATACACATACAAAATTGGAAAGTTACCATAGTTTACCATAAACAATATTTTATTGATTATTATGATTTATGTGTAAAATACACAATTTGAGTAATATACGTTTTGATTTTTATTTTCCAATGAGCAAGCCTTTCGAATGTCTTAAGCGAAAAGGTCAAATGGTGAAAATGGAATCAATTAACTCTGAAACGTCGATCCAATGTAGAGAAATCATATGTTTATGAAGATGATTGTTCTAACCTTGAACTTTATCAATTAAAAATATCTTTCAATTCAGTCATGCGCAGATAGAAACGGCAGTTCAAGAGGGCCCCAGGGTCTGATTTTACAATTATTATTCATAGAATGAGTTATTATTCTTATTTTCTTAAAGACGATAGCGATGGTTTTGTTTTACTTGAGTGAGTAAGTATTCTTTGATAAGCGAAACCGAAGCTTAAAATCGGGTTCCGGAGGCGTTAACGAAACACAAAGCAGACTAAGCCTGATTTAAAATTGTCAAAATAAACACGAATATATAATTCATTCAATCAAAATTTCGAATTCAATATTGAATATTTTTAATTATCTTCACGATTCTAAGAAGGTTTTTTCAATCTTTATGTAAATTAATTTGGATTAATATTAGTATCACTTTGGGGTAATAAGAATTAAAAAAAAAAATCTTGATTTACTTTTGGAAAATCAGTAAGGTGGCTTAGAGATGACGTGTCTACCTCGAAAGTTAACGGTTGAGGTTCGATCTCTGCTGGAGTTGATAGATTTTCTGGAAGAGAAAACCGTAGGGAAGCATGTCATGTGATTGATTATGTGGCATGTAAAATATCCCTTGAGTGTTAATATGGATCTGGACAAAATTAAATAACGGCAACATTTAGCATCCGATTAGAGCTTGAATTAAATAAATTCAAGCGTCAAATGTTTGGTAGCAAGAGCTGCCACTAGATGATGCCACTAATGAAACGACTTTTATACTTGGGGATTTGCTGTATTTTTAAAGGGTTGTGAGAGACTCGCCCCTCTCTCTCATGCACCTAGATGTGTGGGGGAAGTTAAGAAACACTCGACATGATCCAATTAATCTATTTTTTACCACACAAAGAACAGACACAACTTCAACTAAGAATAGGAAGAGAATGTCTCAATGTTAACCGCAAAAGTGGAATAACGAGGGTAAAACGTAAATGATTAGGAGACTATCAAACTTGATTCTTACCTTAATAAAGGATCTAACCTATCATCCGATTTAATCTAATATCAAATTAATCATAGTGAACAATCGTCCACTTTAAAGTTTCCTCCTAATAAGAATCAAATCACTCTAATTCTAATATTATACCTTCAGTAGCAATCTCACCTGACTCGAGTATATCTTCTCTCCTACTCTCTCTATAAGCTAGAAAACCTCGCCTATATATAGTAAGTTAATTAAAATATCATGATTCTCTTCTTCCGAAGGGTTGGTTGCGAATAACACGAATTGATAACCCAAAGATTTCCCAAGAGGATTAATTGAAGAAACGCGTATAGATCCGTCACAGGGTTAGCTGTCAAAATGCAGCCCTTAAGATTAAAAAAAATATGAAACGCAGAGAAGAATAACTTAACTTGTGGAAGGAATATTTTAGTAAATATACATACTTCTCGATTTTTATTGAATGTTACATCCCCTCTAATAAATACAACTGGTTACATACTAGTGAAGAAAAATTTTACTTCAGTTCTATAAAATCACTCAGCGAATAGAAAAACTTTTCCTTTCGTGTTATTTCAGAGCTTATATCTGCAAAATTATTGGAGATATTTGAAACTCATTGTTATTAAATCCTACAACAATCTATAATACTGTGTTTGTAACATTATTATACCTCAATAAATTAATCGGATGAAAAAAGAAAGATAGATTATGGTAACCAAGGGAGTAACGTATACACCCTGCAACCCCCGCATTGCAGGGGGGGGGGCAGGGTTCTTGGGGGCCCAAAGCGTGACTGCTGCAAAGTATCTACCCTTTGTAAAATCTAACTTAGGAGCTCAAAACGTGACTTTGCAAGGGGCCCAAATGCTCTCCGTTACGCCACTGATGGTAACCCTCTAATTTTAAGGAAAATTGTGACTTATTATCGTAAATGAACATGTGATTCGATGGGGGCGTTTTGGGGGGGGGCTTGTTTGGCCACGGGTGCCTAGAGGGCAAGGTCACGGACTCGGGGCCGGCGTGTCATAACTTCGGTCATATTGTCACTGAGTATTCACTGTATAGGGAGGGCTGATGTACGTTCCATTTGTGGAGGCTCAAAGTCTACACGTTTCCGTGATGTGAAAGTTCGGAGAGGGNGGGGGGGGCCTTGTTTGGCCACGGTTGCCTAGAGGTCAAGGTCACGGACTCGTGGCCGGCGTGTCATGAGTTCGGTTATAGTGTCACTGAGTATTCACTGTATAGGGAGGGCCGATGTACGTTCCATTTGTTGAGGCTCAAAGTCTACACGTTTCCGTGATGTGAAAGTTCGGAGAGGGAGGTGACGGCGCAGGTGTCATCCTTATCACGTGACCAGGGATTAAAATTACGTGTTGCCTTTTATTCCGACGTTAATAAACACTTACACGAGATCCATAGGTTATCCCATGAGGTTTTAACGTTCCAAAAACTTACACACAAAAAAGAACTCATTATTTTTTTTAAAAAAAACTCCTCTTTTTTTAAAGAATTTTTTTTAAAAAAAAAATTTCGTGTGATTTCAAAATTTTGAACCATGAAAAGTTTGACAAAAATCTGTAGTAAAATAGTTTTTAAACGTATAATATAACACTCCAAACGAAACAATAATGGTTCAAATTAACGCATTTTAAGATTTTATTATCACCCACGACATAATGGGGAATGCACCTCGAAATATACAACTGCATTTTTGTATTTTAACATTATCAGTGTAATTACAGTTTCGTAGTAAGCCTTAGATTTCTCATACATAACAATGCTTTCATTCCCCACCCCTTTTAAGACAAAGGAGGGGGGGGGGAGGATTTCTCAATTTTAAAAATAGTATTCGAATTTATAATTAACATTACGCGGCTGTTTATTAAAAATCTCGCCGTTGCTTAGAAACTTTTTATATGATTCATTGCTTATATTTTGTGTGCTGTTATACATAATTATGTTACATAATATATTTTCTCTATTGTTTATCACTTTAGTAAATGATTCTCCACCCCCTCTCGTGTGGATCTGAATCAGCTTTTGTTTTCCGATTTTATCACTTTCTACATTGTATATTAACGATATGTAATTTTTATCGACAATGATGGTTTTCAATTCCCAATCTTGGATTCCACAACACAGTCATTTATAAGAGTGGTTGCATTCATTGATAATCTCTCTCGAAAAAGTAAACTAGATACTTAAGTGATAGTCGAGGTAGAACCTAGCGGCTATGGTCACGAACTCATGGCCAGCGTGTCGCGGGTTCGAGTCCTGGTGCCTCTGAAGACCCGCCTGATAGAGGGAGCTGATGTACGTTCAATCTGACGAGCTCTACGTACTCCCGTTGGAGTGGTGTGATAGTTAGGAGAGGAGGGGGTGCCAACTCAGGTGTCGTCCTCTTCCCTTGAGCGAGGTTTAAAATCACGACGTCCACATCTACAACACTCGGGCTGCTTTTTTGTGTGACGTTAATATAGCTCACTCACTCAATGCTAATCTGTGCAATATAGTTATTATACGTCTCAGTGAAGTAATAAATAACTTTTCTTCCCACTTTTGTACTTTGGAAAATAGTAAGGGCATTTCAAAAACTACGAAATAAGCAAATGGAAATGTTTTTTTTTTCTCCTCAATATAAATTAATTTTGATCAAAGAGTTCGTGTAGGTTGTTTGCTGTTTATGCTTTGCAAAATTCTTTTTTACATTTTAAAAAATATCTCAAATGCTAAAGATATCTACAGTGGACTTTTCATTAGTTCCATTATTTATGCATATTTATGAAAGATTTTTAATAATTACTTATGATAAGAATATTTTTTTTTATTACTCAATTTTTGGTTTTACAAAAAGCACGTAATAATTCATAACATGATCATAATGTTTTTTTATTTGACTTGCTTTTTTTATTTTTTTTTTTTTTTTTTTTTTGACTTGTTGACTTTTTGTTAAGAGTATTAAAAAATTTTATATTTGATAAGCAACACCCAATGGTGCTTACAGAAAATTTTTAAATGGGGGGGGGGGGCCCCAAGGTCGAAAGACCACCATTCTCGTATCATACCCCAACACGATGTTCAGGGAAAAAAACAGTCAAAAATAAATTATTGAATAAATAATTAGCATTAATTAATAAAATTTATTATTCATAACAAACACGTAATTAAATTTTACGTACTACATACATAGAATTATAACCAATAGAAAGAAAATCATTAGGGAGACTGCTCCCCCCCTCTTTGTGTTAAAAGGGGTCTCAAAGGTGATAAATTTCTCTAGAGGGCTGAAAATGTAATCAATTTTCAAACAGGTATAATTCTTTTAAATTTAAATTAAATATTTTGAATCTTTTACACATTATTTATAAAGAAATGGGGCTTCAGAAAAGTATAACATGTTTAAAATATAATCATAATTTTAAAAATTATAAGCATAGGAAAGTAAGAAACTTTACTATAAGAAATAATTATTAAGTTTTACGTTGCGCATGCTGTTTTCTAAAATAGTAGCTTTAATTATACTAGCTATAAGTTGATTTATAAAGTTAAATGTATCCTTATTACACTGTAGTAATATTATATTAGTAGAATAATAAATTATATTTTTTTAAAAATAAAAAAAATTACATTTTCAAATTTTTTAAAAAAATTTCTATATTTTTCAAATATTTTGAAATACAAAAGATATATTATTCTTAAATGATGTAGGGTTTAAAGAGTATGATACATTTTATACTTCTATAAAGTTTTATACATCAGAAACTACTATTTTAGAAAATAGCGTGCGCAACGCAAAAATTACTTAATATTTATTACAGAATTTTCATATACTTATAATTTTTAAAATTGTGATTATATTTTAAACATTTTATATACTTTTCTGAAGCACCATTCCTTTATAAATAATGTGTAAAAGATTCGAATTATTTAATTTAAATTTAGAAGAATTATATCTGTTTGAAAATTGTTTATATTTTCAGCCCTCTAGAGAAATTTAATACTCCTGAGACGCCTTGTACACCATTGGCAACACCTATATATAATTAGGTAAAAACGCTGTGTAAACCTTTTGTAGAAAAACGTACGGATTACATAACTTTCATTCTCAAATTACATATGTTTACATACTTTCATAAACATATCCCAATTACCGAATACTGTTTAAAATATTTCACATTAATTATATATTAGTATTTTAGCTTAAAATGTTTAGTAAATATTTTTGGAAGAATCAAACCATAGGGTTGATTATTAAATTTAGAAATTTGAAATATGAAATGGTTCGATACAATCCATTGCAATATCTTCTAATTCACTTCTCTTCCAGAAAAAATATTCAGGGTATTTCAGAAAGAAAATTTTCCATGACCAATATTTTTTTATGACGACGACTAACAATAAGGAAAACTTTAACCATGGATAAAAAAGTGTTAAATTTTCTTTTGAAGCAAACATTTTTTCATAATTTTTATGTTTGTTTTTATTGCAAACAGCAGACATGAAAAAAAAAATTCATAAATTGATGTTTAATTAAAAACATAATTTAATTTATAACATTTTAGTAATTTAGAAAAATTTATTATTTAATCACTTTTTACGAGATTAAATAAAAATTCAATTTACTACATTTTCTAAGTGTATACAGTCTTGCAACTTTCTCACACCTCATCGCCCATTTCCGTCTTTTTATTTTTCACTATTCTGCAGCCTCTTTACATCGCATTGATACACCTGTTGATTCTCTCGCCAAAAGCGTCGCCAAGTCACGACACCTCGCGCACTGGTTTTCACGAGTGAAAGAAAATCGTGGCAACCTGCGAAACGCGGCAGGGAATTCGAAAATTCTACGGCAGACGATAATCTCACGTGCAGCTGTAAACAAACCAGATAAATAAACACTGGCTCTGAGGATAGCGTAGTGGAAAAAAAAGGTTGAAATATTAGATTCTTTTCTTGAAATTTTAGATACTAGATGAATATTCGAATTTAAAAACAATATTTTTTTTTTGTCAAGACAGTGTCATTTTTTTTTGGAAAAATAATTATGATTTTTGTGGAATATTGAGAAGAATCAACTAGAGGATATTCTGATTTCTGGATTAATAACTCCGGCGTAGGTTTCTTGTTTCGAATATGTGTTGTGTGTTCCCGAATGTTATGTGTTCGCCGGCGGTATTTTGTGTGCTGTTGTTACTGTTGGAATGTGTGACGGCAGAGGATGGATCTTGTTACACTCCCGGCGGAGTAGCCGGCATCGTCATAGCAACGGTCGTGGTCACTCTTATTATGGGTGCCCTCGCGGCCGCTTTTGTTTGGTACTTGTGGAAGCAAAGAAAAGGTAAGGAATTACTTTTTAATGAGTAGTTTGCGGCTACATGTTTTCCATACAATTAAACAGCATAAAATATTATGTATGAGGATATTTTATGACCAGCGTAAAATATTGTTTTTAAGTAATTGTGTTAAGTCTAAAAAGTTTTTCTTTAGACCTAATTCTTAGTTTAATAATTGTACTAAATATCTTCCAAAAGATTTCACAATTTGTTTATATATTTTGTTTCATAACGTTTATAAATCACTTTCAGTGAAAAGTATGTCGCTGTTGTATAGAAAAAAAAAATTATGAATAATCAGAATCTTCCTGTACAAAATAGATGTTTCATGGTATGGAGATTAAAAGAAAAATAATAATAAAAATATTTTTTTTAAATTTACTATTGCTACAAAGGGGTTAAATCTTCGAAAAATTGAAAAAGATTTAATTTTTGCGTTTGATGATTTTAGACTCAAACTATTTATTTTTCTACATTATGAATAACTGAAAATTATATTATTATTGATAAATGGTTACTAAGTTGTGAATATTACAAAGTACATCGCAATATTTCATGATCCCAGATCTCTGTCGAATCTATTTTTGGACTTAAGTGTTATCGTTCACTTATTTCGATAGAAGGATTTTTAAAAATTTAATACTGAAGAAGTCGTTAAATGCTTTTTCTTGTAACTATTTAGTAGGTATCCTCTCATCGCAATAAATATTCTTAAGTACTAAAATATCTGTTTTTCTTTAACCAAAATTACTTTGACTTTTTACCATTAAAAAGCTCAAATGCCTAAATTTCGTTCTTCTTGTGGCTGTAGCTAACATAAAAAATTAATGTCTTATTTTATTTTCCCCTTCATCTATGTACCAGAGAACATCTTTTCCGCATAGGTATGTTTTGAAATTCTAAAAAGAAATTGAGATCAAGGTGACAAAACTTCAACTTTTAAGAATCTATTGTCGTTTTTATTGAAAATATAACACATTTTTTAGTCCAAGTTAATCATTAAAAAAGAAAATTACTTGCTTATTTTTTTACTGAAATTTTTCTTTTTTTCCCTTTTTTTCTTTTTTAAAAAAAAAAAAAAAAAAAAAAAAACATCATTAATAATGCTTTGAAAAAAAGGTATTTATAAAGAAATTTAAAAACATAAAAAGAATTTGTAAAAGAATTAAAAATGGCAATGTTGTAAGTAAGGAAAAACGATCAAAAATTCTTTTTCAATAATAGCTCTCATGTGTCAATCATGGAATAATAAGTAAGGCCGGTGTGTGAAAGATATATGTTCCTCCTTCACCTCTATTGGGAACCTCATTACGTAAAAAAATAAAAGGTTGAAAGCGTTTATTGAACCGTTTCGGAGGTTAGTTTGCCACCAAAATAAAACAAAATTATAAATAGGTGTTGATAATGTTCAATTTACATTAACAGCATAAAAATTCTTTTCATTTTTTGAAATTTTGTTTAACATTTGTGAAATAGATATAGTTTTGGAATAAAAATAGTAATTAGTGAAAAATAATGATATTTTTCTCACACGATTTTTATTCTAGAACTTTTAATACATGCGTCACACAGTCGTCATTTTTGTGTTTTCAGTATATAGTATATACGTGAGTTATTAATGTATATAATGTCATATTTAATCTGATTTCCTGAATAAAATTTTGGAAAACACATAATTGAAAAATCTTTTTCATTAGATTCCATATTATTATGTAAACTACCAAAGTAAAAAAAACAAACAAAAAACTGTAAATTAAGGGGGAAAAAAAAGTAGAAGTATTTATGATAAATATGACACAAAACAGCTTAAAAACCACACTTCCATTTTATTATATATTAATTTTTGATCTTGATAGATATTCAAAAATGCGTCATTACTTAAATTTTGAATTAAAACGTAAGTAGAGCAAACAAGTTTTGTTGGTATGTAAATGTTATTATCAAAAATATTATACAAATCTGAATTTAAAAATTCTTCGTTTGATTAAGATTGCTTGTAACAAAATAATAATCAAAAATATTATAAGTGGAATTTGTGTGTGTTTTCATCAGAAATTTCTGAAAAAAATCGTATGCCGAAATCCGTCCTTCTTTGTTGAGTTTCTATTCAATTTTCGTACAAATCCTGTTATAATAATAATAATAATAATAATAATAATTAAGAATTAAAGGAATTTTTAGAATAAATTCTTGAAAGAAATATACCAGAAGATAAAAGAAAGAAAAATATTTTTTAATTATGTATTTTATTTATTTGTATATAATAATCACCGAATGTACTTATTCATATACGTTTTTTTTTCTCCGCTCATTCACGTTTTTATATTTTGTGTGATTGGTTACATTTATATTCGATAGTGGTTGCTACTAAAAATAGAATAATGAAAATAAAAGATAGAGGTCGATTAAAAATACGGAGAATAGAGTAATTATCTTCAGTGACAATAACATTTTAAAATACACATTGTAGCTTCGAAGATTATTATTGATAGAAGATATTAATGAGGAAATGAAAATACAAAAGTCTGAAATATGTCTCTTAAGGTCAAAATTAAGTGTTACGTCGATGAAAACAACTGCTGCTTGATTAATAAGCTTTATTTGTTAATTTGTTCAATAGACTGAATTCATATGACGTCAAAGTCACATGATAACTGTAATCATGTGTCTCCACGCTATCAGTTTCTAAATTCATGTGACGTCATAGTCACACTAAAAATATAATCACTTGTTTCTAACTAATCAGCTTATGTGATGTTGTTGCCAATTTTTGCTTTTTCCAGAAACTTTCTTTATAAAAGTACATATTTGTTAAAGATAATAACGCCCACAAGCAAACAAAAGGAACTTGATATAAAAGTATATTGTTTGATAAAAATTTTGCGATTAGAACAACAAGTACAATTCTTATTTCAGTTTTGAATTCCATAAAGAACACGTTAGTTGCACTTACCATGTGACCATCATGAAGGTAGCCCATTAATCGCAAGAATACAAATGTTAAACGTTAGTTCTTAAAAATATGTTGAGGAAGTTTTTGGGACATTTTTATTGTGTGTAAGGGGTATTCTTGTAGGGAGTTAAAAATACGATTTGATTGCACTAATTATCATTTTATATAAAACTGGAGAGTTACATGACAAAAACAAAACAAAATTCTAGTTTGAAACTACGATACTAATTTGTAAATTTTATTAAAAAAAATATGGATGAAAAATAAATTTTTGAATATCAATGTCATTTTATTTTTAAGTAGAGTAAAAATTTGTTTCTGAAATGTAAATTATTATTTTATTATTTAACAGCTGTGATTTATAACGAAAATAAAGTTATTAGTTTAGTGAACGAAGTTAGTTACAAGCATGACAACTTTATTCATTATTAAAAGGAAGAAGATGACAATTATTTTTATTCGTTAATTTTTAATTTGAATCAAAATAGACACCTAAAAATCTTGTGGATGAGTTATTTTTGTTTAATTTATCGGAAAAGTTTTTATTGCTGTGTATAATTAGCATTTAAATAAACTAAAATATAAACTGTTTCTTTTTTAATTGTCAATATTTTATTTAAAATACTGATTTATATTTGAAGTGTTTGGAATTTTTTACTGTCAACTTCACAACACAATGTGTTTCTTAGAATCATTAAATTATTGAAAATAAAATAAATTCCTAGATAAATTTTGCTCAACAATAACATCAAAATTCGAAAAATATTTGTACGAATAGCTTAAGTTCCGGAAGAAAAACTTTATAAAAGTTCAAATAAATAAGTAAATAAATAAAATAAAATAACGAAAAGAATGAGAAAGAAAGATATAAAGTAATTACTCAGGAATTCATTCTTCGACTAGAACACACGAACGTTCCATTTATCATAAGTAAGAAAAACGAAAGAAAGAAAAAAAAAGGGAAAAGAAAAAAATAGAATAATTTGAAAAAAATTATGGACAATAATCGCAGTAAAAATGAAGGTATGTAAATAAATATTAAAAAAATATATAAAAAAAGAATTTGACGTCGCTGTGCATTCGAGTGTTAAGGCACTCGACTATACTTTCACCTTCTATAAACGCAATCATTTCCGCATCGTCTGCTCTACAACGCGGAAAAAGAGTTTTAAAGATCATCTTTTATGGCATTTTACTCTTCTACTGTTGACTATTGAATGCATTTAGCAAACGATATTGGCTTTTCATTTTGGAATTTTTTCCCCCGCGAATATATTATCCCATCTGTAGAATACGAAAGACTATTATGTAAAAGCTGAATGGCAGCAGCATTAATTCAATTTTAGTGAAGGCAGAGTAAAAATGTTTCTGTTCTATTTACTTTACATTTAATAGTTCACTGGATTAATTGATCAGGAATATTTAAACAATGATTTTCAAATGAAATATAATGCGCTTCTTTATTCATATTAATATAACGAATAATTTAGTCAACATATTTTATTGTTGGGATTCTTTTTTACCGTTCCATTTTTACAATAATGAATTGATTATATAGTATTTGTTTTGAATGTTATTTTATCCTGACGTTTTCTAATTTTTCAAAGTGAAAAGGTTGGTGCAATTGTGAGTTTTTTCTTTTTAAAAAAGTAAAGTTTGAATAAAATTAAATAATAACTTCATCACACAGTTTTTAAGGTCAATTTTCCACATAAAAATTCACTACTTTTGTATTTATCATACTTCAATATCTTTCGATTTTGTGCGAACTCGTAATTTAATTTAAACAAATAGAAACTAATATTTTTATAACTTTTCTCCTCAGAATATAATATTTTAAAAATAATTTATCTTAACGTTTCATTTGAAAAATTTCACTTTTAACATTTGTATTAAATAAATTGAAATGTGATTTTTAAATTTATTAATTTTTTTTTATTGTACTTATTGAACTAAAATTGTGAT